>LR738710.1:673704904-673864189 GCA_902687465.1 Secale cereale | reverse complement strand
CCTACCGGCATCTCAAACCGCCGCCGCCACTACCGCAACCACAGCTTCAACCACATCTACGTTCTACTCGGATCCAGTCAGGTAACCCACCAATCTCTATCACGGCCCCATCCTGATTGCTTAAATGACACCTGCGAAACATCCTCATGCCTCCAAATCCCCACCGCCAGGAGCTGATGGCGGTCCATGGCGCGATGGCCGCTGTGCATATTAACCCAGAGGAACTCCTCGCCTCCGCCGCCACTGCCGACATGGTGCAGGCTCTGGCCCAGATGAAGTCCCCCAGCGACTACCCCCCAAGACTTAACAAGTAAGATCTGACCAGCTAAATCTTACCAATACCACTTGCAATGGCTATGATTTGTACGCTTGATGTATTAAGCATGTTCGTGCCTTGTTTATTTCAGTAATGCACACTGTGTGATGTTCAAATATTACAGTGTCCAGCTCAATTCCACCAATACCAACAACAAACTTACAATACATGTCCATGTACTTACGCAGGGTCATAACGACCGATACTATTGTTTGCCGTTGAGGTTAGCTGCATCCCATGTCTTACAGTATTTCATATCATTTGTGCAATTGCAGTTTAACTTCTACCATTTACTGGTTGCCTGTAGGTGTACATGTCAGTGGCACTGATCCACGCTTCGACCCGGAGGAACAGCTCGACTCCGCCGCCACTGATTTTGGGCGGGCTCTGGCCAAGATGAAGTGCCCCAGCAACTACCTCTCATGACTTACCAAGTATGTACTCACTAGTTCAATCTTACCAATACCAGTTGCAACTATTGGCTATGTTTTGTACGGTCGATGTATTAAGCATGTTGTAGTAAACATGCCTAACACGTTTTAGCTATTTTCCCTACCTTTTTATAGACAACTAGGCAATTATCTGCTATGGCAGCACCTGCCCTGTGATGTTTAACTCTGCCAATTGCATTTTTATCAGTACCCGTTTCAATGGCCATTAAGCCTGTTGAAATTAACAGTTGTATCCATTTTTAAAGAGTTGTATTTCAATGGCTACAAACTTACAAAACGTGAATTAGGATGTTGTTAAGCATGTTGCAATTAACAGTTGTATCCATTTTTTAATCCGTCCCTTTGCTGCTGTGCTACTCTTTCGCAATGAAGATATCACTACAGATGCTGTCGTTTTATTACCATTTGCTATTTTTCGTGGATGTTAACACTGTTGTAGTTAACATTGGCTTTCCATGTACTTACACTGGGCTCCAATGGGCGATGCTATTGTTTGCCTTCGAGGTTAGCTGCATCATGTCTTATACACCATCTATTCCTAAATATACACCACTTGTACTTAGGAACATAGGTAGTTGTATTTTACATCATTTGTGCAATCAGTTTAGCTTCTAACATTTACTGGTTGCTTGTAGGTACATATATGAGCGGTACTGATCCACGCTTCGATCCCTTTTGCGTATGGGGCAATGAGATATTCATGAACAAGAGTCAAGTGAGGAAACTAAGAAAGATTGTTAGGCGAAAGAAATGGGTGATTGGAATTAAGCTCTTTATTTACACTTTGTCAAAGACAACACTGAACTTTAGGATGGTAAGTAATGTGTTGCCTTTTCCCCTGCCCACAACAAGTTACTCTATTAGACCTCAGTATCTGATATTTTTCTCTTTTCAGTGGTTTCCAAAGCTATTTACTGATGATTACCTTGCAAACTACATGACCGGAATGGAGGCAACTAAGATTTAAGTATATAATTCATGCTACCATGATAATGCTCTAGAAGTCTTCCTGAAGGCTGTGAAGGATGGGCGGGCGATCGTCACAAGGGGTTGGACAAAAGTGGTTCGTGCCTATGGAATGCAGGAAGGCACATTATGGGCATTCCGCTACTTCAACACCGTCGGCAGTCAAAATGATTTACACTTGTCTTTTCACCTTTACCGCCTTTAAATATTGTGGTTCATCATAGTTAATTGCTGTCTAATCCTGTAATTACTGAACATATTGTACTTGAAATTCTATTTATGAATTCTTTGCTGAACCATTGTGCTGAGAATTAGAATAGCATGTTTCATATTTCAAAATTTCCAACTCTAATAATAAATTACAGGAAAAAATAAAAAGCGAATAGACGGTCATGGAACTTTGCAAATGGTTCTGGCAGTAAAAGCGTTTGTGATGGATAACCCGATGCCACAAACTTTTCTACACCAAATCGTGTGTGATGTAGTTCATAAAAGCAAACGGTTAACCAAGGCAGAGCATGTGTGTGATAGTTACACCTTTCACACACGAGCGTATACATAAAACTGTGTGGGATGTATATACAAACGGAAACATTTTCCCTGGATTGACTGTGTGGGATGTACATAAGAACGGAAACGTATTCCTTGGATTGACTATGTGTGATATACATACCTACGGAAATGTTTTTCTGGGATTCACCGTGTGGGATGTACATACCTACGGAAATGATTGGGTTTCGATGCCTCGCCCGGTCGCACACGAGCTCATTTGGTGTCCCAGGAGGGCCTATCCCCGACGATTTCTGGGTCATGTGGGAAGGACCCCCTATCTCCCACACTCACTAGACGACAGTTCCAAATGTCGTCGCGGAAAGGGGTTAAAAACCGTTTGTATAGCACCGACGCGTACTAGTGACAGTAGATATGATACAATTACAATATATAAATTGGCTAACTACAGTACTTAAAGTAAAGATTGGTTTTGTTATACTAACGGATCTCATAAAATTTTGTTGAGTTTTGTGTGATTGAAGTTTTCAGTTTTTGGGTAAGATCATAATGGATGAAGGAATAAGGATTTGTAGAAGGCTAAGCTTGGGGATGCTCGAGGAACCCTAAGATAATATTAAAGAAGTATCAAGCAACTAAGCTTGGGGATGCCCCCGAGTGGCATCCCCTCTTTCTTCTAACGACAATCGGTATTTTACTTGAGACTATATTTTTATCCGTCACATTATTATGAGTTTTGCTTGGAGCGTCTTGTATGATATGAGTCTTTGCTTGTTTTGTTTGTTAGTTTGTCACAATCATCCTTGCTGGACACACCTATTTGAGAAAGCCAAAATTATGCTATGATTTGTTATAATTGCTCTTTATGCTTCACTTAATTTTTTTAGAGCTATGGAATTGCTCTAGTACTTCACTTATATCTTTTTGAGCACGTTGTGCTTTATTACTTTTGAAGAAATTCTCTCATGCTTCACTTAGATTAATTTGAGATATGAAACTTTATGCTCATGTTCTTCACTTAGATTGTTTTGAGCTTATCAAAAGCAATATATGAAACTAGTCCCAGTATGATAGATATTCAAGAGGGATATAATAAAAACTTTCATGAAGATCATTGGACAAAATAAACTTGATTCTTTGTAATAGTTTGGAGATATGATGATAGTGATATGTGAGTCATGTTAATGAGTAATTATGTTTCAGTAAGAATATTGATGTTAAGGTTTGTGATTCTCTATGCAAGCACGAAAGTCAATAGTTATGCAATAAAATTACATCCTACTTGTGGTGTATTATTTGGTGTTAGTTATTCTCAATGCTCGCTTATGTGATTTTTCGTTTCTTGGTTGGTTGCTTCTCAATCTATTTGCTAGCCTCCACTTGTACTAAGTAGAAATACTACTTTTGCATCCAAAATCCTTGAACTCAGTTTTGCCACATGAGTCCACCATACCTACCTATATGCGGTATTCCCTTACCATTCTAAGAAAATTTGTACGTGCCATCTCTAATTTTCAGAATAAACTTCTGTTTTTTGTGCCCGTACCGCTCATGAGGCGGTGAGGGATGGCCGATATTTTTTCATGCAAGATGTGTTATTCTCAAGATGAGTGTTTATTCACTTGTCAATCCACGAGAGTACGGCAAAGGTATTAGGGATGCCCAGTCCTGAAATGAAAAATGAATTTACTTTATGTTGTCAAATAATAAATTCCTTGGAAAGTGTTGGTATGGAGGGCACATGTGGATACGGATAGCCATGGATTGTGAAAGAATGGTGGAAAAATGAATAAACTTTATTTTCTGTTTGGGAACCGCCTATGATGTATCTAGTATGGAAAGTATTGGAAACTCTAAGTTATTTTCGTTGATGGGAAAAGTATGCCTCCCAAAACATTTTATCTCTGAGTTTAAGCTTTGAGCTCTGGCACCTCTACAAATCCCTACTTCCCTCTACGAAGGTCCTTTCTATTTACTTTTATGCAATTTTATTTTTATTTGAGTCTCCATCTTCTCTTATAAAGCACCAACTAAGGGGCACGATGATTGTACTTGAACATTGGTTGTAGCTAATATACTAGTGTGTTTCATGAATGGATCAATGATTAAGCATGATGGGCTAGGGATAACTTGCTTTAGTATTGATATTTTGAAAAAACATGATTGCTTTGTTGGTATGCTTGAGTATTAAAGTCTTGATGTCAAAACTAGACTATTGCTTTGAACAGTATAAAAGTCCAAATGTCCATGCTATAAAGAAAAGAATATGTGATGAGCATAATAGGCAACATTCCACATCAAAAATTCTGTTTTTTATCATTTACCTTCTCGAGGACGAGCAGGAACTAAGCTTGGGGATGCTGATACGTCTCCAACGTATCTATAAATTTGTATTATTATATGATGTTATATTATCATTCTAGGATGTTTTACAATCATTTTATAGAAACTTCATAACATTTTTTGGACTAAACTATTGACATAGTGCCCAGTGCTAGTTGCTATTTTCTGCTTGTTTTTAACATCGCATAAAATCAATATGAAACGGATTCCAAATGCAGCGAAACGTTTTGGAGATCTTTTGTGGGCCAGAAGACACATGATAGGATGAAGAAGCACCTTGGGGTCCTCCGAGGGGAGCACAACCCACCAGGACGCGCCCAGGCCCCCAGGCACGCCTAGGTGGGTTGTGCCCACCTCGGTGGCCTCCCGCATCGCCTCGTCGCTCTATAAATACCTCAATATTTCAGAAACCCTAGGGGAGTCGACGAAATTTTATTCCATCCACCACAAGTTCCAGAACCATGAGATCCAACCTAGAGCCCTTTTCTGGCACTCCACCGGAGGGGAACACGATCACGGAGGGGTTCATCATCCTCATTGGTGCCTCTCTGATAATGCGTGAGTAGTTCACCTCAGACCTATGGGTCCGTAGGCAGTAACCGGCTTCTTCTCTCTTTTTTCTCAATACAATGGTCTTTTGGAGATCTAATTGATGTAATGACTTTGCGCGGTGTGTTTGTTGAGATCCGATGAATTGCGAGTTTATCATCAGATTTTCCGTGATTTAATATCCATTATTGATTATTATAGCCTCATATTTATTCTCCGATATTTGGGTTTTGTTTGGCCAACTTGATCTATTTATCTTGCAATGGGAAGAGGTGCTTTGTAATGGGTTCGATCTTGCGGTGTCCTTACCCAGTGACAGAAGGGGAAGCAAGGCACACATGTATCATTGCTATTAAGGATAAAAAGATGGGGTCTATTCCTACATGAATAGATCTTGTCTAGATCATGTCATCATTCCTATTGCATTACTCCATTTTTTCCATAAACTTAACACACTAGATGCATGTTGGGTAGCGGTTGATGTGTGGAGTAGTAGTAGTAGATGCAGGCAGGATTCAATCTACTAATCTTGGACGTGATGCCTATATACCTCACCGTGCCATGACCAAGCAGGAGCCACCACAAACCACGTCGCCGGTCAGGCGCCGACAAGCCAAATCCAGCTGAAACCCAGCCAGATCAGGCAACCCACCACCACTGTAGTGCCAAGGAAGATCCCCGAGCAGGGAGGGGGGTGCCTCCCATCCTCAACTCATCGAACGAGCTACCAGATCGGCATCCCACCAGTCAAAGCACCAGCCAGAACCACCATGGCACCTAGCCGAAGAACACGTTGCAGGAGGCCACCCTAGGACACGCATCAGAGGAGTCGAGCCTCCCTCCACCCGCATCACCCGTTCGCGTGAGCCACAACCCGCGAGATCCCGGATCGGGACCGCACGAGCCCACCGCCGTGACCAGACGCCACGCCACGTGTCGAAGGACGCCTCCACCGCGAGCGAGGATGCCGCCAGAAGCTGGGTGCTGGACAGCTACCGACTACTCACGAGATCCCGTCCTCACGAGCGAGCAGTAGCCAGAGAACACCTCGTTGCCATCGGCTCTGCGCAGGCTTTGCCTACCGGAGGCCACCGAAGACGAAGAGAAGGAGAGGAGGCTGGTGGGGTAAGGCTAGGAGAGGGTGGGGGTCGCCATCCGTGTCTCCCCGGGGAGGGAGCATCGCGGGGGCAGGAAGGGGAGTCCACTTTTGATCTCAATGATTTCGCCAAGGCCAATTCCACAATTCACGAGGTACTTTGGAGATCCACAACTAATTCGTTTCTAAACATGTTTAGGAGAGAACATGGTCCCAACCACACAATTGCATCGATCACATATCTCTACTCCAAAAAATCGAACAACTCCTTCGGGTTTGACAGGAAAACACATAACTTACGGAGGGATGCTCATGGTTGGGAATAAACACAGTGGCTCGAGGTAGTTGACATCAGAACTGATGGGAATGAGTAGCTCGCCACCAGCAGAAATCCAACGCGCCTGCAACGCTTAGGCGGCCATGCCTACTCATGGCGGCCCTATTGCTGGTAGCTTTCATGTTAGCACAGAGTTGAGAAGAGAACCTAAGGACATTTCTAACCAGTCCCCTGTAACTGGTTAGAGGAGTAAAAATTCAACTTACTCCTCTAACCAACACCAAGCCGATCCCCAACCGGTGGTAGTGGAAAATAAATTATCCTGAGCCGCGTTGTGCCTCCCTATATTTATTTCACCGCTCGTTGTTCTAGTAAAAAAAAATCTCCTCTCCTCCTCTGTCTTCCCCGCCCCACTCCCGCACTGCATCTACGTTGGCGCCGCCCCTCTCCACCCCACCCCACCTCTACCACCACAGACGCCCGGTAGGCTCCGCCACAGTCCTTTAGCACTAGGATTTGTGCCTCCCTCGTCCTGTCACCGGCGCACAACCGGTAGATCCGCGGCTGTCGCCGCCGCCGATGACTGCGGCTTGCCATGGAATTGCCGGGTACCGGGCCGCACAACCCCAACAATGCCTCTGTGCGGCATGCAGGTAATGACTCCATCTCTAGCCGCTCGAATCTCCCCCGTCGACGGTTCCCCAGCAAAGACATGCCCAGCCGTCGCCTGGGCTCGATGCTGGCCCAGCGACTCGTCGGCTCACAATTGCCTGTCATAAAGTGCGATGACTGCCCGCAACAGGTGGTGCGTCGAGTTTTTACCACGCCAGAGCATCCCGAATGAGTGTTCTTCAAGTGCAAAAACGATGGAGTATGCGCTTCTTTTGATTCGATTGTTCACCAGGTTTGGCGCAATTTCAATAGCTCAATGTTTGCTCAAATTTGTGTGTAGAATGGATGGAAGTTTTGGTATTGGGAAGAGGATTACATTAATCTATTGATAGCACGAAATTGGATAGATGCCCCTGCATTTGTTGCTAGAACAGAGGCTAGAGATGAGACTAGGTGCGAAGCAACGTCGAATTCTTCGAAATCGAAAAAGAAAGAAGTGTGCAAGCTCGAGAAGCTAATAGAGAGAATCAACAATGAAGACATAGAGAAGATATTAATCCAACTAGTGGGAGTAGTTATGAAAGTTGGATACCTTTTAAAGTGTCTAATTGTGGTTCTTGTTTTCTATGGTCTTACTCTCGCAGCGAAGAATTGGTGAATTATGTATGACGTGTCGTTGAATGAAATAAAGAAGCAAAGAAATGTGTTTCGGTGGCCGACAATGAAATGCAAATGAAAAAAATACTCCACATATATAAGGGATTGGTTAGGTTCAACGCCAACTTAGTGGAGTAAAAAATACTCCACTAAGGGTTTACTCCGATGATACTCCGTTATTTTTAGGGGATCGATTAGAAATGCCCTAAGTCAGGCACAACAGGGAATCAACCCCAACAACCACAAAAAATAAAAATGAAGTAACTTACTCTAGAAAAGCAACTTGGACATGGCAGCAACCACCGCTATCGTCTTGCTCTTCGTCTTCGACGGCCTGCACGTCAGATCTAGGAGAAACCGGGGGAGGCTCGAAGCTAAATCTATCTGGTGAGTCGGAGAAACCAGGGGAGGCTCCAAGCTAAATCCGATCTATTGACACCCTACTTACAACAGGAGATACACAAGGGGAGGGATCCTCACCCAACTCAGCTCCGGCGGTCGCAGGGGAAGGGAGAGGAGGGGTGCGTTGTGTTTCGGGGAAGTTGGGACAACCAGTCTCAGCCTTACATTCCAAATCGAACGGTACAAATGACACGAAGGCAGGCACACCATCATCACTAACTCGCTCTTTTATAGGAGTACAGATATATGATGGAAATAGAGTAACCATGAATAGCATCAGCCACGGAAGGAAATTTGAACTTCTAAATAGATTATATGACCTCAGATGCAATCTTATAACAGTAAATATGTGATGTAAACACCACAAACAAAAAAAGACAAGCCCGCAACTTTGTTTTACAAAGTTGAAGCCATAGGATTGCAGCAAAAAGGCATTCACTGAAGGTCACTGTCCTCCATTCGAAGCTATGATTCATTTTCTTTCTCAGCCATTTCCTTTTTATAAGCCTGCAACCTTTCTTTAAATTTCTTGCTCTCTTCAAAGTTTGCCTTTCTCTTCACAGCTTTCTGAGTTTCACAAGGAGAGTAGCACATTTAGGGAGACAAAGAACTCCTACAAATTATGATACAGAACAAAATACATAAATTTTAGCGACGACTCTAACTTAGGGCAAAAGGTTGCTTACCTCCTGCCGGAAGCACCGATCAAGCTTAATCTTAAGATCTGTGCATTCACCAAAGAATTTTTTGATGGGGTGATCCACATGGCACTTCTGGAATTCTTCAATAATCTGGGCAACAAGGACATTAAATTTTATAATTTGGAAACTTCTGCCAAAATATACACTTAAATGACAAAGCATCAGATAGAGCCAAAGGTCGGTACAAAGATACCTCAGCACACATAGGATGCCTGTGTAGGGTTAGATGGGGATGCATTTCCAAAGATGTAGGAATGTGAGCCTGCATGAAAGTTGCCCAAGTTAACAAGATCTGATCCTCGAAGTATATTTTTCTACAAATGACAGACTGTGACACTACAAACAAGAAGTGGTGCCTAACATCGATACATACCAGGACCAGCAAACACAACCTTTTATTTCTGCTGTAACAGTACCTCTACTACTGATGCTGTCAGTAAAACAAGATCTATACCTTGCACAGGCAGACTTGCAATCAAATGGACAACTCACACAGAGGGGCAAGTGTTTGTAATATCTGTAGGGCACAGCGACAGTCAACTACAGAAGAGATTTGGCTGAGCTGGGGCTTGGGCAGAATTCAGCTGTTAGTCAGCTAGCATAGCCCATGAGGTGCATCTATCTATGGAAGCAGGTCATGCCACTTCGGATAGCTGCTGGGTACTGAGCTGCGTGACTGAACTCGTGTTTGCTGTTTTATAAAAATGAAATGCTCACAGCCCAAGAACGAGCCCGTCGCCTGTGCGCTGTCACTACTTGCTCGTGCTGTCCTCTTCCAATTGAGTCAAGCTATCGATCAAGGCAAACGCAGGCACCACCTCCCCCCCTGCCTCCCCTTGCTTCTGCTCGCACGCAGCGGCCCGTGGCACGATGGCGACGAGGGCCAGTTTGGTTCGTATCCTGCTGCTATTCTGCATGGCCTGATGCGTGCCTGGGAACCACTTGGAAGCTGTTTGGTTGCCTTCCTCAATAAGCCTGTAGCAGCCTGGCCTACAGTAGCCTGAAAGTGGTTTAGCCTGGTAAGGGAAGCCAGGCAAATGGTTAGCCTGGTCCAGGCATTGGAATTCAAGCGCCTGGTGGCTGCCTGGGCTATAATGCTAGGCTGCCTGATCATTGCCCAGGCATGAATCTGTGGACAAGAACCAAACTAGCCCGAACTTGGTGACCTCAGCGGTGTCTTCCTGAAGACCTAAACGGCTGAACCAGCTTAATCCATCGTGGCATCGACCTCAAGGTAACTAGTGTGCTGAGAGTTGCGAACCTTGACTAGTGTCAGTTTGGTTGTAGAAAATACTCTTTGAGTACCACTTGAGTCTTCAGAGCTATGGTGAAATCAAAACATGGCTGGTTGGTAGTTCAAACTTATAGTCATGGCTGGTTGTTTACTTGATTTGTATTGTTTTGAATTGTGATTCTATTATCAAAAGATGGAGAGGAACGGTGAAATTTGAATTGCGATTGTTAAATTGGAGGCGGCACACCTTATGATTTATTCCTTGCCCCGCCACTCATTTGTGTCCATGAAGTGTTGCAAGTTCAAGAAATTGAGTGTATGTGCAGTGAAAAAAATGAGTAAACGCATAGATCTGCCTGGGTGTATGCAGAGACGGTTAATGACTTAATTCTATCAATGCCCCACTTGAGCATGAGAAAATAACAAAGCATCTAGTCAGGATGGAGAGTTAGTGATTGTATTGCTGTGGGTTTGATTGGCGGAGGATGATTGCCTAGAGGAAGAAATGAAATATTTTGAAAATCTTGCATTGGTTTTTGTTAGCAAGAAAATTTTGTATTCTTTCTTTGCTTTATGTAGGCATGTAAACTTGTAAAACTTGTCAATCGAGTCCACTTTGGTGCTTTTATGTCAAGTATGTTTTCTGTGGCAAGTCATATCAAAATCAGTCGCAATCGATGATATTAATTATTATAAACAGCAACACTCGGTTATCCTCAATGGAAGCAATGCAATTCATTTTCATGAAAAATTGTGATACTAATAGTGCAATGATTTTCATGAAACAATGCAATTCATTTTCAATTAAGGATAATCTGAAGAAAAAAAACTTAACATCATGAAGCAATGCAATTCATTTTCATGAAAAATATGTTTTGACATTACTAATCATACTAACTGAAGCAATTAGCTTACCGTGCTGAATAAATAATGGAAGCAAGGAAAACTTTGTTATCCTCAATCCTCATCACCTCTAGAAATTTGCTTCCTTGGAAATTTTGAGTAATTATAATTGACAATACAACAGCAACACTTTGTAAGAACGCTAGAACAGACATGCAGTGCAGGTTATGCCATCCTAAAATTGTGATACACACACATACACTGACATGAAAGCTACATTTTTTTCTCGTTCTGTCTTCTTGTGTTTGATTTGCTAAATGTAGCAGTAGCACATCATCCTGGAAACTACAGCTACAGGAGAAACTTCAAAGAACAATTCTTGAATACAGAAAAGGAATGGAGGGGAAAAGTGCTCACTGTTGAACTCCACCTCAGTCGGCGGTGCTGCAGAGGGAGAGAGGGCCGGCGGAAGCAGGTAGATCACGGTGGTGGGCTGGTGGAGTGATGGTGCTGCAGATCTAGCCGGTGGCCGGAGCGGCCGCTCGTTCTCTTTAGGCCGCTGTGCAGATGAGAGATGGTGAGGAAGGAGGGGCGAGGCGTCGACGCAGAGAGAGGCCGGTGAAGGAGGACGCTCGCTGGGTGGGGAACTGTGGACGGCGGCCAGCGAAGTACGGACGTAGCAGGCGTGCCCCGCCGCGCCGTCGTGTGTCGTGTGTGGGGGGATTGGATCGGAGAGAGCTCGTTCGGTGTTTTTTTTTTTTTTTGATCAGCTCGTTGATACGTGGGCAGTAGACCTGGCCATGGGATACCCGGCCCGGCCGGCCCAACCCGGTGTTGCCCGCGCGCCGGGCCTGGGCCTGAGTTTTGAGCCCGAAGCACATGTCGGGCCAGGCCTGGGCTTGGCATTTTCGTGTTTTAATGAAGGGCCTGGCCCGCGGCCTGAGGCCCGGCGGGCTTTATCACTTTCTGGGCGGGCTTGGGCCCAAAACTAGGCCCGACGATCGGGTCAGGCCGGGCTTGGATCTAGGTTTCCTGCCTCGGGCTGATAGGCCCGGCCTGAAGCCCGGCCTGACCCGACAGATGGCCAGGTATAGTGGGCAATATGGATGTGTAACGTGTTTGGTTGCTTTGTGACGAGAGAAAAACAGGACATGCTTCAAGACCTGGTTTATAAAATAGAGTGTAAGAGCAACTCCAACGCACCCGACTCAAATGAATGGTGATTTTTGTTCGTTTTTTGTCCGTTTGGATCGATCGCTCACTCAATGTTAGCTTTGTTTATCATTTGAATCGATAGTGCGCCCAATGCGTCGACCCATATTTGCTGACGTGTCCGGCTGACCGCGGTTTTTGACAAATATGCACACATTTTGCATTATTTCACAATCAAGCATATAAAAAAATAACATAGTTCACAACCAAATAAAGTATAGTTTTCAACCAAATAAATTAAGTATAGTTTTACAAACCGAATAAAAATTAAATTGTCTCAAATACATGTGAAAAAGGATATATCTATTGATTGCCAACATGAGCTCACATATGTTCAATCAAATCATTTTGTAGTTGTATGTGAGTTTTCCCATCACGTGTTTCATGATGAAACTGGGTGAACCGTTCAAACGTTACCGCTCCTCCATGCTCATGCACAACATTCTCACCCTGAAACTGAAATCCTTGATCGTAGATACGTTTCGGGCGCTCATCCTTTACGGTGTGCATGATCACACAAGCAGTCATCACCTCCCACAACTTTTTGGTGCTCCAAGTTTTAGCAGGATAACGAACAATGCCTCATCGAGATTGTAGAACACCAAAGGCACGCTCGACATCCTTCCTAGCACTCTCTTGTTCTTGGGCAAATCGTTTCCTCTTCTCTCCGACAGGGTTGGGGATTGTGTTGACAATAGTGGTCCACTGAGAATAGATACCGTCACCTAGGTAGTATTCTTTGATGTAGTTGTGGTTGCTGATGGTAACATTCATCGGCGGGTTGTTGCCTTCGGCAAGCCTTGCAAACACCGGCGAGTGTTGAAGCACGTTGATATCATTGTGCGATTCGGCCATGCTGAAAAAGGAGTGCCAGAACCAGAGATTTTGTGAGGTCACGGCCTCAAGTATGACAGTGCAAGCCCTGACATGGCCCTTATACTACCATTGCCAAGAAGAAGAGCGGTTCTTCCACTCCCAATGCATGTAGTCTATGCTGCCAAGCATTCCTGAGAAGCCTCTGCTGGCATTCATCGCCAACAAACGGGTTCTATCTTTAGCAGTCGGCTCTCTCAAGTACTCAGGGCAAAACACATCAATTACAGCCCTACAGAAACCTATACATGGACTCTAGGCATGTAGACTCGCTCATACGGACGTATTCATCAATGAGATCACCGGGCACTCCGTATGCAAGCATCCGGATGGCTGCAGTGCATTCCTGATAGGATGAGAAGTCAATCTTTACAAGGGCATCCTCTTTGCACTAGAAATAATTATCATATCCGATCACTGATACGTCCGGGGTGCACTGGATTAGTAGGTTAGTCCAAATATGATCAAAAGTGTATGGAAGTGTATGAATATCATAGCAATATCACCCAAAAGTGGCATGGAGCAAGCAGAAATTATAGATACGTTTTGGACGTATCAACATCCCCAAGCTTAATGTCCTCGAGTAGGTAAATGATAACAAGAATAATTTCTGTGGTGACATGCTATTAACCATATAGGACTTTTTATAGTCATATGACAAAAGCTTACTGAGACAATGATTCTATAGTAATTAAGTTGCCCCGTGCATCCCCTTCTCCATCAACATTATCAGTTCGTCTTTCGTTCCGCTATATTTTTATCACTTCATGTATTATGTGCTATGCTTGGAGCGTCTTGCTTTTAGTTTTATTTTTAGTTTTTCATAACGAGTCGGAACTCAGCATTCTTTATGTGGGAGAGAAACACGCTCCACTTCTACCTAGAACATAACATAGAATTTTCATGTCTATCCTTGCTGTGTGTGTTCTTTGTCTTTTAATAGCTACTATCATGCTCTGCTCTTAGTATTCATGCTTATCTTTTCAAAGAGCTTTTGTTTAGTTGGTTGCTCGAACTCTCTTTAATTACCATGCTCACCTTATTAAGAGAGTTTGCTTCCGTTGCATTGGTTAATATGTCTATGATAAAGATGCTACTTGCATGATGGCGCTTAGTGGTTCAGGTTTTCTTATGGTTAATCTCAAATAGCTGGGGGGTTCCTAATGTGTTATTGGAGTACCAACATGATTTGTTTGCCTATGATGTGGTATGGTTTAGTAATATCTTCCTTCGAGAATTTATTTTGATTGACTTGGCGTATGCTCACGCATATTTAAGACTATAAAGAAAGTATGTCAAGCCTTGATGATCTTTTATTTCTGAGTAGCGATATAACTACCATGCCTGATTCAATATTGCTTTGTGGCTCTGCATGATTATGACTGTCATTGCTCTCTTAGTTGGTCGCTCCCAGTCTTTTGCTAACCTCCACCTGTACTAAGCGAACTAACTTTGCAATACATAGCTCATGGGAAAGTAGCTTAAAAACTATTGTGGTAAAGAATATGTTGCCTATGTATCTTATTTCTTATAAGTTGCTTGCTGAGCGGTAACCATGTTTCTGGGGACGCCATCAACTGTCACACTCTTGTTGAATATCATGTGAGTTGCTATGCATGTTCGTCTTGTCTGAAGTAAGGGTGATTTGCCGTGGGTTGAATGAATATGCATATTGTTAGAGAAGAACATTGGGCCGCCAACCAAAGCCATGTATCATGGTGGAAGTTTTAGCTTGGACATTAATCCTCAATCTCTTATGAGAATATGCTTATGCATTGAAGAGGAGTCCATCATCTATTTTCTATGTTGTCCCGGTATGGATGTCCTCAAGTTGAGATCTATCAAAAACGAGAAATCAAATGCGATTTATCTCCTTGGACCTTTGTACAGGTGGCATAGAGGTACCCCTTTGTGACACTTGGTTGAAACATATGTAATGCAATGATAACCCATGGAAATCCGAGCTAATTAGGACAAGGTGCGAGCACTATTGGTATTCGATGCATGAGGCTTGCAACTTATAGGATGTCTTATGCATGACACATATGAAGTACTACTACCGTTGACAAAATTGCTTCTATGTTTTCAAAATAAAAAAGGCTCTAGCACATAACCATTCTTTTACTTTTATGCTGAGTCTCCACCTTCTTTCTTCAAGCACCAACTACTGAGAACATGATTGTCATTCTAAGTGTAATGTGCATTGTCCCAAAGTAGCATTGTCTTTTGCATGATTGTGATATCGTTTATTCTGAAATCATTGTATCTAGTCATCACTTAAACCTTGAAGGTGCCCCTGCATTTATGTTTTGCTTCACTAAAGGGGGCAAGCTAGATATCACTTTATCATATTTGCACATCATGTTCATTGCAAATCTTTTTGATGTTTCAATGTCATATTGAAAAACTTTCAGTCGTTTGTGATTTTCTCATGAGGCAACTTAATTACTATAGAATCATTGTCTCAGTAAGCTTTTGTCATATGACTATAAAAAGTCCTATATGGTTAATAGCATGTCACCACAGAAATTATTCTTGTTATCATTTACCTACTCGAGGACGAGCAGGAATTAAGCTTGGGGATGTTGATACGTCCAAAACGTATCTATAATTTCTGCTTGCTCCATGCCACTTTTGGGTGATATTGCTATGATATTCATACACTTCCATACACTTTTGATCATATTTGGACTAACCTACTAATCCAGTGCACCCCGATGCCAGTTTCTGTTTTCGGCTGTTTTTGTATTTCAGGTTTTCACGTTACGAGAACTGCCAGAAAAAATCCAGAAAAATTATATAAAAAATCAGCGTTCCGCAAACTTCCTTGCGCCCGAAGGACAGCCGGGGGGCCACCAGGGCTCCAGGCGCCCTGGCGGCGCGCCCCCCCTGAGCCGCGCCGGGGGGGGCGCCTGGGCCCCCCGAGCCCCGTCTGGTGCCCCCCTTCGGCATATATTTAGAGCTTCCTTCGAAACCCTCGAGACGGGAACTCTTTTTCGCGATCTCATCTCTGTTCCGCTGCCGCCGCCGCTTCCAAGATCGGGAGCACCAGGAGAACTCTTCCCGGCACCCTGCCGGAGGGGAGGATCACCACCGGGAGCCTCTCCACCACCATGGACGCCTCCCGGATGACTCGTGAGTAGTCTCCCTTGGACCAAGAGTCCATGAACAGTAGCTATGTGATGTTCTCCTCCCGTTCTTGTGCTTCACTAATTAGTCCTCGTGAGCTGCCCTACATGATCGAGGCACATATGTAATCCTTATGCTGTTGCTATGTTGAGTTTGCTGGGATCCGATGGATTATGAGATTATGTTCAGATTGATCTTGAGTAATATATTTGATCTACCTCTTTTATATTTATGTTCATAAGTAATTCTTGCATGTTCTCCGTTGTTATTTATTGCTTTGGCCAAGTAATACGTAGTGACTCCAAGAGGGAACGTTATGCTCGATTGTGGGTTCATGCCCCTCGATGACTAGCTTGAGTGATAGAAAAATGAGTCTAGGGGATGTGCTGTTGCCACAAGGGGGAAAACAACGGTGTTTGTGCCCGCGGGTGCAAGGATTGTTTACTTTACGCAAAGTTCTTTTAATGCAGTTGTCTGTTGCTTTGAGTTTACACTATGGGTGGGACTCGCAACTTAATACCAGCGAGATGTTCTGATAGATATCTCAAGGTGGATGATTAGTAGTAGATATTGATGGATTTCGGTCTACTTACTTTGGCGTACTGCCCATGCTTTGAACCTCAACCTTTCTTGCAATGTAGTCAGCATTGGTTTGTGTTCGTGGTCCTGTCAATTGCCCAGCTGTAATTCGTTTACCTCACATAGCTGTTTTATCGTCTTTTGGGAGAGAGACATCACTAGTGAACATCATGAGACTCCGGTCCATATTACCATCATTGATCACATCCGCTATTTACTTTTCGCTTTTACTTACTATTGCAAAACATTATCTATCACTACTATCATTTGCGTTTAACCCTTTGTGAACTACAAGGCCGGAGGGATTGACAACCTCTCTGTACTCATTGGGAGCAAAGTTATTTGTATCTGTGTGTAGGTCCACGTTGATTGCTAATATCTGGCGCCTTTAGCAGTTGACACCTACTTGTTGAACCTAGGAGTCTCTGGGGATTCGATCCTTGGCATCTTTGCTAAGGGAAAAACTTCCACAACACTGCATCTCACACCTTCCACTTGGGGTAACCAACGAGGGGTTAGAGGCCCATCAACCACCCCCTCTCAATACTGTTAAAAACATGCCTAGCCATACGAAAATGCTGTCGGAATTTCTGATGTTTGAACAACGGGTTGGTTGTGTATCCTTCCAAATAAGGAAATGGCCACTCGATTCAAAGGCCGGAAGGTGCCCCGGGATAGAGCCATAGAACAACGACAGCTGCCTATTGAGGTGGTCATGGAACAACACGGCAGCCAAGATCTCCTCATCGTCAGACGAGGAATCATCGGAGTTGCAAAGAAAATTGTGAAAGAAGAACTCATCGGCGGAGTCCGTTTTGTACCTTGGCAAACTGTCGAGCAACTTGCGTGCATCAGGGAAGAAGCTGGCTGGCGAAGGGACTGTTCTCCCTTGGACCTGGCGGCGACCGACGAGCGTGCCGGCGTCAAGAAAGCGGGCATTGTTGGACGAAGGAGCTGGTTGGGCGAGGGAAGTGGCTTCGTGGTCGCGGCGGCATCGGGGGGTGGTGCCGGCGACATGGGAGGTGGCAATGTTGGGGGGGTGTCAGCACCGACTGTTGGGAGGCAAAGGGGTGGGGTGTGTTGGCACCGGCAGCAGCAAAGGGACGGGGATCGGGTGCGGGCGAGGGTTTGCTGTCAAGGGGTAGGAGAGGATGGCCAATGTGCCACTGATTGGCCGGCCAGTGGGAGTACTTGGCGCGCAGCGCACGCGTCCGTCTCGTGTTTGCGCCGATGCAAATCAGGCTCAAAATTGGACCACGAATGTGTGGGCAGGCGGACGAAAAGCGGATGTGCGTCCATTTGGATCGGCGCGTTGGTCCTACTTTTCTGCCCGCTGTGACCCAAACGGACGCGCTCGGACGAAATGGGTCGGCGCGTTGGAGTTGCTCTAAAATACAACGTTTGCATGTTGTTTAGTAGTTGCTTGTGTTAGGGGTCTTGCATGATGATTAACAGTTAACAACTACTTACTCTGTAAAGAAATACTCCCTCCATCCCAAAATAAGTGTCTTGACCTTAGTACAAATTTATACTAAAGTTAGTATAAAGTTGAGACACTTATTTTAGGACGAAGGAAATATAAGAGTGTTTAGAACAATACACTTAACCTAGAGCACCTCGGCTAACACCACGTCCTCCTCGGCGGGGGACACGACCACCTCTTGCACGCGCCGGAGGATCTCCAGCTTCGCCGCACGCTTCTCCCACGACCGCTACACCACCGCGCTCGCCCCGAGCGCTAGCTAGCAAGCTAGCAACAGATCGCGGTGGCTGGCTAATGATGGCTTCATAATTTACCTATCTTTAGAGCTCATTTCTTGCACATTATCTTTGTATATCAAGTCATATCATGTTCCATTGAGCCAATAACATGTCCATATGCATAATTTTCAAATTTTGTCCTCTTCACTACAGGCATTGTATAATCTTTATTCTTTGTTAGTTTTTATTAGTTTTCTTTGTCTTTTTGTGTTTTTTAGGTGAGATGGACTTCATCCGGCAAGAATTCATTGCGTCCGCCTGAATGGCGCATGGATCCGGCGCAAGGTGCGTCGCCGCTGCCTTGCCAGAGGCAGAGCGGTCCATCCGGCGTCTGAACGTCATGGCAGATGCGCAACCGCTTCGGTGGCGCGCAGAGGCGGAGGTGCACAACCACTTCATGTCTGATGCAAATGTGGCACGACGAGCAGCGGGCCGAGGAGGTCGCGGTAGTCCTCGTGGAAGACATCGGAGAGACGGAGTCGCGCTCTCCGGTGCCGTAACGGCTGACTGGTGACCCATGACGCCGCAACCGTCGTGGTGGATGTGTCGGCCTCCAACCACGACAGATCCATCATCAATCTCATGTCCACCGGCGACACGCAGGCTTCGAGCTTCGATGAGGAAGGGTGGGGCATGCAAGACGTCTGTGTCTTCAGTCCCGTGAACCGGTGTGTGTTCATGTCCTACTTTATCTCGCCGGCGAATGCACCTCCAAGGGGCGCAGCCGGCTTCCAGACATGGACACGGCCGGAACAACAAGGCTGGTCGCCGGCGAAATCGAGTATTTGATTGTGGAAACGTTTTTTATGCTGACCGGTCACTGTCTGCGAACGCGTCTGGACTGAATTTCGCGATTTATGGTCGTAGATGCTCTTGGCAATCTTTGACAGCAACAAGCGCCTGCCTTAGGGCATCTCCAGCCGTTGGCCCCCTAGGAGGGGCTAAAAATCGCCCCCGCCTCCCGCCCCCGCGCCGGTGCGGGTCATCATGTCGCACTCGGTGGAGATGGAGGAGGCGGAGGTGGTTCTGTCCCGCGCGATGGTGGCCTCCATTATTGGCAACAGACCATCCGTGTCCGCCGCCGAGGTCGCCGACGTGCTCCTTTCCTCCCTCGAGCTCGTCGACGGTGACTTCACAGTTCACGCCCATCACCCTGAAGATTTCCTGATCCTCTTCAGCTCGCGCACGACCATGGATCGCCTCAATGGTGATCACTTCATTCGCTCCCCGCGGTTCTCCCTCTCCGTGCGCCCATGGAGCAAACTGGCTCATGTGGGCTCCAGCCAGTTTGAGTACCGTGTCGAGCTCGAGCTCCGGGGCATCCCCGCTCAGGCCTGGCACCTCTCTACTGCCGAGCATATCCTTGGGGAGAGCTGTTGGATCGAGAGACTCCACCCCGGCGCGCGTTCCAGAGCTGACATGGCGGTCTTCCGGCTGGCGGGCCGCACACATGACCCGGCCAACATCCGCCGTGCCGCCGTCCTGGAAATCGTGGAGCAGATTCCAGCGCGCGTGGGCTCGGACGCGCCTTCCATCTGGACCCTCACCTACCCGATCTCCATCGCGCTGGCTCGTGCGGAGAGGATCGGCGCCCCTGCCCCCCGCGCTGGCGCTGGCGATGGCCCAGCCGGTGGTGGCGCCGACGATGGCTCTAACCAAACTCGCGGCCCGGGTCCTGGCCGTGCGCGCCGCCGCGGCCGCAAGCGCCGTCGTACGGAGGCGCCGCCGGCTGGTCGTGCGGATGGCATGGCCGTCGACTCCCTGGGTTGGCGGGCTGAGAATCGCGCTGCGCGCACCGATGGCGTGTCCGTCGCGCCCGCGTGGCCCACACCGCCGTCCGTACACCGGCAGAACCGTGCCATGCAGCCTTGGCCTGGGTTGCGTGGTCAGCTGGATCAGCATGGCCCCACCAACCTGCGTGGCCGTGCCAGAAAAGGGAGGCGCATAGGCAAGCAAAAGCGGGCTCTGGGTGTGGATCAGCCTGACAGCGCTTCTGTCGCTACAGGGGATGACGAGGTTGCGTGTACGGAGACAGCCGGTGGCCCCTCGTCCGCTCCAATCCTCAGCGCGGAGCCAGGGCACGAGCCAAGTGGCGCACCCCTATTCGTGGGGAACACTCCGGAAGGATCTCGGGATTTGAATCTCGCCCCCTTGGATGCCCCCGAGGCTGATGGCGTGGGCCCGGCCTCTGCTGCTCATGATCCGAGGGACTTTCGCGACATGCCTGATGTGGGCGAGAGGCAGGACTTGCAACCTGTGTCGGTCGATTGGTCGGGGCAAAGCGGCGTCTCGCCTGCCCCCCCTGACGACGGGCTGGTCACCGCGGACCGGCCCACTGGGTCCCAGGCATGCGCCGTGGCCGGATGTGGGGTGCAGGCCCAGCCCACCGTAGACCCTGGGCTTTCACCCCATGTGGCTATCCTACAGAGGCCCCGGACACCGCCCCTGGCCCAGCCCACCGCACCTGGGCCCAACTTGGAGGCCCGCACGCCTGAACGCGCCCACCAAGATACCTGTCCGCCTGCTGGTGTGCGCTTTGCCTCCCCGCCGATCACCATGCGCCGGGCTCGCGCCCGTCCAGCTGCGCCAAGCTCCTTCACCCTAGGAGAATTCCTGGCCGCCGCGACCAAGCACATCGCCGCGGCCCTTCCGACGCCGGGGAGAAGGCCGCGCAGGCCCCTCAACTTCTCTCCCTGTCGCGGCCGCTCGGCGGCCACAACCACCACAGCGGCGACGCCACCCACCGCCGAGAGACGCGCACAGGTTCAAATCATGCGCTCCCTGGGGATTATTGGGACGAATCAGAATATCACCCCACCGAGATGAAGGCCTATGACGGCATGTTTGCCATGCCCATCCCTATCGAGGTGCTCAAGGCCATGGCCGCGCTGGTTGATCGAGAGATCCCAGCATGCCTATCCACCCTGCCGATCGCACCGGCACATGCCGAGGTCGCTTGTCCTACCTAGGAGGCGTCTACCCCCACATCCCATCGATCCACTGTCCATAGATCACGGTCTTAAGATCGCTGTGTGGAACGTGTGCGGCCTGAACACGCGGAGCCGGCGCTTCGCTATCGGCTCGCTGTTAGACACCACTGCCGCCTCCATTGTATGCTTGCAGGAAACTAAGATGGAGTTGCTCTGTTCGTCTGTTGTTCTCGACACCCTCGGTTCAGAGTTTGACGACTACACTTACCTCCCGGCTCAGGGCATGCGGGGCGGCATCTTGCTGGCTTGGAAGAGCAGGGTTGTGACTAACACAGACCCATTGTTCACCGTAAACGCCCTCTCGGCCAGAGTGGCCACGACTTCGGGCACCCCTTGGTGGCTATTTGTAGTGTACGGGCTTCAGGATGACACGGACAAGATTGCGTTCTTGCTTGAGCTGCGGGAGATTCGTGTGGCTTGCCCCGGGCCGTGGATGCTTTGCGGCGACTTCAACCTCATCCTACGCGATGAGGACAAGAACAACAGCAACTTGAACCGCCGTATGATGGGCAGGTTCCGCCGCCTTGTCAATGATCTTGCGCTCAAGGAGGTCTACCTCAACAGACGCTGCTTCACATGGTCGAACGAGAAGTCCCCTCCCACTCTTGTGCACCTTGATCGGGTACTTTGCACCTCGGACTGGGAAGATGCCCACGGCGAGTGTCACCTTCGTTGCCTTGCGTCGGCCGTCTCCGACCACTCGCCCTTGCTGTTGGACTGCTCCCCCATGCCCGCGGTGTTGGAAATATGCCCTAGAGGCAATAATAAAAGAGTTATTATTATATTTCCTTGTTCATGATAATCGTTTATTATCCATGCTATAACTGTATTGATTGGAAACTCAAATACATGTGTGGATGAATAGACAGACTTTGTGTCCCTAGTGAGCCTCTACAGGACTAGCTCGTTGATCAAAGATGACCGCGGTTTCCAGGTCATAGACATGAGTTGTCATTTGATAACGGGATCACATCATTAGGAGAATGATGTGATGGACAAGACCCAAACGTTAAACATAGCTTTTGATCGTGTCAGTTATCGCTATAGTTTTCTGCATGTCAAGTATAAGTTCCTATGACCATGAGATCATGTAACTCACTGACACCGTAGGAGTGCTTTGTGTGTGCCAAACGTCACAACGTAACTGGGTGACTATAAAGGTACTCTACAGGTATCTTCGAGGGTGTCTGTTGAGTTGACATGGATCGAGACTGGGATTTGTCACTCCGTGTGACGGAGAGGTATCTCCGGGCCCACTCGGTAATACGTCATCTCAATGAGCTCAAAGTGACTAAGTAGTTGGTCACGGGATTATGTATTACGGTAACGAGTAAAGAGACTTGCCGGTAACGAGATTGAACTAGGTATAGAGATACCGACGATCGAATCTCGGGCAAGTAACATACCGACGAGACAAAGGGAACTGTATACGGGATTGCCTGAATCCTTGACATCGTGGTTCATCCAATGAGATCATCGAGAAACGTGTGGGAACCAATATGGGTATCCAGATCCCGCTATTGGTTATTGACCTGGGAGTGTCTCGGTCATGTCCACATGGTTTCCGAACCCGCAGGGTCTACACACTTAAGGTTCGGTGACGCTAGGGTTGTTAGTGAGAACAGTGCATGGTTACCGACGGTTGTTCGGAGTCCCGGATGAGATCCCGGACGTGACGAGGGTCTCCGGAATGGTCCGGAGATGAAGATTGATATATAGGATGAAAGGTTTCGGAGTCCGGAAGTGTTCCGGGGAGCATCGGGAAATCGGCGGATTACCGAAAAGGGTTTCGGGGGTCCCGGAAGTGGTTCTGGGCCTAATGGGCCACAAGGGGGGACACCACAGCCCTCATAGGGCTGTGCGCCCCCCCTGGGCCCTCTCCTCATGCGCAAGGGGAGGTGGACCCTCCTAGGGCTGCCGCACCCCCCTGGCTTGGGGGGCAAGGCACCTAGGGGGGGAAACCCTAGGGCCTGGCCCTTGGCCGCCGCCCCCCTCTGCCCTGGCCGCCGGCCCCCCCTAGGGGAAACCCTAGGGCGCCCCCCTCTCCTCCTTCCCCCTATATATAGAGAGGTAGAGGGAGGGCAGCCAACACACGTTTGTGCCTCGGTGCTGCCCTCCCTCTCCAATAACATCTTCATCTCCCGCGGTGCTTGGCGAAGCCCTGCTGGAATCCTCCACCACCATCACCACCACGCCGTCGTGCTGCCGGTCTCTCCATCAACCTCTCCTCCACCCCTTGCTGGATCAAGAAGGAGGAGACGTCCCCGAGCCGTACGTGTGAAGAACGCGGAGGCACCGTAGCTTCGGTGCTAGGATCTTCGGCGATCTGAATCGCGGCGAGTACGACTCCATCAACCGCGTTCTTAACGCTTCCGCTTAGCGATCTACAAGGGTACGTAGATCCAACTCTCCTCTCGTAGTAGCATCTCCTAGATTGATCTTGGTGAACGTAGGAAATTTTTTTGTTTCCCATGCAACGTTCCCCAACACGCGGCACATCGACGATTCCACTGATGGGCCTCGAACCCCTCGTTGGTTACCCCAAGTGGAAGGTGTAAGATGCAGTAAGTAGAAGTGTTTTCCCCTAGCAAAGATGCCAAGGATCGATTCCCCAGAGACTCCTAGGTTCAACAAGTAGGTGTCAATTGCTACGGCGCCAGATTAGTAGCAATCAACGTGGACCTGCACACAGATACAAATAACTTTGCTCCCAACGAGTACAGAGAGGTTGTCAATCCCTCCGGCCTTGTAGTTCACAAAGGGTTAAAAGCAATGATAGTAGTGATAGATAGTTTTTGCAATAGTAAATAATAACGGGAATGTAAATAGTGTATGTGATCAATGATGGTAATATGGACCAGAGTCTCATGATGTTCACTAGTGATGTCTCTCTCCCAAAAGACGATAAAACAGCTATGTGAGGTAACAAATTACAGCTGGGCAATTGACAGGACCACGAACGCAAACCAATGCTGACTACATTGCAAGAAAGGTTAAGGTTCAAAGCATGGGCAGTACGCCAAAGTAAGTAGACCGAAATCCATTAATATCTACTACTAATCATCCACCTTGAGATATCTATCCAGAACATCTCGCTGGTATTAAGTTGCGAGTCCCACCCATAGTGTAAACTCAATGCAACAGACAACTGCATTAAAAGAACTTTGTGTAAAGTAAACAATCCTTGCACCCGCGGGCACAAGCACCGTTGTTTTCCCCCTTGTGGCAACAGCACACCCCCTAGACTAATGTTTCTGTCACTCAAGCTAGTCATCGAGGGGCATGAACCCACAATCGAGCATAACGTTCCCTCTTGGAGTCACTACCTATTACTCGGCCAAAGCAATAAATAACAACGGAGAACATGCAAGAATTACGTATGAACTAAAATATAAAAGAGGTGAATCAAATATATTACTCAAGATCAATCTGAACATAATCTCATAATCCATCGGATCCCAGCAAACTCAACATAGCAACAGCATAAGGATTACATAGGTGCCTCGATCATGTAGGGCAACTCACGAGGACTAATTAGTGAAGCACAAGAACGGGAGGAGAACATCACATAGCTACTGGTCATGGACTCATGGTCCAAGGGAGACTACTCACGAGTCATCCGGGAGGCGTCCATGGTGGTGGAGAAGCTCCCGGTGGTGATCCTCCCCTCCGGCAGGGTGCCGGGAAGAGTTCTCCTGGTGCTCCCGATCTTGGAAGCGGCGGCGGCGGCGGAACAGAGATGGGATCGCAAAAAGAAGTCATGTTTTGAGGGTTTCGGAGGTCCCTCTAAATATATGCCAAAGGGGGGCACCGGACGGGCTTCGGGGGGCCCAGGCGCCCCCCCGGCGCATCCCAGGGGGGGCGCACACAGGGCGCCTGGAGCCCCTGTGCCCCCCCCAGGTTGCCCTTCAGACGCAGTGTTGTTTCCGTATCGCTGATTTTTTATATAATTTTTCTGGATTTTTCTGGGCAGTTCTCGGAACGTGAAAACCTGAAATACAAAAACAGCCGAAAACAGAAACTGGCACTGGGGTGCACTGGATTAGTAAGTTAGTCCAAATATGATCAAAAGTGTATGGAAGTGTATGAATATCATAGCAATATCACCCAAAAGTGGCATGGAGCAAGCAGAAATTATAGATACGTTTTGGACGTATCAACATCCCCAAGCTTAATTCCTGCTCGTCCTCGAGTAGGTAAATGATAACAAGAATAATTTCTGTGGTGACATGCTGTTAACCATATAGGACTTTCTCATAGTCATATGACAAAAGCTTACTGGGACAATGATTCTAAAGTAATTAAGTTGCCTCAAGAGAAAATCACAAATGACTGAAAGTTTTACAACATGAAACTGAAACATCAAAAAGATTTGCAATGAACATGATGTACAAATATGATCAAGTGATATCTAGCTTGCCCCCTTTAGTGATGCAAAACATAAATGCAAGGGCACCTTCAAGGTTTAAGTGATGACTAGATACAATCATTTCAGAATAAACGATATCACAATCATGCAAAAGACAATGCTACTTTGGGACAATGCACATTACACTCAGAATGACAATCATGCTCTCAGTAGTTGGTGCTTGAAGTGCTAGAGCTTTTTATTTTGAAACATGGAAGCAATTGTGTCAACGGTAGTAGTACTTCATATGTGTCATGCATAAAACATCCTATAAGTTGCAAGCCTCATGCATCGAATACTAATAGTGCTCGCTCCTTGTCCTAATTAGCTCGGATCCCCATGGGTTATCATTGCATTGCATATGTTTTAACCAAGTGTCACAAAGGGGTACCTCTATGCCACCTGTACAAAGGTCCAAGGAGATAGATCGCATTTGATTTCTCGTTTTTGATAGATCTCAACTTGAGGACATCCATACCAGGATAACATAGAAAATAGATGATGGACTCCTCTTTAATGCATAAGCATATTCTCATGAGAGATTGAGGATTAAGGTCCAAGCTAAAACTTCCACCATGATGCATGGCTTTGGTTGGCGGCCCAATGTTCTTCTCTAACAATATGCATATTAATTCAACCCACGGTAAATCACCCTTACTTCAGACAAGACGAACATGCATAGCAACTCACATGATATTCGACAAAATTGTGACAGTTGATGGCGTCCCCAGAAACATGGTTACCGCTCAGCAAGCAACTCATAAGAAATAAGATACATAAGCAACATATTCTTTACCACAATAGTTTTTAGGCTACTTTCCCATGAGTTATGTATTGCATGGTTAGTTTGCTTAGTACAGGTGTAGGTTAGCAAAAGACTGGGAGCGACCAACTAAGAGAGCAATGACGGTCATAATCATGCAGAGCGACAAAGCAATATTGAATCAGGCATGGTAGTTATATCGCTACTTAGAAATAAAAGATCATCAAGGCTTGACAGACTTTCTTTACAGTCTTAAATATGCGTGAGCATACGCCAAGTCAATCAAAATAAATTCTCGAAGGAAGATATTACTAAACCATACCACATCATAAGCAAACAAACCAAGTTGGTACTCCAATAACACATTGGGAACCCCCAGCTATCTGAGATTAACCATAAGAAAACCTGAACTACTAAGCACCATCATGAAAGTAGCATCTTTATCATAGACACATTAACCCATGCAACGGAAGCAAACTCTCTTAATAAGGTGAGCATGGTAATTAAAGAGAGTTCAAGCAACCAACTAAATAAAAGCTCTTGAAAAGATAAGCATGAATACTAAGAGCAAAGCACGATAGTAGCTATTTAAAAGACAAAGAACACACACAACATAGATATACATGAAAATTCTATGTAATGTTCTAGGTAGAAGTGGAGCGTGTTTCTCTCCCACATAAAGGAATGCTTGGTTCCGACTCGTTATGAAAAACTAAAAAGAAAACTGAAAGCAAGACGCTCCAAGCATAGCACATAACACATGAAGTGATAAAAATATAGCGGAACGGAATACGAACTGATAATGTTGATGGAGAAGGGGATGCACGGGGGGCATCCCCAAGCTTAGACGCTTGAGTCTCCTTAAATATTTCTTGGGGGTGCACGGGGGCATCCCCAAGCTTGAGCGTTTGACACTCCTGAATCTTTTTATCATCTTCCCTCACACACTTGAAAACTCCCTTCATACATAACTCATCATAATCTGATTAGCGAGGCTAGTACCCTTAATTAAATAAGTATACCTTGCTGGAAATAAGGATATTCTTGAAGTTCTACTGTTTCTCAAGATTTCCAAAAGGTTTTTGCAAAGAAAAAGCAAGTTCTCAATTTGCAAAGTGAAGGTAAGGCAAAACAGGACAGAATCTGTGAAAAACAGAACAGCAGGCAGTAATTGACCTGTTCGGGATACTTCTGCAACTCAAATCAAAAAACTCAGAACTGACGCACGAAAGACAATTATATAGAGAACGCTGTCGAACAAATTCAGACCAAAAAGATGATCTGGTGATTTTATACGAATTTTTCTATCCAAGGACATAATCTGTTTCCTGGACAGCACCTCACAACTTTTGAACTTTCTAGCAATCAGAGGCTATACTTGGCACAAATATGAAAAGTAAAGATACAATGATGATGCTACAGCAGTAAACAACATCAAGACACAACAAAAGCAAAAAAATTATTCATGTGGGCTGCCTCCCAAAAGCGCTTTCTTTTATGCCTTTAAGCTAGGCATAATGCATAGATCAAGTTGTATCAATTGAACCATCATCAAGATCATCAAAAAGCTCTTCAATAATACAACTAGTCTTAAGATGACTCTCAAATAAAGGCCTCATAGAGATACTTCTAGGTAGAAGACCAAAAGGATAAAAGTCAAGGAAAGATTCATTTATAAATTCATCAACGATAGGTGTTTCTTCCAAAGTCTTTACGGTTTCAACCCCTTTGGCAATAGGTGGATTGCTTTTAGAACGGGGAGCCTTTGGAACGTGAACGAACTTAGGCTCCCTCTTTGCCGGAGTTTCTACCTTTTCGGTTTTGATCGAGGAGAAAGTAGTTCCTAAGGTATCAAATATTTCCTCAATCTTGTCCATCCTAGAAGAGTCAGAATCATGGAATTTGACTGTCTCCAAAATTTTGAAAATTGTATGCATGGAGCTATCAAGTCTATTCAAATTCCCTTGGATCTTTCGATCCAACTCATTCATCTTATTAGTGCTTGGCATCTCTAGCTCTATTTTTTCATGTTTTTTCATAACGTGAGCTAGGGTGATGTCCTCTCGAATGCTAACAACAGGGGGACTCCCAACAAGATTTTCAATAATACTAAGAGACTCCCAAACTGGGGCCTCTAGGAAATTTCCATTGATAGCAGTATCTAGAATAAACCTATTCCAAGAAGTAATTCCAACATAAAAAATTCTAAGCAAGATAGTAGTAGGTTGCTTCTTGGTGGCTCTTTTTTGTGAATCATTAATTCTATACCAAGCATCTTTCAAACTTTCCCCACCTCTTTGTTTAAAGGTGAGAACTTCTGCCTCGTCAAAGACAAAAGGACCCGACATAATGATAACTAAAGAACAGGATAACTATTTTTGTGATTTTCGATAAAAGGAACTAAAGCAAAAATGAAAGGTAAACTAACAAGACTAAAAAGCAAAGGTAAAAGATAGCATGCAACTCCCCTATCCAGAAGTGTGGAGTCCCCGGCAACGGCGCCAGAAAATACTCCTTGATGGGCCTCGAACCCCTCGTTGGTTACCCCAAGTGGAAGGTGTAAGATGCAGTAAGTAGAAGTGTTTTCCCCTAGCAAAGATGCCAAGGATCGATTCCCCAGAGACTCCTAGGTTCAACAAGTAGGTGTCAATTGCTACGGCGCCAGATTAGTAGCAATCAACGTGGACCTGCACACAGATACAAATAACTTTGCTCCCAACGAGTACACAGAGGTTGTCAATCCCTCCGGCCTTGTAGTTCACAAAGGGTTAAAAGCAATGATAGTAGTGATAGATAGTTTTTGCAATAGTAAATAATAACGGGAAAGTAAATAGTGTATGTGATCCATGATGGTAATATGGACCGGACTCTCATGATGTTCACTAGTGATGTCTCTCTCCCAAAAGACGATAAAACAGCTATGTGAGGTAACAAATTACAGCTGGGCAATTGACAGGACCACGAACGCAAACCAATGCTGACTACATTGCAAGAAAGGTTGAGGTTCAAAGCATGGGCGGTACACCAAAGTAAGTAGACCGAAATCCATCAATATCTACTACTAATCATCCACCTTGAGATATCTATCCAGAACATCTCGCTGGTATTAAGTTGCGAGTCCCACCCATAGTGTAAACTCAATGCAACAGACAACTGCATTAAAAGAACTTCGCGTAAAGTAAACAATCCTTGCACCCGCGGGCACAAGCACCGTTGTTTTCCCCCTTGTGGCAACAGCACATCCCCTAGACTCATGTTTCTGTCACTCAAGCTAGTCATCGAGGGGCATGAACCCACAATCGAGCATAACGTTCCCTCTTGGAGTCACTACCTATTACTCGGCCAAAGCAATAAATAACAACGGAGAACATGCAAGAATTACTTATGAACTAAAATATAAAAGAGGTGAATCAAATATATTACTCAAGATCAGTCTGAACATAATCTCATAATCCATCGGATCCCAGCAAACTCAACATAGCAACAGCATAAGGATTACATAGGTGCCTCGATCATGTAGGGCAGCTCACGAGGACTAATTAGTGAAGCACAAGAACGGGAGGAGAACATCACATAGCTACTGGTCATGGACTCATGGTCCAAGGGAGACTACTCACGAGTCATCCGGGAGGTGTCCATGGTGGTGGAGAAGCTCCCGGTGGTGATCCTCCCCTCCGGCAGGGTGCCGGGAAGAGTTCTCCTGGTGCTCCCGATCTTGGAAGCGGCGGCGGCGGCGGAACAGAGATGGGATCACGAAAAGAAGTCCTGTTTTGAGGGTTTCGGAGGTCCCTCTAAATATATGCCAAAGGGGGGCACCGGACGGGCTTCGGGGGGCCCAGGCGCCCCCCCCGGCGCGGCCCAGGGGGGGCGCGCCCACAGGGCGCCTGGAGCCCCTGTGCCCCCCCAGGTTGCCCTTCGGATGCAGTGTTGTTTCCGTATCGCTGATTTTTTATATAATTTTTCTGGATTTTTCTGGGCAGTTCTCGAAACGTGAAAACCTGAAATACAAAAATAGCCGAAAGCAGAAACTGGCACTGGGGTGCACTGGATTAGTAAGTTAGTCCAAATATGATCAAAAGTGTATGGAAGTGTATGAATATCATAGCAATATCACCCAAAAGTGGCATGGAGCAAGCAGAAATTATAGATACGTTTTGGACGTATCATCCACTTCAAGGACTTTTGGCTGCGGCTTGATGGCTTCCATGACACGGTGGCTGCGGCTTGGGGCTCGGTCCATGACCCAGACCCCTTCCGTCGCTTGATGTTGCGCCTTCAAGCCACGGCTCGTAGGCTTACCAGCTGTAGTGCCAAGACGACCGGCAGTATCCGCGACAAATTGGCCATCTCTCGGGAGCTCATTTTGCGCTTTGACAAGGCCCAGGAGGATCGCGCACTCACACCGGAGGAGGATTGGCAGTGGAAGCGTCTCAAGGTCTCATACCTTGGCCTAGCCTCGATGGAGCACACCATTGCCAAGCAGCGCGCCCGCATCGCCACCCTCAAGGACGGCGACGCTAGCACGAGCTTCTTCCACCGGTAGTGCTCTTTTCGTAGACAGAAGAATCGGATCTTCAGCTTGGCCGTGGATGGGCACGTGCTTACCGACCAGGACGCGATGGCGCAGGCTGCTTTTGAGCACTTTGATGGGATCCTGGGCACGGCTGCAGACCGCGACCTTACTCTCAACCTGGAAGGTCTGATTGAGCCTTGCGACCTGGCGAGTCTGGAAGCCCCTTTTAGCATGGAGGAGGTTTGGGACGCGATCAAACGTCTGCCCGCTCGCAAGGCACCAGGGCCTGACGGGTTCACGACCGAGTTATTGCGAGCTTGCTGGACCATCGTTCGACAAGACTTTATGGATATCTTCCAACAGTTGTTCGACATGCGGGGCCGTGGCTTTGGCAAGCTCAACCAAGCCCTCATGACACTACTGCCCAAACGCGCTGATGCCCAGCAGCTTCGCGACTACCGCCCCATCTGCCTGATTCACCTCGTGGCCAAGGTTTTCACCAAGGTCCTATCTCTGCGGCTTGCCCCTAGATTGGATAGCTTGGTCAGCCGCAACCAGGACGCGTTCATCACTGGCAGAAGCCTCCATGATAACTTCATCCTCGTAAGGCAATCCCTCAAGATGCTCCACCAACTCAGGGCTCCTCGGATCATCCTCAAGCTCGACCTCACGCGCGCCTTCGATTCCATATCTTGGCCATTCCTCTTTGAGGTTTTGCGACAATATGGTTTCGGGGACAGATTCTGGGAGTGGCTCGCGATCTTGCTCTCGACGTCCAGCACCCATGTCATGATGAACGGCGAGCCTGGTCCCCCGATTTGGCACCGCAGCGGCCTGAGACAGGGCGACTCCATGTCTCCCCAGCTCTTTGTTCTCGCTGTGGACACGCTCGGACGGCTGATGCGCCGCGCCCTCGACACTGGCATCCTGCAGCAGTTGCATCCCCGACGCCCAATTCCGGCGATATCCCTTTATGCCGACGATGTGATGCTCTTCTGCCACGCCACACCGGAGGATGTTGCCGCAATTAAGGGCATCCTGACCCTGTTCGGCAAAGCGAGTGGGCTGCTGGTTAACTATGCTAAGAGTTCTGCCACCATCCTGCACGGCGACACACAGGGAAGTGAGGTGATCGCCCAGCTGGGCTGCCTGGTAGTGCAGCTTCCCATCACCTACCTCGGCATCCCGCTGTCGACGCGACGACCCTCCGCCGCCCAGTTGCAACCCCTCGTCGATATTGTGGCTGCTAGACTGCCTACCTAGAAGGCATGGCTCATGAACAAAGCCGGGCGCCTCGCCCTCGTCAAATCGGTCCTCAACGCAATTCCAGTGCATCAGCTGCTAGCTTTCGCCGCCCCCCCCCCCCCAAAGAAGACGCTCAAGCAATTGGCGAGAATTCAGCGAGGCTTCTTGTGGGCTGGGCGGGCCGTGGCCAATGGTGGCCACTGCCACGTCAACTGGAGTCACGTATGCCGACCCTTGGAGTTTGGTGGTCTGAGGGTCCGAGACCTGGAGCGCGCTGGTCTGGCGCTACGCCTACGTTGGCTGTGGTTTGCCCGTGTTGGTCCAGACCGTGCTTGGCAAGGTCTTGACCCGCAGTTCTCGCGCGCGAGCACGCGCTCTTCTTCGCCTCCACTACCATGATCATCGGCAATGGCTCGACGACGCGGTTTTGGGAGGACCGCTGGATTGGCGGACAGTCCGCCGGTGAGATCGCCCCCCCCCCCCAGCTGTACCAGTGCATACCTGAACGTCGACACAAAGCCAGGACGGTGGCAGAAGGGCTGGCGGGCAATTCTTGGGCACATGATATACAGGGGATCCTGGGCCTACACGAGATCGACCAATACCTGCTGCTTTGGCAGGCAGTGTGCCACACCACCCTGACGAACGAGCCGGATCGCTTGCTCTGGCGGTGGACTGCCAACGGCATCTACTCGGCGCGCTCGTTCTATACAGCCACTTTTCAGGGAGCTACACGGTGCCATTCCTGGAAGCTAATCTGGAAGAGCTGGGCGCCTCCGCGGGTGAAATTCTTCCATTGACCGGCCGCCCAGGACCGCTGCTGGACTGCAGAAAGATTTGCACGACATGGCTTGCAGCACCACCCTCGATGCCTCTTCTGCGACTAGGCCTTGGAGAGTATCCAGCACCTGCTACTCGGTTGCCCCTTTGCACGTCAAGCCTGGCACATCGCCCTTGACTGGCTGCATATTCCGGTACGAATTCCCAACCAGGAGCGCACGGTCATGGAATGGTGGCTGCACGCGAAAGATCTCGCGCCGCCGACGCACCGGAAGGCTCTCAAGTCCATCGCGCTTCTTGTTCCCTGGATGCTATGGAAACACAGGAACACGTGTGTATTTGACAGCATCACGCCGTCCATTGATTTACTAGTGGCTGGGATCAAGGAAGAGGCCCGTTGTTGGGCAATGGCAGGAGCCCAGGGGCTTCGTGTTGTACTGCCCACAACCTGGGACGTCCATTGAGAGCTTGCATAAATCTGTAGCTCTCACCTCCTAGGAGGCTTGTTCCACCTTTTCCATGCAATGAAATGCAAAGATCCTTTGCGTTTTCTCGAAAAAAATCGCCCTCGGGGGCGCACCGGCGCTAAACCGCGCACTGGAGGCGTGATGCCCCCCCAGTCGCGGCCCCCACGTTTTTTTTTGAAAGGTCAAATTCGGCGCAAACACGGCTCAAATTTAACGCAAACATCGGCGAGTTCGTTCAAATTTAAACATATTTTACAAAAAATAGAAAAAAACTAGCGCGGGCTGCCCCTGCCGTCTCCCTCGCCGCCTGCCGTCCGCCCACGCGGTTCTAAATGCCGAGGAGGCTGTAGAACCGCGTGTAGTCGCCGCCGCCGCCGTCGTCGTCATCGTCGTCCCCGCCCCCGCCTTCGCCATCCCTGCTGCATCCCTCCCCCGGTTGGCGCGGCCGGTTGGATGGTCCGGGGGCGTCGTCGTCATCGTCGCTATCGAGGACCACGACGCCTTTCTCGTCCTCGCGCCCATGTTTGCGGGCGGCAATCTCCTTCAGGGCCCGGCACTGCCGGACCATCTCCTCGCGCAGGTAGTCGTCGCGCGACCACCACATGGCGTCCTCATCGGAGAAGCCGTGCCGGGCTATCTCCTCGTACTCCGCGGGGAGGCCGGGCTCCGCCTTGGGCTCGACGAGGGCGCCGGAGCTGCGGGTACGCACGCTGACAGGCGTGTCCTGGGGCTTCGGCTTGACGGGGCGGAGGCGGAGGCAGGGAGTGCCACCGGACGAGGAGGAGGACGCTCTGGGCTCCATGCGCCTCGACGTCCAGGAGCTTCCACGGCGGCGTGAGAAGGACGGGGGAGCGGGGTACTCGAGGTGCGGCGTGTTGCCGCCCTCGATGTACTCGAGGACGGACTCCAACGTGCGGCCGGGCACGCCCCACCACCGACGCCGGCCGTCGGCGTTGAACCTGCCGGAGGGCACGACGCCGTTGGTGGCCTCGAGCTGCTCGGCGTGCCGGCGGCGGAAGTAGGGCTCCCAGATCGGGCTGTCGGGGACGTACCGGGGCCCCTTCCTCGCCGCACGCGGCAGGGACGAGCGGATACGTGCGATCTCTGCACGCCGCGCCGCGCCGGTGGATGGCGGTGGCACCGGCACGCCGCCGACGCTGATCCTCCACGTCCCGGGCACTCGCATGTCCGGCGGGACCGGGTACTCGGCCTCGAAAAGGAGGCGAGCCTCGTCCTCGTGAAGATGGCGGCGCCCGAATCCATTCGCCGCCGCGCCGTCGCCTGGAAAGCGCTTGGCTATTCTTCTCAACTGGGGACGGCGAGAGGAGGAAAGGGGGAGAAATGGGCGCGTCGACGGTGGAGTATCTGTGCGAGTCTCTGGCGCGCTGGCGGTCGGCTTATATAGGCGGAGGCACCGCGTGGTAGGCTTGGCCGGCGCGTTACGCGTGGCGTGATGGCGTGGCGGCCGAGGGACGCGTCGCCCAGCCTTCACTGCGCCGCCCGTGAGGCATCAATGGAGGCTGACCGGCGCGGCAGCGCGCAGCTTTGGCATTGATTCGCTACGGGAAACGAGGCGATGAGGACGACGAAGCGGCGAGAAGAGAGTCGAGTCGCTGACGCGGCGGGCCTGCGGCTCTTCGCGCCAAAAACGATTCGCCCGGCGCCACCGAGCGACCCCTAGCGCGCCGGGTTCGGGTTGGGTCCGCCGGCGCCAATTTCGGCCCGAGCCGACGAAAACTGGGCTCTTGGGGTGACTGGGCCGATTTTTTGACGCCGACGGCCGAAAAATCGCCTGAGGGGCCTTCTTGGAGACGCGGCTGGAGATGCTCTTACCCGTCGAATGACCCAGCATTTCCACAGTGGACTGAACATGAAAAGTCTTCCTTTCTAGACCGATCAAGCTGTTTTCTGCTGCCTTGCCGAGTATCAATAAATTGGCGCTTTCTGTGTAGCTTCCGTGAACCAGGATATGCATGCGTAACTCACTCCTGGCCGCGCAGAGAGAAGAAATGACTACTGCGCAGTGAGCACAAATGCACAATACTCGTACCAGAAGGGTAACGGCACTAGCTACCAAGCACCGACGTGGAAAAAAGATCGAGCTTGGAGGGAGCAGCACGCCGGGGCTGGGATTATAATTGCCCGATCAACACGACGAGCATTTGGTCTTGAACCGCCGAACTCTCGTCCAGCGCGACAGCAAGTGCAAAGGCGTGCAGGGTACGCATCAGACTAAGCGTGGAAGTTGGAACCATGACCCCTGCAAAGAAAAGTCTTGATAGTCGACGAGCCGCGTGAACGAAGATCGAACCTTGACGCGGAAGCCGTCCACAAGATCAACGCCCGCTGCCTATATAAACCGCTTGCCACAGCGCCTTGCCATGCACAGTCACCTCGTGAGCAAGCAGCTGCTAGGGCCGCAACAAGCAAACCTTGATTCAAGATGGCGAAGTCGCCCATGGCGATCCTGGCTCTCGGGCTAGCAGCAGTAGTCCTATCTGGCGCCGGACTGGCGAGCGGCGATCCCGTTGAGAGCGTCGTCACCGACGCGTTCTTCGACGGGATCAAGTCCAAGGCCGCCGACGAGGGGTGCCCCGGCAAGAGCTTTTACACGCGCCAGTTTTTCCTGGATGGCGCTCAGGCGAATCCCGACTTCGGGCAAGGCGGCACCAGCGACGACGGCAAGAGGGAGATAGCCGCCTTCTTCGCCCACTTCACCCACGAGACTGCTCTTTTACGGTACCCTGGTACTTCAAAAATAGAACAGGGAGTACCAATTCAATCCAACCATCAATTCTAAGGGGTATTATGGACCTTTTGTGCTGCTATATAAGGTTTTCCCAAAAAATATGTCTAATTATTAATAAATCTTCCAATCTACTATTTCGTTGAGGATAAAAAAAAAAATCTTCGATCCGATCTATCAACGCCGCCGGCGTTGCAATCAGGCAGCCTTTTCTCTTCGAACGCCGTCGAGTGATCTTCTCCATATCCGTCTCAACTGCTGACCTGCCCCCTCCTGCGCACCAATCATCCTCTCCGCAGGGCTAACTATCTTCTTGATGTCCCGTCAAAAAAAAAAAAAACTATCTTCTTGATGCTCGGCCGCCACACCGCCGCTGGTTTCTCCACTTCGCTCGTAGCGCTACTGATGTACGTATCAGGCAATTCCACCTCTGTAACGTTGATCTTGTGCATTAAATATCTCATAGTCCGTCTCGATCCCTTTCTCCATGTGTGCATATCTTCGATCACTGAGATTGGTCCTTAATTTGAACAAAAATCCGGTAATACTTGAGTGTTAATACGACCTTCGTAGAATGAAGACGATGAACTTGCAAAAAAAGAATACACCGCCGGCAGATGCATGTTGCTCTTGTGCATTGAATCCACACGAGCAGCCATTCGAGCACGTAGAAACAATATCCAATCAAATCTTTTATTCCTATTCGCAAAAATAAAAAATCCTGAAAGAAGTCAGATCTTTTTTTTTTTTGAGGGAAGTCAGATCTTTTTGATGTAACTGTTCGATCAGAATATTAGGCGCACGTTATTTGTCATCTTGTGTTCCGTTTTTTTTTACGTATCTGCTGTTACGATTTTACCCTTAACTGAAGGTACTCCTTAACACTTGGTACTAGTACTCCCTAACACTGTCGCTGGAGTACCAATAGGCAACATCCGTTGGATTAAAGAAAACGGGCGGTCTGTGTTGATCTAAGGGTACTGTAAAAGAGGATGTAAGCTGAACGAAAGCACTCATATACCAAGCCAACCCTAGACGAGTTTAAACTTTAATTAGCTCTCCATTATTAAGCTGTCGATGAAACTTGTTACTTGTGTATAGTCATGTGCTACATCGAGGAGAAGGACAGGGCGAGCTACTGCGACACGAATTACCCGCTGTGGCCGTGCACCTCGGGGAAGGCGTACTACGGGCGCGGGCCGCTGCAGCTGACGTGGAACTACAACTACGGGGCGGCGGGGCAGAGCCTCCAGTTCAACGGGCTCGACAACCCGGACAAGGTGGCGCAGGACCAGGCGTTGACGTTCCAGGCGGCGTTCTGGTTCTGGATGACCAACGTGCATCAGGTCGTGCCGCAGGGGTTCGGCGAGACGACCAGGAAAGTCAACAGTGGCGAGTGCAACGGCGGGGACGCGCCGGCGATGAACGCGCGGGCGAACTACTACGTGGAGTACTGCAAGCAGTTCGGGGTCGACCCGGGGAACAACCTCACTTGCTAGATTCTTGATCCACGCGCAAAAACATTATTTCGGACGATGCTCCTACTTACTGCTCCACCTCCCTGTGTATTCTGGGATCATCTATGTAGTCTGTATATGTAATTTGGATTTCTGTATTCATATATCGGTAATATAAACTTAATAAATAAACATTTCTTTACAGCATCCAAATGCTGCCAATATTTCATTATTTCAAAGTTGGAGAGCGATATTTGGCAACGGTGTGCCCGATAGCAAATCTGCCTCCCCATACCATATCAACAGGAAACAGCCTCGATCGACCAGGAAACACCCTCCATCGACCTACAGCCTCGATCGCCCTCTTTACCAGGCCGGCCAGAAGCCCACTTACCAGGCAGATCACCAGAACACTTACCGGGCCGGCCAGAAGCCCAGTTACCACGCACAACACCAGAACACTTACCAGGCCGCCACTTACCAGGCCGATCACACGCTCCCAATCACGCGCACGTCCCTTCCCACGAACCACACGCCCCTCCCCTACCCCTCCTCCAGATCTGGATCAAACGGGAGAATCAACAGAAATTACCAGGCGCCCGATCTCTCATACACTCGCGACCCACACGCACGACCCTACCCACCACCCACCCGCCCCTCCCCCCCTACCTCTCCGCCAGATCTGGATCAAACGGAAGAATCAACAGTAATTACCATGCAAAATCTCAAGTAATTACCAGGCCAAACGGGAATCAACAGAAACATCAACTCAATTGTGGTAAGAATCAAGACTCATCATGCACTTTTTAGCTGAGTACTATGATTTGATAAAGAAAAGGGGTGTCTTTTACTATCATGTACTGTAATAGTCCTGTTTAGTGTTCTTCCCAATCAACCCTGCGATTCTTACCTTCAAACAACTGTGTAAAATAGAAAACAGAACAATGAGTTTAAAAATAAGAGTCAACACATGCAAATGTATGCTAACATGAAACGTAAAAACAATGAAGCAGGAGTAGATAATGGATACTAGTAGAGGAGAAAATGTAGAAGATGGAGGAGGAGGGATAATGCATGAAGAGGACAGTGCAGCGCGCACACCAAGCAACAATTGTGCAAGCATCATGGAAACAGGTAAAATTACCAGCATTTGTGTTTACATATAGTCATGGAATGAAAAACACAAGGACTTTACTATTGAAGTGGGGTTAAAAATTACCAGCATTGGGGCACACAATGTTACCAGGTTCAAGACTATACAAATTACCAGGGTTATTTTTAGACAGAAAAAGAAAAGAATACTTTACTATTGAAGTGGGGTTAAAAATTACCAGCATTGCGGCACACAATGTTACCAGGTTCAAGACTATACAAATTACCAGGGTTATTTTTAGACAGAAAAAGAATACTTTACTGTTGAAGTGGGGTTAAAAATTACCAGCATTAGGGCACACATGTTACCAGGTTCAAGACTATACAAATTACCAGCATTGGGGTTAAAAATGAAAATTACCATGATAGAGAACTGTTATTTATCATGAAATATTACACTAATCTACCAGGCCTAAATGCAGGAGCTCGGGCAATGACCACAAACAACAGCTTGACCAGTGCTGGAACAAATGGACATAGTGCTGGAACAAATGCAAGCACAGGAGCTGGGAGCCTTGGAGAGCAGACAATAAGCGAGCCAGCAACTCCAGAATCTGCTGGGATCGACGCTGATATGGAAGGCAGCAACATGGAGGCGCATTCCACACCTAAGCCACCTTTACAAGGGACAAAATTTGACACCCTGGAGAGCGCACGTGACCACTACAGCATCTACGCGCGCAGGACTGGCTTTGCTATTAGGCAGCAATTCAAGAAAGAGAGGGTGGATGGAACTATAAGCAGGGTGCTCATAGTTTGTACAAAATATGGCAAACGACGCAAGGACAGGGATGAGCTGCAAGATGTGGAAAACCCAGCCAGCATTGTGAAGAAGAGGAAAAAAAAGAAAGTTGTTAGGACTGAATGTGAAGCACACATGTACCTAACCCACGATGATGCATGGTGGACTGTTGGCCGTTTCGAGGACAACCACAATCACCCCCTGATCAAAAAACCGTCCCTAACAAAATTCTTATCATCACATCGGTACATTCCGAAGGAGGAGCAGGACTTCTTGAGGGTTCTGCACGGATGCAACATTGAGACTGCAAGGCAGATGCAGTTGTCATGGTTCTACGGAAGCGCTCAAGACGTACCTTACACGACACAAGACATTGCTAATCAACGAGCTAAGTTCCGCTTAGAGCACCGCCACAAGGACGTTGGGAGCACAATTGCGTACTTCCAAGAGATGAGGACAAAAGACTCATATTTCTACTGGAGAATCAAACTTGATGACGAGGACAAAGTTGAAAACTTGTTCTGGATAGATGGTGCATCACGCAGGGCATATGCAAAGTATAATGACTGTTTGTCATTCGACACAACATACATGACAAACATGTACAAGATGCCATGTGCACCATTCATTGGAATTAATAACCATGGTCAATCCATCCAGTTTGGGTGTGGCTTCGTTCGAAACGAACTAAAGGAGAACTTTGTGTGGCTCTTTAACACATTCCTACATGCAATGGGTGGTGTTGTCCCAAAAAACATCATCGCAGACCAGGACTTTGCAATGAGGAGTGCGATCGACGAGGTGTTCTTGAACATTATACACAGAAATTGCCGCTGGCATATAATGAAGAAGGCACAGGAAAAACTTGGAAAGCTTATGGCTGATGATAAACCACTAAACAAAGCATTCAAAGACTGTGTCGACAACAGCTTGACTGGTACGTACCTACTCTGTTGACCCATTTTAATTACCATATGAAAACTAAGGAAAGTTACCAGCATACTTGTACTGTAATTACCATTGACTGTGTCTGATGTTATAATTGTCCCATGCAAAAAAAAGTTATGGGAAGTTGGTCCCATTTTAATTACCATATGAAAACTAAGGAAAGTTACCAGCATACTTGTACTTTAATTACCATTGACTGTGTCTGATGTTATAATTGTCCCATGCAAAAAAAAGTTATGGGAAGTTGGTCCCATTTTAATTACCATATGAAAACTAAGGAAAGTTACCAGCATACTTGTACTTTAATTACCATTGACTGTGTATGATGTTATAATTGTCCCATGCAAAAAAAAGTTATGGGAAGTTGGTTCCATTTTAATTACCATATGAAAACTAAGGAAAGTTACCAGCATACTTGTACTTTAATTACCATTGACTGTGTCTGATGTTATAATTATCTCATGTTTTGTGTGTCACAGAGGAAGAGTTTGAAAACAAATGGTGGGCAATGGTGGATGTATATGGCCAGACCGACAACGAACATTTTCACTGGCTGTGGGAAAACAGGAAATGTTGGGCCCCAGTGTACTACATGAAGCATTTCTTTCCGTTCTTGCAAACAACTGCAAGGAGCGAGGGATTCAATGCTGTGCTCAAGAAGTACGTGAACCCCAACAACTCATTGATTGAATTCGCAACACAATACACTGCAATACAGGAGAAAGTAATGGTGGCTGTGGGGAAAGAGCAAGTGGACACAATTTACAAAGAGGCAGACATGTATTCATTGAACCCAATCGAGTTGCAGATGCGAGGGATATACACACAAAGTCTGTTCTCCAAGTTCCAGGTAGAGATGAAACTAAAGACTGCTTACGGATGCGACACTTTGCAAGATGGAACATTCAGGATGTGGTCACTCCGAGGCATACTACCAAAATATGGGGATAGGGACTACCATGTGCAAGCAAACAAGGATGAAGGGGTATACACATGCACTTGCTGCAAGTTTGATCGCGATGGGCTGTTGTGCGCACACATACTACGAGTATTGGAACAGATTGGAGTCTACGAGATACCAAGGAGGTATATCCTAGATAGGTGGACATGGGACCCAGAGGAGGATCTTGTTGAGCCTGATTACCAACAGCCAACAGTTAAGAAGGGTATGACAGAGGAAGGAAAAAATATCATGAGATATACATCTATTCTGAATGATTTCAAGGAACAAGCAAAAGACGCTTGCACTACTGATGAAGGGATGGCATTGGCAAGGAAACACGTTAATGCTTTCAGAGATGAGATGGATGCCCTAAAAAAGAGGCAGCTAAAGAAAGCAAGAAAGGAAAAAGATGAGGGAAAGGAAAAAGAGGTCTCAGTAGCGCATCAAGGAAGCATTCCTGTCACGCATGTGTCTGGCAATATTTTTCAGTTCCAGGGCTCACATACAGAGGGATCCCAATCATCAAACACAAGAGTGATACTAGACCCACCAAAGTCTACTACGAAAGGGCGTCCAAAAGAGAAAAGATTTCAGCACCCATTTGACATTGCAAAACCAAAAAAAGAGAGGAAATGTAGAGTATGCGGGTCAACAAAACATGATAAACGCAAATGTACCTCGCCCATCCCGCACTGAGAATCTTGAAGTGCAAAAACTTAGATGGGCATTGAAGTGCAAGTTATCGATTTTACTTATCAATTTTACCCATTTTGTTGTGTAAGCGATGTCGTGACGCCTTGTAATGAAAACTTATCGGCACTGAAACACGCAAGTTATCAATGAAAATGTAATGGGGATATTCAGAAATGAGAATAAGATTAGTTATCTTTCTTTGTTTGTGAGCAAAATGTTAAGACGCCGTGAAAAAAGAAAGTTATCATAACGTGATAAAGGATGTTATCAGCGCTAACTAACATAAGTTATCAACCAAACTGTATAGAAAAATGTATAAAACTATAATCGTTACATAAATTCAAACTTATATTGGTGCAAATTCCTCACCTCAATTACTCCTTGTTGAACAAGTGATAGCGCCATTGCGTGCATTTGTTAAGAGGATGGTCCAGCCACATGCTTGTCAATATTTTCCTGAGTGCCGGGATCTGCTCCTGAGTTATTGCCGGGATATTTTTACCATCCCACAACTCCAAGATCTTGAACGCGAAGAAACCGCAATCAGTACTGTAAGGAAAAAACAAAAAAATGTGTTAAAAGCAAACTAAGATATGCAAAAAGGTGACCGAACTTTAAAAATGCTACACTAATAAGATACCAGGTATTTAGATGGGAAAAGATGATGGAGTACTAGCCAAAAAAACTAACCCATTGTCCTGTTTGAAGACATCGATGTACACAAGATCGTAACCTTGAATCTGCTTACTCGAGTCTTTGTACGCAATCAACCAGGCTTTTTTAATACCATTCATAAGCTTTGTCGCATGTGTGATGAGCGAAGGGCTATCTTGTGTACGAAGGGAATCAAGAACTTCAAATCGTTTTGCCTTAAGATTAAGGCACAAGACATACCAATGCCCGTCATTTGGTAGAGGTCCCAATTTTTGCAGTGTTGGAAACAGAAGTTGTTACAAAAATGTGAATACATGAAAACAATAAGTTACCAATGTATTTACAGTTAAAAAAGCAAGTTATCAGAGTACAGACAACATATGTTATCAGCAGGCATACATGAAAGTTACCAACTGGTAGTAAATTCTTTAGTGGTACAATGTATGACAGAACAAAATTAACAGCCTAATAAAATTCCCTATTATACCAATTAAAAAACAGCTTTTATGATTTAAAAAGCAGAAAAGTATGTAGTTTACACCAACAAATGTACCTGATTTTGGTGACTAAGTATGTAGTTTACATCACGACGAAAATGTTTGATTAGGAACTTGCTCGTGAAATCACATATGAGAAGATATACTGACAGCAACCATGGAAAGATGATCTTCCCTGGGGGTACAGAATCAGAAAGAGTTCGGATGTGGAGTTCTGCAATGTTATTCGAAACTTGTCCACCTTCTATTACACTATTAGCGAGCTCCTCCAATGTGACCCACCGCCCATCGATGTCAATAACCCTAATACTGGAAAACAAACAAATAAAAAATAGTATATAAGCCAATGTTTTGCCAATTTAGAGGTGAAAATAATATAGAAAAGGAAAATAGTAAATGTCATTACTGTTTTATCCTGGAGTCAACTGAATCACTGGTGTGCTTGATAACTTCTGCGTAAATAACCTCTTCGAGTGCAGATGTTGTGAGGCCACAATATGGAGGCAGAAGGAACTGCGATGGACGGCTTACCCTCACTTTCCGAATGTACGATTTAGGAGTCACACTGGCTGAATTATTACCATCGGGATGTTGAATAATTGGTGTAACAAATTCAGGGCTGATGGGGTGGTCTAGAAGAAAAGTGAAGGGAGTTATCAGAGTTTGGATTGGTGACAAAAAAAATTATGGGGAAACAAAAAAGAAAAGAACTTGTCAGATTTAGAAGAGTAAATTATCAACATGAAACATAATGATGTTATCAAGGTTGGCAGTAAGATAAATTTGTTAAAAAAAATCTTCCTATCACTACCTTTTACAGAAGCGTTATTTGCTTTTCCTATAGCAGTGGAACGTTCAACTTCTTCAACCCACATAATTATATCGTCGTCTTCAACATCCGCATCATAAACTCGAACTCGACGATCTTCAAAAAGTTCCGACCAGGTCAGTTTGAGAAGTCAATTATGTGGAAAAACAAATATAAAAAAAAGAAAAATGATGGGGGTTAGGATAGTTAAAGGGGCAGCATGAATGTATTATAAATGCTCTGTTGTGTGCGTGTAGGGAAAGGGGGGGGGGGTATTTCCAGCAACAATAAAAGAAAAAGAGGGTTGAAGTTATCAGCATGGTGGAAGTAGAAGTTATCAGGGTGTGATAATAAAATGTTACCAGCGCAGCATTCACAAATGTTATCAGCGTGGGGTTAGCAGAAGTTATCAGGGTGTGATAATAAAATGCTACACCAGAACATTCACAAAGGTTATCATGTTGAAAGTTACCATACGATAAAAATGAAAAGCTGCAAACAAGGTAAAATATATTTCATGTAGAGCACTATAATTATCAGTTAAAAGTAGAGCGCGGTAAGTATAAGTCAAATGTTAGTAAAAGTTACCACGCATAAATAAATAAAAGGGTTGAAATTACCAGCATGGTGCTAGCAGAAGTTATCAGGAGATATCATAAAAATGTAACCATTTAAGTAACTAGTTACCGAAACAATGAAAACATGTAGGTATATTGTTAAAACAAAACAAAAAATACCAGCGCCACATTCGCAAAAAGGTTATCAGATAAGCTAAAAAATTACCGTACGATAGAAAACAAGGTAAAATTGAGCGATATAAATATCAGATACAAGTAGAGAGCGCAGTAATTACCAGTCAAATGTTAGTAAAAGTTACCAGGGTTAATGAACATTAATAATCACATATAATACATACAAATGAGCATAAAAATAAAGAGATCGAAGGTGAAACGAAAACACATAGTTCATTTCATAGCACACACACAAAAGCACAAGTCATTACATGTGAGAGGGGGGGGGGTTGTCCATACAAAGGATAAAAACAACATAAATATACACACAAGGATCAAACTAAAAGCATAAACAGGGTCTTCGAAAAGCAGACATCCATCCCATTAATCTCTTGTGATAAAGCGAAGACACGTATATGCCTTCACTTACCAAGGTCAACAGGATTATCTCCTGCATTTGCCACCATCTCATCAATTGGGGATGCTGCTGCTCGGTCTTGGGGAGCATTGTTAACGATGGGGTCAACTACTGGTACATGAGTTGTCGAAACAACAGCTTGGGGCGGTGTTGGAACTGCAGCTGGGACTACATCTATCATATTAATATCTGGTCCGGGCGGTGTGGAGCCAAAATCTAGGCCAAGAGAGCAAGATGGTGGGGTGAAATCCCAGTAGGGCTTCTCAGCAACAACATCTTCTTCAGCAAACAATGCATCTTCAGTTTCAACTGGTTCTGCCACATTAGATTGGGCAGATTCAACTGGAGCTTGAACAACACAAGGTAGTTTAACAGGATCTTGGACATCTTCTGCTACGCCAACGCTCATTGGAGGAGCAATTACTTGATCTTGATCAGCATAAGTTTCAGCTACGGCAGCGCTCACTGGATGAGCAATTACTTGAGGTTGATCAGCAGAAGTTTCAGCTTCAATGCCAATAACAACATTCGCAATCTCTTCTACCACTTGAGTAACAATGGCTGCTTCCGCGAGCTCATCCACAGATCCAAAACAAGCATCTGGTAAATTCCTAACAAGGGCATCATCTTGCACAACAACAATTGGAGAACTGACCACGGGCAAGTCTTTGAAAGCATCTTTCGCATCCTTGGAAGCAACAGGAGGAGATGATTTAGTTGTAGCTGCAACTTTGGAAGACTTTGAAATCTTTCTCACAGTGACCTTGGTCTTCTGACTACACACAAGAAAATAAAAAATTACAAGCTTGAAAAATATTAGTTACCAGCTTAAATTGACATCAGTTACCAGCTTATGTTGACATCGGTTACCAGTTTATGTTGACATTAGTTATCAGGTTATATTTGTATTGTACAACAGCAAAAAATAACATTAGTTATCAGCTTATATTGACATTAGTTACCAGCTAATAAAACTTTAGTTACCATATTGTCTTCTGACTACACACAAGACAATAAAAAATTACAAGCTTGAAAAACATTAGTTACCAGCTTAAATTGACATCAGTTACCAGCTTATGTTGACATCAGTTACCAGCTTATCACGTTATGTTTGTATTGTACAACACCAAAAAATAACATTAGTTATCAGCTTATATTGACATTAGTTACCAGCTAATAAAACTTTAGTTACCATATTGTATTCACATTATCTGTAAAAAGTTACCAAACAAATTTATCATGCTAAAAATAACAGTAAACTTATAACAGATTTGACTGTAAAAACTAACAGCACTTTGCATACAGTTTACAATGCCACGCATAAAAAGTTAAATTATCGTTGTAAATTCACATGATTTACCAGAGAAAAAAAAATAGAAAAAATTATTTAGATTCCATATAGTGAGAAAAAATAGCATTAATAATTACCTGCGTGACGTCTCAGACGAGTCAACATCTGCCGGAGATAGGGTAAGATTACTAGGTACAACCTCAGACATGACACCCATACTGGTAGACCTCGATTGCTGAAGGTCGGCAGGTGTAATAACTGGAGCATTGGAACACCTGAAAATTTATTATTTTAAAAAGATATAGTGCACATGAGAAAAATGTTACCATAGACAAATAACAAATGCTTACCAGCGTATAACGACTAAAATTATCATGCAAAACAGGGTTAAAACTACAAAATGTTCAGATAAAGAACTAAAGTTATCACCATGATATTATTACTATTCATTTTAGACAAGAACACATGCTTAAAAAAAACTAAAGTTATCACCATGATATTGTTCAGATAAACAATTTACACACATAGTTACTTCTAATTTTCAGAAGGTAGGTGCTGGCAGAAGTTATAGCACAAAAGAGAAACAACAACTAAATATGAAAAAAATTGCAATAAGAACTCAACTAGCAGATGATGAGAAACTCACTTTTTAGGATGTTGCTTCTTCCGCGTGGAATAGGCAATTACTGAGTTAGTGCCCTTATCAGGGCATACAATGCCAAGCTCTTTGATGACGATTGACTTGATAGAACGATGTGTATCATCCAACGACGGCTGGTCAGAAACAGTTGTAGCAGTGGCCATCGGAGGAGAAGGGAGGCGTAATTTCTTGCGACGCCTGACATATTGCTTACCCAAATTACGGACAAGAGAAGAACCGCACCTCTTCACGGAAGCATCAACAGCAGCCTCGTTTTGAGTATCCGTCATATCTGACTGGTTATGCAATCCATCACTAGGTACATCACCGGAACGTGAAGTGAGCATAATCTGAGACTCGAGAGGTTGATCAGTTCCTGCAGTGGCAGTTGCGAACGTAGTTGCATCCACATCTGGATTCGCTGCGCCACTACCTGAAGTAACAGGGGCACTCGGTCCAGCACTACCGCCACTACCTGAAGCCTCATGGGCGTTCGGTCCACCTGAAGAATGATGATAATGAACGTGAAAATCTAGATCTTCGTCAGAGTGACCATCACCGCCACCATCATCAACCTCATGATCAGAATCTGAACCTTCAACAGTTTGCTTGCCAGAATCTTTTACTTCACGTGAACGGGATGCAAGACGGGTGCTAGCAGTCTTCCCAGCAGCATTCCCGCCGGCAGAAGATAAACCCTTGAGTTGGCTCTCTAACACACGGGACATCAATGAGCTGTCTTCACAATCCAAGGACATGAACTCATTAACAAGACCACCGAGGAGGCCAACCATGCCAGACGAAAAGCGGCCCACAATAGCAGAAGCTTTAGCAAGTTTCTGATACAAAAAACAAGAATGAAAAAACAAAATAAATAGGGTTGTGATAAACATTGATTACCATACAAGCAATTACAACACAAAAATAAGTTCCAAACAAAGTTAATCGAAAGTGAGAATACAAACTGGGAAAAAAGTTACCATCCTAAAAACTGTAAAAGTTACCAGGTATTTATAACAGTTTTTACCAGGAAATGGAAAAAGAAAAATAATCAAACACACAAAAAAAGATAAAATACCTGTTCAGAACAGTTTTGGGGTGCATGAACACGCATGAATTTATCTAGGCCTTGCAAGCCACCAAATAAGCAATAGTCTTGGCCATATTGGGGCTTAAGCTGAAATAAATATGATAAGACAAGTAAAAATAGTTATAAAACAAATAGCAATACATAGAAGGTAAGAAAAATGACAAATGGGAAATTACCGGTAATTTCCCATAAGAAAGCTTGTCCCTCTGGACATCCATCCGGAGAACTTTCGATGCCAACTCATTAGTCCACACATTAATTGCAAAAGGACCATTAGGCAAGATGATACCAAGGCCAGTTAAGTCAATAGCATCTATATACAGAAGCTGGAAAAACAGAAAAGGTCATTACAAATCTACCTTTTTGGCGGAAAAAGATATACAATCCAAAAATCATGGGAACAAAAACAAAAATAAGGGGACTAACATTGTAGAATAGGAGGCAGCCTGTAGTAGGCTTTCCTTTTGAAAGAGCTTTGTGAAGCTGATCCGCAATAAATTTGCACCAGTTGAGGTTTTTTACATTGACAATATTTTGCTGTGAAAAAAAAGAAAACACATTAAACAATAGAGGAATGTATGAACACAAGTTAGCAGGGGACATAAGTAGACAATTACAACACTGTTAAAAAATTATATCACCAAGTAAGGCATAAATAAGTTATCAGCTGCATTACTATATAATTATCACACTTCCATGAAAAAGTTATCAGGTGCATTGCTATATGATTATCACACTTTCATAAAAAGATATCAGGTGCATTGCTGTATAACTACAACACTGTCAGAATTGGGTTATCAGGTGCATTACTACATAATTACCACACTTCAGATCATAAAAAAAATGAAAAGGGACAAAAATTACCACACTACAAAAAGCTGGGAGAGTTATCAAGTGCATATGTGCATAAATCATCAGACTGATAAACAGAGAAGTTACCAGGTAAAAGTACAAAAAATAAAAGATATAAATAGTATGAACCAGAAATATAGCCAGATGTGCTTACCAACACGGGATACCATCTGGTGCTGATCTTGTTGGAAGTCGTTGGCGCCATAACAGTGCTGGCAGCAAGCACAAGCCACAAGCGCTTGAAATTGTCATCATGCTGGTTGGTGCTCAAGATAAGGTTTAATACATCTACAGTTTTAGGAGCATGTCCAAGATCACCAAAAAGATCTCTCGCAAGTTCAAGCTGTGCATCTGTAGGAACCTTGAAATCCACAGCAATATCACCTCGGGGCACACCCATTATACGATGCACAGACTCTTCACTGACCGGTAACCTCCCGCGACCAGGTACAACAACCTCACGAGAATCAGGGTCGTATAGACCAGCAAGCCACTGAGAAAGCCGATTGAACAGATTATCACACTTGATATTCCGCAAACTAGTGAAATCCATGTCATCAATCGCGGACATCCTCTCCTCTGACATATCCTTACAGGCAGTCACAAGAGCACTAGGAGAAGCCCTGTTTCGATCTGCGGGAGGCTTCTGCTTCTTTAAGGGGTACGCCTCTTCAAAATCATCATCTATTTTGCGCTTCCTTGGCATTGTGACCTGACACACAAGAATACCAAAGAGAAAAAAAGTGACCATAAAGAATGCAGGCTGTTGAAATAGTGGTCACACACATATTCTTCTGATACATTGGTAACTTGTGAGCACACAACAAGATAACTCATCCACAACATAGAAAGACGAAAACAAAAAAAGGACATGTGTGCTTCTACTAGATATTGAATATCTCAATTTTTGTTTGCTTATGATGCACCGATAAAATGTATGTATCGGGCAAGATAACTTATGCAAATTAGGGATGTCAACAACTTACACGTAAACACATATATTGGACATCACAGAACTACGTATTAAAAAATCAGTGACATGATAAATTTTACAGTAGACTCCTGATAAATCAGTCACACCAATGATGGTAATCCTATTCGCAATTAAAGTTCGGGCAAACTAAATGGGGGCATATCCATAAGTTGCCAGTGACATGATAAATTTTACAGTAGACACCTGATAAATCATTCACACCAATGATGGTAATCCTATTCGCAATTAAAGTTCGGGCAAACTGAATGGGGGCATATCCATAAGTTGCCAGTGACATGATAAATTGTACAGTAGACTCCTGATAAATTAGTCACACAAATGATGGTAATCATATTCGCAAATAAAGTTCGGGCAAACTAAATGGGGGCATATCCATAAGTTGCCAAATATCACTCTCCTAAATTAGAATCATTCATGGCGAATCATGAATGTATACATAATGGTTTTCCATCTAGCAAACCCTAGAAATAACAATCGAACAATGTAACAAGGGATTGGTTCAAAAATTACAGCAGATAGCCACAAAAAATGGAAAATGCCAAAATAATCACTGGAACGACGTGCATGCGAAACATGGGCCTAATTATAGCATCTGAAACATGAATTGAATGGATTGGGCCCGTTTCTAATCTGTTCTAACATGGGACCATCCCGACGAACCTCCCTCCACTGATGGCGTCGAGAAACTGAGCAAAAACTAGTGTGGGGCGGATGCGACGATGATTGAGTTGATATTAGCCGATAGATCAGAACACTAACGCCGCGAATCGGCCGGAGAACGCGCCACCGCTCGCCGTCGACGCACAGATACCGGGGCGCGGAGCGACACAGAAGGGGGCGCGCAGTTCAGTCGATTTGAGGTGCACGAACTACTGGGAGCGGATGAGAGGGAGATTGAGAAGATACTCACCGGTGGGACGGAAACCCAGCGGCGAGAATGGGCCGGAGAAGGAGCGCCGCCGCTCGCCGTGGACGGAGACAGAGAGAGCGCGAGAAGGGAGACAGAGAAATCCAAACAGTTACAGAGAAGAGACGGGGGGAACGGGGGGGATTAAGTGCGAGCGTTGCAGTTTCGCGAGGCGCCTCGTCGTAGTTGGGCCGACATCCAGGTTGGCCCATTAAGCAGCGAAAGAAGAGAAACATCATCGATCAGTTTGCAAATCTTGCGTCGTTGATTTTGAAACGAAGGATATCCACCAGGTGTGGCAGTTTTGCAAACTGGCACAGGTGTGCCAAATACATATTTCGTTCAAAGTTTTTGATTATTTCGGAGAAGTGATTCTACTTATTTCAGCAAAGTTATTTTCCATTACTTTAACTATTCATAGTTTTTGATATATTTTTCCTTAGTTTTCCCTTCGTTTCGGGGCTGAGCAACCCCTTTGCTCTCTTCTGCTCATGGTAATAGTCGTGCAGTTCATTGTTCACGCCGTGTAGTAACACCCCTCCCCCTCCCTTCATTTGTTGTACCTTTTTCTACCTATCAATGGAAAGATGTGTAGATTCATGTGAATTCACGAATTATTATTTTTACTTCAGAAAGTGATATCAAATATTTCATTATTCTAGAATTTAAATTATTTCAAAAAAGTGATTTGCACTACTAAAAAAGATTAATTTAACTATTTCATAAAAGTGCTTAAAAATATTTTACTCCAGAAATTACAATTATGTTAGTACGATGATTTTAACAATTTCACATAAATGATTTCCAATATTGCATTGTTGTTGTAGGGAAAACAACATCTGTACTCCTAATGGAGCAGTTGATAGGATTGCGTCCACGTTTTTCTTCATCCGTTTTTCGTCACACCTCCCACCACCACCCCTTCACATTGGTTTTTTCATCATCTAATAAAAAACTTTCTTAACTACCAACTTTTCAAATGGGCAGGAACCGATAGCACGTTACGAAACAATGAAATTCAGTTTCATGACAAACAATGCTAAAATCTTAACTTTCCTAACGTATCGATCCTTACCTTTCCTAACAACCAAATCTTCTATAGTTGGTAGGATTGCGTCCATGGATTTTTTTCATCTGGCTTTTTTCGTCCGTTTTTTAGTGATTGACAAAAAACGACCACTTTAGGGGTTCACGTCCCACAGAACTACCAGTTTTTAAAATCTAACAGAAAACTACCGAAATTTTCTAATTTTGTAACTAAAAACTACCAAGTCTAGATGGCTGTTTGAACCGTTTCAATCACGCTTCTGACACGAGTGGCCCACCAGCCAAGTTGTCGTCCGGCCTAACGGCTAATGGCGTGCGCTTGCCGTCCGTTAGAGCAGCCGCACGGTCGGACCGGGTCGGACCAGGTCAGAGCTGGCCGGTTGGCTCCCCCCGTTCCCCTCCCTCTCTTACTTTCCTCCGAGCTCCTCCCTAGCCCTAGCCATCGCCAGTCATGGCGGCTGTGGATGCAAACTCCGGCGGTGATTCATTTGGCGGCATACCTCTGGATGTGGTAGGCAGCAGGGTTTGCGACCTCGCGACGCAGCAACCTTCTCAGTCTGAATCCCATCCTTCGCAGAAGTTGGGTTGGTCGCCGCCGACGCGACCTCCGTCGACTACAAGAAGCACACCTCAAGGCCGGCGGAAGCTTCCTCGTTCCACGGGGGCGGGCGGCGGCAGGTACGACATCTCATCTGTCTGTCTGCAAGTTTATCAGAGATTTCAATTATTTTCAAATAGGAGGAAATTTAGGCTAGTTTTTTGCATAATTAGATTCAACTTTCTATCATGTATGATAACATTGGTGCCCTTGCAAAATGTTAAAAACTTACACTTTGTTGGGTAGAAACTGAAAAAAAACAATCTGTCAGAAACTCAATATTGTGCATACTTAGGTTCAGTTATCCAGTTTTCAGTTAATTAAGGTAATTCATTAAATAATTTTCAGAATTGATGACCCAAAGTGGGCAATTTGGTTCCATTTCAATGCCAGAGATTCCGTGGTTCGAAATCTGTACCAGTCAGACATATCATATTTGACAATGATTTCTCTTATCGGGAGTGAGGGCTTTGTGGTTGATGATTATATGTACTATGTATTTGATGAGGAGAAAGGATTAGAAGGTTTAGATCAAATATGCTGTGAAGATGATGTGCAGCAGATGTTGATCCACTCTCATAATGAAAAGATTCTGAACATAAGAGTAGTGGGAGCTCATGAGGCATGTAATGCAGATGAAAACAGAGATAGTTATTTTGCTGAACATTCCATTAACAATCAACAAAGTTGCACTAAGGTGGTGGATATAAGCATGGACAGAAAGGAAGGGCTCAGGAAAAACATGTTGCAGAGAGAAGCTGACCTTAACCATTCTGAAGGTGACACTGATGTGTCTGAATTTCTTTCTGAGGATGAAGCTGCAAATTCAGATTCAGATGGGAACAATGTGGATTTTCAGTTAGAGTATTCCTCTGAAGATGAAACTGCAAAACAAGATACAACAGTGGTACATAAACTCAAGGTAGTGAGAAAACCTGGTCCAACCAGTAGATCACACCATGAGGTTGAGAAAAAGGAGAAACTAGATTAGTTCCCTAAAGCAGATGAAAAATGTTTCCCTGGTGATTATGGCATCGGTGATGAAGAAGATGAGCCCGAAGGACCCTATAAACTACCAAGTGGTAGGAAGAGAAGGAATAAGAAGTTGAAAGACAAGATATGGTATGATCAAAAACTTGCAGGACCAGTAGAACAGTTCTGTAGGGGCTTGTGCTTCAACACCATGTATGAGGTCAGAGATGCACTTAGGGATTTTTACATTAGGACTTTGAGAAATTATCATTACTACAGAAATGCTCCAGATATGATTATTGTTTGGTGCTCAGAGAGAGCCCAGGGTTGTGATTTTTATATATGTGCCTCTAAGTTAGCTCATGATTTTTTTTTTTGCATCAAGAAGTGTGATATGTTGCATACTTGTGGAGCATGTGCAGAGTCCACAAAGGTTACTACTAAGTGGTTGTCAAGGTCAGTAGAGGCATCATTGAGAGAAGACATTAGATCTCCCGTGGATGCATTAATTAAGAATACCAAGACTAAGTTTTTAGTGGATGTATCAAGAAGTGTGGCATATAGGGCAAGGAGGAAGGTTGTTGATGTAGTTCAAGGTGACCACAAGCAGCAGTACTTGAGGCTCGGGGACTATCTACAAGCAGTTCTTGACAAAAACCCAGGTAGCAGGTGTATAGTAACAACATTTGAAGATCCAGATAACCCAACACCTACTCCTAGATTCAAGTATATGTTCTACTGTTTAGCATCTTCAAATGATGGTTTCCTTAATGGTTGTGGAACATTTATAGGTCTTGATGGATGCTTCATCAAGTTAACCACTGGACAACAAATTCTTGCAGCCACAGGAAGGGATGGTAATAACAACATTTAATCCATAGCTTTTGGTGTGGTTGACAAGGAATATGGTGACAGTTGGAATTGGTTTTTAACTCAATTGAGATGTTGCATTGGCAGTGGCAACAAATTTCAAACAAACACTATCATATCTGACAGGCAAAAGGTTGGGAACAATGTCATTGAGGATTTAATTTTTAGTACTTTTTTGAATTCTTTCATTTTGTTCAAGTGTATCAATAATTTGTGAATGTACATGGCTTGGTTAAGGCAGTAAATGAGGTATTCCCTCATTCACCTCAAAGGTATTGTTTACGCACATATATGCAAATTTTCAATCTGCTAGGTTTAGAGGCCAGGAACTAAAGAAGTGTATTAACAAGGCTAGCTACTCCTACACTAACCATGGGCATGAACTAGGGATGGCAGTGCTGAAACCACATTCTGAGGAAGCTTGGAGATGGCTAAAAAATTGAGGTATCTACTTGGACTAGGTTTACTATGGATCATTCTTGCAAAACAGATTTAGTTGTGTACAATCTTAGCGAAGTTTTCAACAAGATGATATTGGATGTTAGGGCCAAACCAATAAGGACAATGTTTGAAGGGATTCGGACCAAGAAAATGATCAAGAGACAAAAAACTAGGGAGAAGTTACAGATTAGCAGGTGGACAATCACACCTAACTACTCAGATATTTTAGAAGAGAACAAGAAGTATGCCAAGTATTGCCAAGCTGACAGAGCTGGTCCAACAATTTGTCAAGTTGCTAGCAAAGAAAAACAATATTGTGCGGACATGGAAGGGTATACATCTAACTGCAAGAGATGGAACATGACTGGTGTACCTTGGAGTCATGGCATATCTGTAATAACAAAGAAAAAGCTGCATCCTGAGGACTATGTCAATGAGTTTTTCAAGAAGCCACTTTACTTGGAGACATACAAAGAAATTATATACCCTGTTCCTGGTCCAGATTTCTAGCCTCATACAAACACTCCAGACATTGAACCTCTTGTGTTCAAAGAAAAGGTAGGCAGAAAATAGACTGCAAGGAGGAAAGGGGAGTTTGAAGTTCCTGGCCCAAGAGACACCAGTAGGATGGGAACAATTACCCGTGGAAATTGTGGGTTGGAAGGACACAAGTATACAAGTTGCAATAAGACTCTTAGGCCTAAGCTTCAAATGAGGAAGAACAAACATCAGGTAATTACCAAGCATGAGAGCTATGTTTCCTTTTACATAGTCTAATGGTTGTGAAGTTGGACCTTTTATGTAGGAAAACAAGGTAGTTTATGCAGATGCACATGCTCCATCTGCTCCAGTACCAATCTCAACTCCATCAGCGCCAGCACCAGGCCCAACTGCAAGAGCACCAGCTCCTGCTGCATTAGCACCAGCCCCTAGTGCAAGAGCTAAAAGGGGTAGGCCTACAGGTGGAGGGAGATCCAAGGGATTCAATGCACCAAGATCTGCTGCTGCAACTTGAGATGTTTTGGCTGGTAGCAAAAGGAAGAGGTTTGCAAACAGCAAATTAAAGGGTTACTTCTATGAAGTGGTAACTATTGAAGTGACACAGTAGTAAGGAAGAACTTCTCTCTATGGACCAGTTTGAATTCATTTTGAACCTGCTTGTACTTTTCTATAGGAGTCTGTCTGAATTAGTCTGCATCTTATCGAATTTGACATGTACGTGAGCTGCCTGAACAAGCATGATAGTGGGATTTTATTTTGGACCTAACTTACCCACCCAGCCTGCCACAATGTCTACATAAGACAAAGCCACTGGATCCCTACGCCTCATTCCCCTTGACCAAAACCTAGCCGCGAGAAACCCACTAGATCCATATTCTTGCCATAGATGGATCCACAGTTAGGAGAGGTAGTTGATGAGCAAGAGGAGGTTGCTAGGGCTGAAAGGAGGGCTGAAAGGAGGGCCAACGGTCGAGCGCAGGCACATGAGCGATGTCGGGGGATTGCTGCTATGATTATGGCAGAACGCAACTGGAATGACGTCAAGCAGTTGAACAAGGTGTTCCCAGAAGGAACCAACATCACAAATGAACTAATCATTTGATGGGCCAGAGACAATGCATCTTGTAATCGATTCCAAGCAACAAGGAAGAGATGGACTCAGATCCTAGCTGCAGCCAAAGGAAGACACGACTAGTTCAACGTGGTAGTTTCTATCTAAATTGTAGTTTCAAATAGTTGTTTTGGCTTTGTCTTGTTCTGAATCTTGTTCATCTTGATATGTATGTGCAACTGTCTGAAATTGTCTAAAATTGTTTGAACTGAACTTTCTGAATGCAGTGAAGGATGCAGCAAAGGAGATGCAACATCCATGATGAAAACGATGCAATGTGGCTGCACTTCCCCTTCTATATCTAGTTGAAAACTTGTTTTTTTGTTGAACATTCTATCTATCTATGTTTCTATGTTTGGGTTGTTGAACAATCTATGCAGACGATGCTTATTTTGTAAGAAATCTATCCATGGCACAATCTATTTAAGTGTGAACTTATGCCTGAATCTATGTATCTGCATTTCTGTGAATATTTCTGAATGCTTGGAATTTGCTGAATTTGTTTGCTGAATTTTGAGTTTTTTTGTCACTCCAATTTTTAAAATACTTTGACCAACAACTACTCCACTGATTTAGCACAAGTTTCAACAAAGCCATTAACTGCAGCACAACTACCACCATTTTTCATCACTCACTACCACTTCCCCACTATCACACTCCACCACACTTTCACTACTCCACCATTGAAGTAGCCCAACAACTCACTTAATCTCTGCTCACTCTATATCTCTCTCCAAAACCTGACTCTACCTACATCCATGGCTCATTTTTCCTCTACGCCAGACCCATGGCTGAACCCCTTCCCCACCGGCAAGGGCTGGGTTGCCATGGTTCTTGGGTCGGCTTGCGGCAACCAAGACCTATTCCTCGAATACATGAAGATTGCCATGAGATACAACAACGCAGAAGGGCTCGTGGATGCATCAGAGGAGGTGAGGAAGAAGGCGACTGTTGAGGAGAAGCAGCGCATGGGCCAGCGGTACGGAACCCCAGGTAAGGGGATCCTGCCCATTGACATGCTGCTGTGGGCAATGAAGGAGGCAGACTCCGACGATGCTTGACAGAGGGAATGGTGGGCAGCCCACCTCTATATCCCTCTGCCACAAGCTACGGCTCCAGCTGCTATGGGCAACGACGATAAAGACCTGCAGATCATCACCCTACCAACATTGTTGGCTCGCCGACATCCTCCTCCCATCATCGTCATCGATCAAGACGAAGAGGAGGTGCCAGAGCTGCCACCTCCCACTCAAGTTATGCGAGAGGTGCGACGGTCAGGTCGCATAGCAGGGTGGGAGACTAACAATCTGAAATTGTAAGTTTCGGATTCAGTTACATCAGTTATTGTAAGTGTTTGCAAGCTCAGTGAGATTCAGTTCTGTCGGTGTTGTTTGGTGTTAACAATTTAGTGTTTAAGTGTCTTTGAACAATTTCAGTGTCCATGTGCTATCTATGTAAGACTAAATGCTATCTATGGAAGACTAAGTGTCTTTCAAAACTTTTGTCTGAACTTCTCTGAATTTGTCTGAACCTTTTTGGACTTGTTTATATACTGTTTAACTTTCTTGTAGGCTGTGATGAAGCAATTTCTGAAGTAAACAGATCTCAGGAACAATTTGTGATACGACACATAGAAATAAACTGTATTAGACTTAGATAATTTAGTTCTTAACTTTACTTAGTACCAGTTCTCAACATCAGGATAATATTAGTGCAGTACAGATCAGGGCAAACAACACCCTGATATGTCTCCAACGTATCTACAATTTTGGATTGTTCGGTGGTATTATACTATCTGTTTTGGATGTTTAATGGGATTTATTATACACTTTTATATTATTTTTGGGACTAACCTACTAACCCAAGGCCCAATGCAAATTGCTGTTTTTTTTTTCTATTTCAGTGTTTCGAAAAAAGGAATATCAAACGGAGTCCAAACGGAATGAAACCTTCGCGATGATCGTTTTTGGAACAAATGCAATCCAGAAGACTTGGAGTACACGCCAGGGAAGCCACGAGGTGGCCACGAGGGAGGGGGGCGCGCCCAAGGGGGTAGGCGCACCCCCACCCTCGTGGGCCCCTCATAGCTCCACCGACGTACCTCTTCCTCCTATATATACGCATATACCCTGAAAACATCCGGAAGCACCACGAAACCCTAATTCCACCGCCGCAACCTTCTTTACCCATGAGATCCCATCTTGGGGCATGTTCCGGAGCTCCACTGAAGGGGGAATCGATCACGGAGGGCTTCTACATCAACACCATAGCCTCTTCGATGAGTTGTGAGTAGTTTACCACAGACCTTCGGGTGCATAGTTATTAGCTAGATGGCTTCTTCTCTCTCTTTGGATCTCAATACAAAGTTCTCCTCGATCTTCTTGGAGATCTATTCGATGTATTTCTTTTTGCGTTGTGTTTGTCGAGATCGGATGAATTGTGGGTTTATGATCAAGATTATCTATGAACAATATTTGATTCTTCTCTGAATTCTTTTATGCATGATTTAAATATATTTGCAAGTCTCTTCGAATTATCAGTTTGGTTTGGCCTACTAGATTGATCTTTCTTGCAATGGGAGAAGTGCTTAGCTTTGGGTTCAATCTTGCGGTGTCCTTTCCCAGTGACAGCAAGAGTAGCAAGGCACGTATTGTATTGTTGCCATCGAGGATGAAAAGATGGGGTTTATATCATATTGCATGAGTTTATCCCTCTACATCATGTCATCTTGCTTAAAGCGTTACTCTGTTCTTATGAACTTAATACTCTAGATGCATGCTGGATAGCGGTCGATGTGTGGAGTAATAGTAGTAGATGTAGAATCGTTTCGGTCTACTTGTCACGGACATGATGCCTATATACATGATCATGACTAGATAATCTCATAACTATGCGCTTTTCTATCAATTGCTCGACAGTAATTTGTTCACCCACCGTAGAATCAGCTATCTTGAGAGAAGCCACTAGTGAAACCTATGGCCCCCGGGTCTATCTTCCATCAACTAGTTATCTTTACTGTTCTTTTATTTTGCAATATCTACTTTCAATCTATACAACAAAAATACAAAATATGTATCATATTATCTTTATCAGATCTCACTTTTGCAAGTGGCCGAGAAGGGATTGACAACCCCTTTATCGTGTTGGTTGCAATGTTCTTATTTGTTTGTGCAGGTACGAGGAACTTGCGTGTAGTCTCCTACTGGATTGATACCTTGGTTCTCAAAAACTGAGGGAAATACTTACGCTACTTTGCCGCATCACCCTTTCCTCTTCAAGGGAAAAACAACGCATGCTCGAGAGGTAGCAAGAGGAATTTCTAGCGCCGTTGCCGGGGAGATCTACGCACAAGTCACATACCAAGTACCCATCACAAAATCTTATCCCTCTCATTACATTATTTGCCATTTGCCTCTCGTTTTCCTCTCCCCCACTTCACCTTTGCCTTTTCTTCGCCCCTCTTCCGTTCGCCTTTTTGTTTGCTTGTGTTGCCATGTGCCTTCTATTAGCTTGCATCTTCGCTTGCTAAATTATGGATCCTCATCCACTTGCTAATCTTTTTAAGAGATCCAATTATGATGAACCAATTGCTGGTGAGCTGCGTGCACTAGATTATCTTTATGAGGTTTTGCTTGAAATTCGTGAATCTAAAAATTGTGATGAAGTGTTGAAAGAAGAAAATTATGAAGTGATTCACAATAGCTCTTTTAATGAAAAACATGATTGCAATGATACTATTGTAAATTCTATTAATGTCAATTGTGTTAATGATATGCAAAACCCTAAGCTTGGGGATGCTAGTATTGCTATGTCCACTACTTGTTGCATTGATCATGATTGGGGTGATTCCTCTTATGATCTTGAAAATTTATTTAAGCCCCATGATGAATATGAGATTGATAATAGTGTTTGCCATGATACTGAAAGTGGGTCTGAAAGAATGTCAACTTTTGATCCCACTACTTTGGATATTGATCAATCTTATGTAATTTTTGATAAAAGTGGCATTTGAGAAGTAATGTCTTTGTTCTATGTTAATCCCACTATCTTGAATGAGGATCAACTTCGCATACATATGGATCATGTAGAGTGTAATTTATGTGATAGCTATATTGTTGAATTTGAATATGATCCTACATACAATTATTATGAGAGGGGGAAATACGGTTGTAGAAATATTTATGTTACTAAATTACCTCTCGTTATATTGAGATTGATCTTGTTTCTTTCTTCTTCCTTGCATACGTTAGATCTTGCTTGTCTTGCTAATTTGTTTTCCTATAAAATGCCTATGCATAGGAAGTATGTTAGAGTTAGATGTGTTTGCCACGTGTTTTATGATGCTCTCTTTGTGCTTTAATTCTTATCTTTCATGTGAGCATCATTAAAATTATGCCTAGCTAGGGGCGTTAAACGATAGCGCTTGTTGGGAGGCAACCCAATTTTATTTTCTTTGATTTTACTTCTGTTTATTAATAAATAATTCATCTAGCTTCTGGTTAGATGTGGTTTTGTGTTTTAATTAGTGTTTGTGCCAACTAGAACCTTTGGGAAGACTTGGGTGAAGTCTTTGCGATCTTGCTGTAAAAATAGAAACTTTTGCGCTCATGAGATTTGCTGCCATGTTTTACTGGAGAGTGCTTTTAAGTTGATTTTTTTGCAGATGATTAATAGACAAATTCCTCACATCCACCAATTTATTTCATAATTTTTAGAGTTACAGATTGCTATAGACTATTCTGTTTTTGACAGATTCTGTTTTTCGTGTGTTGTTTTCTTATTTTGATGAATCTATGAGTGGTATCCGGGGGTATGAATCATGGAGAAGTTGGAATACAGTAGGTTTAACACAAATATAAATAAAGAATGAGTTCGATACAGTACCTTAAATTGGTGGTTTGTTTTCATATACTAACGGAGCTGTGATGGCATGGCTTATTAGGGATGATAGACTACTCATATTGATAAGGAATTCCTTCTTTTCCAGGAGCCCATTCGGATAGAACTCCAAAGTTAAGCGTGCTCAGCTTGGAGTAGTTTTAGGATGGGTGACTGACCGGGAAGTTGGTCCCGGGTGCGCACGAGTGAGGACAAAGTGCGCAAAAAAGACTAGTATTGATCTATGGGGCCAGTCTAGATCCCGCCAGGAGTAACGACCACCGGCGGGTGTGTCCGGGGCATTACAAGTTGGTATCAGAGCCGACCCTCGCGGTTATATGGATGTTTGCGGACAGGTGCTCGGTCATGTTGTTCATGACGTTTGTGACCCGTCGTGGCACATGACATGGCACATGTATCGGACTGGATGAACAGACATTTGTGCCAAGAGGGAACGTTCCTGTGGCTCGATGAGGACGTCGGTTCCTCTGAGTGGGGGTGTATGTGATGGCCTGGCTTATTAGGGATGATAGACTACTCATATCAATAAAGAATTCCTTCTTTTTCGGGAGCCCATTCGGATAGAACTCCAAAGTTAAGCGTGCTCGGCTTGGAGTAGTTTCAGGATGGGTGACCGACCGGGAAGTTGGTCCCGGGTGCGCACGAGTGAGGACAAAGTGCGCAGAAAAGACTAGTATTGATCTATGGGGCCAGTCTAGATCCCGCTAGGAGTAACGACCACCGACAGGTGTGTCCCGGGGCGTTACAGGAGCTCACGAGATTTTTTGTTAAGTTTTTGTGTTGTGAAGTTTTCAAGTTTTTGGGTAAGGATTTGATGGACTATGGAACAAAGAGTGGCAAGAGCCTAAGCTTGGGGATACCCAAGGCACCCCAAGGTAAAATTCAAGGACAACCAAAACCCTAAGCTTGGGGATGCCCCGGGAAGGCATCCCCTCTTTCGTCTTCGTCTATCGGTAACTTTACTTGAGACTATATTTTTATTCAACACATGATATGTGTTTTGCTTGGAGCGTCTAGTATGATTTGAGTCTTTGCTTTTCAGTTTACCACAATCATACTTGCTGTACACACCTTTTGGGAGACACACACATGAATCGGAATTTATTAGAATACTCTATGTGCTTCATTTATATCTTTTGAGCTAGATAGTTTTGCTCTAGTGCTTCACTTATATCTTTTTAGAGCACGATGGTGGTTTTATTTTATAGAAATTATTGATCTCTCATGCTTCACTTATATTATTTTGAGAGTCCTTTAGAACAACATGGTAATTTGCTTTGGTTATAAAATTAGTCCTAGTATGATAGGCATCCAAGATGGGTATAATAAAAACTTTCATATAAAGTGCATTGAATATTATGAGAAGTTTGATACTTGATGATTGTTTTGAGATATGGGGATGGTGATATTAGAGTCATGATAGTAGAGTAGTTGTGAATTTGAGAAATACTTGTGTTGAGGTTTGCAAGTCCCGTAGCATGCACGTATGGTAACAGTTGTGTGACAAATTTGAAGCATGAGGTATTGATACGTCTCCAATGTATCTACTTTTCCAATCACTTTTGCCCTTGTTTTGGACTCTAACTTGCATGGTTTGAATGGAACTAACCTGGACTGACGTTATTTTCAGCATAACTGCCATGGTGTTGTTTTTGTGCAGAAATAAAAAGTTCTCGGAATCGCCTGAAAATCAACGGAGATTTATTTCAGAAAATATAAAAAATACTGGCAAGAAGATCCACACCTGGGGGCCCACGGGCCGTCCTCGAGGGTGGGGGGCGCGCCCCCAGCCTCGAGGGCAGCCCGGTGCCCCACCGACGTATCCCCAGGTCCTATATATTCCGTTTCGTGGAGAGAAAAATCAAGGAGAAAGAATTATTGCGTTTTACGAGACGGAGCCGCTGCCAAGCCCTAATCTCTCTCAGGAGGGCTGATCTGGAGTCCGTTCGGGGCTCCGGAGAGTGGAGATCGTCGCCATCGTCATCATCAACCTTCCTCCATCACCAATTCCATGATGCTCACCGCCGTGTGAGAGTAATTCCATCGTAGGCTTGCTGGATGTTGATGGGTTGGATGGGATCTATCAAGTAATCGAGTTAGTTTTGTTAGGGTTTGATCCCTAGTATCCATTATGTTCTGAGATTGATGTTGATATGACTTTGCTATGCTTAATGCTTGTCACTAGGGCCCGAGTGCCATGATTTCAGATCTGAACCTATTATGTTTCCATGAATATATGTGTGTTCTTGATCCTATCTTGCAAGTCTATAGTCACCTACTATGTGTTATGATCCGACAACCCCGAAGTGACAATAATCGGGACCACTCCCGGTGATGACCTTAGTTTGAGGAGTTTATGTATTCACTATGTGTTAATGCTTTGGTCCGGTACTCTATTAAAAGGAGGCCATAATATCCCTTAGTTTCCAATAGGACCCCGCTGCCACGGGAGGGTAGGACAAAAGATGTCATGCAAGTTTTTTTCATAAGCACGTATGACTATATTCGGAATACATGCCTACATTGCATTGATGAACTGGAGCTAGTTCTATGTCACCCTAGGTTATAACTTCTACATGATGAATTGCATCCAACGTAATTTCCCATCACCGATCCAATGCCTACGATCTTTACCTATATTGCTTGTCGCTTATTTACTTTCCGATTGCTTATATCACAAAAACTACAAAAACACTATCTTTACTTTTATTGCTGCTACCACCACTATCATATTACTGTGCTACTAAACTATCTTGCTGCAGATACTAAGTTTCCAGGTGTGGTTGAATTGACAACTCAGCTGCTAATACTTAAGAGTATTCTTTGGCTCCCCTTGTGTCGAATCAACAAATTTGGGTTTAATACTTTACCCTCGAAAACTGTTGCGATCCCCTACACTTGTGGGTTATCAAGACTATTTTCTGGCGTCGTTGCCGGGGAGCATAGCTCTATTCTTTAAGTCACTTGGGATTTATATCTGCTTATCACTATGAAGAATTTGAAGGACTCAAAAACCAAGATCTTACCCTCAACTACGAGGGAGGTAAGGAACTACCATCTAGCTCTGCACTAGATTCTCCTTCTGTTATGAGTAAACTTGCGACACCTACTCCTGCTATTGAATCTGATATGTCGTATGTTCTTGATGATGCTACTTCTGCTATGTATGATGAAACTACCTCTATGCCTGATACTGTGCCATTAGGTGAATTTATAGATGAACAAATTGCTAAGGTTTGGGAGAGTGCAAATGTTGATGATATTTATGAAAGTGATGATGAAACTACTCCCAATAGATATGAATTGCCTGTTGTGCCTGAGGGTTATGTTATGGATGAAGAAACTGCTAGAGACTTTCTTGCTTGCAATGATAGATATGATCTTAAGAAGTTATTAGCTAAGCTGAAAGAAAAGTCCTTGAATGCTAGAATGAAACATGACCCCGCTTTTGCTACTTCACCTATATGTGTGATTGATAAGGATTATGAATTCTCTGTTGATCCTGAGTTAATTACTTTGGTTGAATATGATCCTTTCCATGGCTATGAGTCTGAAACTGTTGTGGCACATCTTACCAAGTGGAATGATATAGCCACCCTGTTTACCAATGATGAAAATATTCGTTACTACTATATCCTTAAGCTATTTCCGTTCTCGTTAAAGGGTGATGCTAAGACTTGGTTTAATTCTCTTGATCCTGGTTGTGTGCGTAGTCCCCAAGATATGATGTATTACTTTTCTGCTAAATATTTTCCCGCTCATAAGAAACAAGCTGCCTTGCGGGAAATATATAACTTTGCTCAAACTGAAGAAGAGAGTCTCCCACAAGCTTGGGGGAGGCTTCTCCAGTTACTTGATGCTTTGCCTGATCATCCTCTTGAGATGCATGATATACTTGATCTCTTTTATAATGGACTAACCGATGCTTCCAGAGACCACCTGGATAGTTGTGCTGGTTGTGTTTACAGGGAAAGAATAGTGGAACAAGCTGAACTATTATTGAATAATATGCTAGCCAATGAAAATAATTGGACACTTCCTGAACCATCCCCTAAGCCAACTCCGAAGAAAATAGGTGTTCTATTTCTCAGTCCTAAAGATATGCAAGAGGCAAAGAAATATATGAAAGAAAAAGGTATTAAAGCTGAAGATGTTAAGAATTCACCGCCTATTGAAGAAATACATGGTCTTGATAACCCGACACAGGTAGTAAAGGTAAATTCTCTTTATAGATTTGATGAATGTGATATTCCTCGTTATAAGTCTGCTAGCCAATGCTTAGATGAGTTTGACAATTTTATTGTGAAACAAGAAAACTTCAATGCTTATGTTGGTAGACAATTACAACACAATGGTCATATGATTGAACGCTCTAGTGATTATCTGTCTAGTGCTAAAGATGAACTGAAACTCATTAGTATACATGCTTCTATGGTTACCACTCAAGTAGAACAAGTACTTAAGGCTCAGAATGATTTGCTCAGTGAATTGTATAGTAAGAACAATGACTATGCTGTTAGAGTTGCAACTAGAGGTGGGAAAGTGACTCAGGAACCTCTGTATCCTGAAGGCCACCCTAAGAAAATTGAGCAAGTTTCATAGAGAACTAATATAGATGCACCTAGTTCTTCTAAGAAGAAGAAAAAGAAAAATGATAGGACTTTGCATGCTTCTAGTGAACCTGTAGCTCACCCACCTGAGAATCCCAATGATATATCTGTTTCTGATGCTGAGACACAATCCGGTAATGAACATGAACCTAGTGATAATATTAATGATGATGTTCATGCGGATGCTCAACCTAGCAATGATAATGATGTAGAGATTGAACCTGCTTTTGATCTTGATAACCCACAATCAAAGAATCAACGTTATGATAAGAGAGACTTTGTTGTTAGGAAGCACGGTAGGGAAAGAGAACCATGGGTTCAGAAACCCAAGCCTTTTCCTCCGAAACCATCCAAGAAAAAGGATGATGAGGATTTTGAGCGCTTTGCTGAAATGATTAGACCTATCTTTTTGCGTATGCGTTTGACTGATGTGCTTAAAACAAATGCTTATGCCAAATACATGAAAGATATTATTACCAACAAAAGAAAGATACCTGATGTAGAAATCTCCACCATGCTTGCCAATTACACTTTTGATGATGGAATGCCTAAGAAATTAGGGGATCCAGGAGTACCTACTATACCCTGCTCCATTAAGACAAACTATGTTAAAACTGCTTTGTGTGATCTTGGAGCTAGTGTTAGTGTTATGCCTCTCTCTTTATATCATAGACTTGACTTGAGTAAGTTGACACCTACTGAAATATCTTTGCAAATGGCTGATAAATCAACTGCTATACTTGTAGGTATTTGTGAGGATATGCCTGTTGTAGTTGCAAATGTTACTATTCTAACGGACTTTGTTATACTTGATATTCCCGAGGATGATAGTATGTCTATTATTCTTGGAAGACCTTTTTTGAATACTGCAGGGGCTGTTATTGATTGCAACAAAGGCAATGTCACTTTTCATGTCAATGTTAATGAGCATACGGTACACTTTCTGAGGAAACAACCTTAGGTTTTTAGTATCAACTATATTGGAAAAACTTCAACTATTACTATTGGAGGTTTTGAGTTTCCTATTCCTACTATCAAGAAGGCATATGACATACTTATTGTTGGGGACATACATATCCCCATTGAGGTAACATAGTGTTATTCGAAAATTCTCTGGTTTCATGTTACTCGGAAAGAGTTCATTAGCAAGACTTGATCAACCTTGTTAATGGATTCCTTTTTATGAACATGGGATATGTGAATCTAGATAGCACAAACCTTCTGTACCCTTCTTTTACTTTCTGTTAATTAGGTTAAATAAAAGAAAAATAGCATTATCTGTCTGTTTCCAGACTTATCCGTGCAATAAAAAATATCCCGAAAATAAAAGTTCTCTAAATGCCATGAAAATGAAATATGATTTTTTCTAGAATATTTAAGAAAATATGGCACTGAACACACAGCGAGGGGAGCCAGCACCTGGCCTCGATGGCACAGGGCGCGCCTCCCTTCACAGGGCGCGCCCCCTGCCTCAAGGGCCCCACATGCCCCCCTCCACTTATCCTTTCACCCACACCCTTCTTCTTCCTCCCAAAAAAATCCCCAGCCAACTCAAACTCGAGTTCTAGCTCGTTTTGCTGCCATTTTCGATCTCCTTGCTCAAAGCACCATTCACCAAACTGTTTGGGGAGATTGTTCCTTGGTATGTGACTCCTCCATTGGTCCAATTAGTTTTTGTTCTAGTGCTTTATATGTTGCAAATTTGTGTTGCTGTGGTGACCTTGTTCTTGAGCTTGCATGTCAATTTTTCTTGGTCCCAAGTAGTTCTAATGCATGGTATAGCTTCTAGGCACTTATAGGAGTTGTTGCTATCATTCTTGTTGAGTTTGGTTAACTTTTATTTGTGAGTTACTAAAAATTTCACACTTATTCTAGCTTTCGGTGCACACACTCTTTCACTGTACCTTCCATGCTTAGTTAAATTTCTTTTTCTTAGTCTTTTTCTTGTGTCCTAGAAAACCCAGAAAAAAAAATCAGTTGTAGCTTCTAGCTAGTTTACTTTCTTTGCTTGTAGTAGTGACTAAAAATGAAAAACCCAAAAATATTTCCCGTTCTTCTTTTGCTTGTTGGGAGCTTTCCCGTGTAAATAGTTCTTTTATTTTCCTTAGGGGTTAAGAGTAGAAGACCATGATTGAAAATGCTTAGTGACTCTCACATGCTTTGTTGTTGATTTAACCTTGAGCCATACTACCTTGTCTTCTCTCTTGTATTAAATGTCTGCAGATTCCAGCTTAGTCCAATGCAGGTGAACTATTATTATTTTCCACACCGTTGGGTCGTGCGAGTGAAAGGCAATAAGGATGATATACGATGAACTAATTGAGATGAGAAAAGCTGGTATGAACTCGACCTCTCTTGTTTTTGTAAATATGATTGCTCGTCGTTCTTGATTCAGCTTGTTATGAATGAAATATGTTTGCAATGACAATTAGAGATCATAGCTTCTTATGCCATGCTTAATTAGCTGAGAGTTTATAATGGTCTATCTTACGTGCCAACATGATATTAAAATGGTTGTGATGTGGTATGATGGGTGGTATCCTCCTCTGAACGATTTAAGTGACTTGACTTGGCACATGTTCACGCATGTAGTATAAACAAATCAACATAGCCTTCACGATATTTATGTTCATGGTGATTTATATCCTACTCATTCTTGCGTTCATTGTTAATTAATTTTAATGCATGTTCATGACCGTTGTTGCTCTCTAGCTGGTCGCTTGCCAGTCTCTTTCTAGCCTTCACCTGTACTAAGCGGGAATACTGCTTGTGCATCCACTTCCATAAACCCCAAAGTTATTCCACATGAGTCCATCATACCTTCCTATATGCGGTATTTACCTGCCGTTCCAAGTAAATTTCTATGTGCCAAACTCTAAACCTTCAAACAAAATTCTGTTTTGTATGCTCGAACAGCTCATGTATCAACTAGGGCTGTCTATATCTTCCATGCTAGGTGGGTTATTCTAACGATGAGTGGACTCCAATCATCATTCATGAGAAAATGGGTGGTAATCGGGATGCCCAGTCCCATGCTCTAAATCATAATAATTAAACAAAACTCCCCCAGGGTTGTTGCTTATTTGGACGGTAACCCGTGGTTTTGGCTGGCCGTGAAGTGTGCTTGTTGGTGGTTGGGGGAGTATAAACTTTACCATTTTGTTTGGGAACTGCCTATAATGTGCGTAGCATGGAAGATATCGAGATTCTTGGTTGTTATGTTGACAATGAAAGTATACCGCTCAAAATGATATTCAATCTCTATTTAGAAATCGAGCTCTGGCACCTCTACAAATCCCTGCTTCCCTCTGCGAAGGGCCTATCTATTTACTTTTATGCAGAGTCATCATCCTCTTACCAAAGAGCACCAGTAGGAGAGCACCTCTATCGTTGCATGTATTACTATTAATTTGCATTGAGTATGATCATGACTGGATCTCTTTTACCATGAATTACAATGTCTAGTCAATCCTTGATCTTTAAAGGTGCTCTGCATTTATGTTTTGCGGTCTCAGAAAGGGCTAGCGAGATACCATCCTGTTATATCATATCATGATTGTTTTGAGAAGTGTTGTCATCCGAGGTTTATTATTATTGCTCGCTAGTTGATTATGCCATTGATGTGAGTTGTCTTGAGACCTGAAAGTTATTGTGAATGTGGTTAGTTCATGATCTTGTTAAAAACCTGAATGCTAGCTTACATATTTACAACAACAAGAGCAAACAGAGTTTGTCAAAGTTTTTCTTTATCACTTTCAGTTTATCAACTGAATTGCTTGAGGACAAGCAAAGGTTTAAGCTTGGGGGAGTTGATACGTCTCCAACGTATCTACTTTTCCAAACACTTTTGCCCTTGTTTTGGACTCTAACTTGCATGATTTGAATGGAACTAACCCGGACAGACGATGTTTTCAGCAGAACTGCCATGGTGTTGTTTTTGTGCAGAAATAAAAAGTTCTCGGAATTGCCTGAAAATCAACGGAGATTTATTTCAGAAAATATAAAAAATATTGGCAAGAAGATCCACACCTGGGGGCCCACGGGCCGTCCTCGAGGGTGGGGGGCGCGCCCCCTGCCTCGAGGGCAGCCCGGTGCCCCACCAACGTATCCCCAGGTCCTATATATTCTGTTTCGTGGATAAAAATCAAGGAGAAAGAATTATCGCGTTTTACGAGACGGAGCCTCCGCCAATCCCTAATCTCTCTTGGGAGGGCTTATCTTGAGTCCGTTCGGGGCTCCAGAGAGTGGAGATCGTCGCCATCGTCATCATCAACCTTCCTCCATCACCAATTCCATGATGCTCACCACCGCGTGTGAGTAATTCCATCGTATGCTTGCTGGACGGTGATGGGTTGGATGGGATCTATCAAGTAATCGAGTTAGTTTTGTTAGGATTTGATCCCTAGTATCCATTATGTTCTGAGATTGATGTTGCTATGACTTTGCTATGCTTAATGCTTGTCACTAGGGCCCGAGTGCCATGATTTCAGATTTGAACCTATTATGTTTCCATGAATATATGTGTGTTCTTGATCCTATCTTGCAAGTCTATAGTCACCTACTATGTGTTATGATCCGACAACCCCGAAGTGACAATAATCGGGACCACTCCCGGTGATGACCTTAGTTTGAGGAGTTCATGTATTCACTATGTGTTAATGCTTCGGTCCGGTACTCTATTAAAAGGAGGCCTTAATATCCCTTAGTTTCGAATAGGACCCCGCTGCCACGGGAGGGTAGGACAAAAGATGTCATGCAAGTTCTTTTCCATAAGCACGTATGGCTATATTCGGAATACATGCCTACATTGCATTGATGAACTGGAGCTAGTTCTGTGTCACCCTAGGTTATAACTTCTACATGATGAATTGCATCCAACGTAATTTCCCATCACCGATCCAATGCCTACGAGCTTTACCTATATTGCTTGTCGCTTATTTACTTTCCCGTTGCTTATATCACAAAAACTTCAAAAACACTATCTTTACTTTTATTGCTGCTACCACCACTATCATATTACTGTGCTACTAAACTATCTCGCTGTAGATACTAAGTTTCCAGGTGTGGTTGAATTGACAACTCAGCTGCTAATACTTAAGAGTATTCTTTGGCTCCCCTTGTGTCGAATCAACAAATTTGGGTTTAATACTTTACCCTCGAAAACTGTTGCGATCCCCTACACTTGTGGGTTATCAGGTATTTCATTGATTGTCATCCTTTGTGTGGAGGTCGGGATCGCGCGATGGTTAACTCCTACCAACCCTTACCCTAGGAGCATGCGTGTAGTACTTTGTTTTGATGACTTGTAGATTTTTGCAATAAGTATGTGAGTTCTTTATGACTAATGTTGAGTCCATGGATTATACGCACTCTCACCCTTCCACCATTGCTAGCCTCATTTGTACCGCGCAACTTTCCCTGGTACCATACACCCAACATATACCTTCCTCAAAACAGCCACCATACCTACCTATCATGGCATTTCCATAGCCATTCCGAGATATATTGCCATGCAACTTTCCACCGTTCCGTTTATTATGACACGTTCTGTCGTGGAATTAGCACGGGAGATGTCCGGTTTAACGGACTTGATGATGGAACCATCGCACGGGTTAGCTCGAAGGGGTTCATAGCACACAAAGGACACAGAGGGTTTATACTAGTTCGGCCCCTTCGATGAAGGTAAAAGCCTACGTCTAGTTGGTTTGGTATTGCTTGGGCGTCGGATTACAGGGAGCGGATTGCTTGCCTGTAGTCTCGACGGGTTGATTCTTGCTTGTCCCTGAACCGTCGCCGGGTCATCCCTTTATATAGAGGTGACGCCTGGTCCGATTTACAGAGTCCCGAGGCCGGCTCATACTCGTGTCCGCCTCGGTCTCTGTCCTTTCTTCCTTATCTCTCAAGTTACATCACTTGGCTGTTTACAAACCATAATTCTATACATGGGCCCTAAGATCTCATGGGCCGTAGCCTTTACTAAATATCACAACCAAACATATTATAATTAATCCGGTTTACACTAGCCGGTTCATACATGCTAGTCATATCCCTGACATTAGGCCCTAGAATGATATGAACTTGTTCATATCAATCTCCCTTGTCTTGTATAATTTTCTTTGGTGTCTTCTCATTTTTGTAAACCGGCTCTGACGTCATCCTCGAGAATCATTGAATCTGACCGTGACATCATCTCCGCATTTAACGCTGCGAGCTGTACTGTGACTTTGTTTAATGTTTATCCTGAAAATCGAGGCGTCAAGGGATCTTTATCCGATCTTTGCTCCCTCGAATCCCGCACCTGTCGCTTCGTATCTGACCTTCCCTTATAAATACCGCCGTCCTCATTCGTTTATCTTCTTCTCGCATCTCCTTCCTCCGTCCGTCGCCCGAGCTTCAAGACGCCATTGACGCCCGATCTCGAACCGCCGCCGTTGACCGCCGAGTCCAAAACTTCACTGGCCGCTGCATCAACCTGACTTTTGACCAGAGAACCTCTGCCGCTGATCCCTGCTGCTCCAAGGTACATTTTTCTTCCTCACTGTAGATCCGTATCTTCTAGGGTTCTTGCTCGTGCCTCCGCCATTAGAGCCTCGATAAGAACTTCGTCTTGTTCGTAGTAGTCTTGACTTTTATGTTCTGCCCTTAGATCCTACTGCTTCCATGCTTTAGATCTCGTTATTTACATAACCTGTAGATTCCTCCGCTCCGTATATCACCCTCGTAGTTCTTCCCGTATGTCCTTGTATTTATTTTTCTTTTCCTTGCATGCCCAGATCTGTTCTACCTTAGTTGTCTGTAAAAACCTGTTTCTCTCCCTTTTGCAAATCTGCTAAGTATATTCCGGTTTAAACTGTCATGCGCAAACCCTGAAAGGATATGCGACGGTTTAACTCTTTTTCCATTGCTGTCATGAACCGGTAGTAACATAAACCTCTGTTATTGCCGGGTTATCCATATCATTAGTCCCTTGCTTAAACCGTTGCATGATCTTCGTATGTATCTCCCGGTTTATGCTGCTGTACTTAAATAATCCGATCTTTATACTTTTACTCTTTCAGTGCTTTGTCTTTCAGTTGTTATGGCCAAGCAGTTTGTCTCTTGTAATTGGGTTCCTTCCATCATCACAGAAGAAGACTTGGTTAAAATCGCTGCCATTGGTACCTTAGGACCTCGATCCGTTTTGAAGTGGCGGGCTCCAGGAAACGAATGCCCTCCTACTCCCAGAGAAGGGGAGGTTATTGTTTTTTTCGACCACATAGCTCGAGGCTTCACACCTCCCGGTTCAAAATTCTTCCGAGATGTGCTTGCTGCCTTCCAAATCGATCCTCAGGACATTGGGCCCAACTCCATTTCAAATATCTGTGACTTCCAAGTTTTCTCAGAGGTATACCTGCAAGAAGAACCGTCTGTTGACCTGTTCCAAGATTTCTTTCACCTGAACCGCCGTACGGAATTTACCAGCGGACCACATCAGGAACTCGGCGGGGTTAGTATCCAGAAAAGGAGAGACGCAGTTTTTCCTCATGCCGCTCTCCACACGCACCCAAAGGAGTGGAATAAATCTTGGTTTTACTGTGTTGATACTTCTCCTGAAGGGGAGAACCCACTGTTGGGTTATCGCGAGCACCGTCTTCCGGAGAATCATCCCCTGCCACAACGACTCAGTTCCGCCGAGCGGCCCCGGTTTGCGTCTCAGCTTTCCAGACTGAAAGCTTTTATGGCCAACGGTTTAATTGGAACCGATTTTATGCGCTGTTGGCTCTTTTGGAGTATTCTTCCCTTGAGTCGGCGATCACAGTTGATGTGCCAGTATTCTGGTAAACCGGATGACCCTCAACGGTTTACCAAGGATAAACTTTCTGAATCGGAGGTTATTGAATCGGCTAAGAAGATGCTCAACGTCACCTTAGAAGACTGCAGCAAAGTTGGATTAGCTCCGTATTACAAGAAGAACAAGCTGCCTGCAGTAAGCCTTGCTTTCTTCTATATATTGTTTGATCCGTTCATATAAATCGTCCTCTAACTTTCTCTTTTTGTCCAAATAGGCTGATGATCCTTTCTGGAAAAGGAAACCTCAGGAGAAGCCCGGCAAACAAGCACGCCGAAAGACCTTTGCTAACAAGAAAAGAAAAGCAGTCGTTGGCTCTAGTTCCCACGCTGAGGATGATGATCCGGATTCCGAGGTATGAATTAATCCGTCTTTAATTTGATTGCTTGTACTCATATCTGTGTCTAATGATAACTTTCCACAGGAATTGGCTGAAGGTGATAAACCGGCCGAAGTTGAGGTAACTATCTTTTCTTCCGATTCAGAACCACTTCCACAAAAAAGTCGTCGGACAGTCCGGAAATATCAATTTTCTCATCCTTACGCTCAATTGGATCCTAATTTTCTTTTGAAGAAACAACAACATGAAGCTCTTCGCCGGACCACTCGCCATAGCGGCTTGGCAGTGGAGTCATCCGGAATCTCTCTCACTCCGGCTCGGAGGCGCCGCTCTGAGGTTATACTCTCTCCAACTCTCCTTCATCCCAAGGCCGGGCTTATCCGCAAACCTCTTAAACCGTCTGACCCTGATTATCAGGAGACTCCATTATCCTTCTCTGGTGAATCAACTGCCACGCAACTTCCCCCACTGAAAACTATCCCAGGGCAAGTCTTTTTAACATATCCGGTTTATGATTACCTTTTTGCTTCACAATGTTAACTCATTTTCCAAACTTCTTCCAGCAATCCAAAGCCTAGCAAAAAACCAAAGGCCAATAAACCCACTGCGAAGACTATTGTTGATGATCCGGCGGTTGATCCGGCAACAACCGTCCCTCCAGAGGGCAAGCCCACAACTCCTCTTGAAAATCCTGCGCCTACGGATCATATCTCAGTGCCCGAGAACCCTACTGCTGATGATATCCACAATCTGCCAAGTCCTGCCCGGGCCAATTCTCCTCAAGTCAATTCGGCATCTCCCAGTCCGGTTTACAATACAGCTCCACCAACAGCACCTGCTTCTCTAGAAGTTGAAGTGACTGGCACTGCTTTCGTTGCTCCGGCTGAGCCCACTGTTTTGGCCAAACATACAGCTAAAGCGGAGAAGCTGCATAAAGAGAAAGGTAAATGGAGTACCGAACTGTCCAGTCTTGCTGATATGAGTGCCCAGGAGCTCTATTCCGGGTACTTGAACCGGCTCCACAACAGCCGAGATTATGAAGCGGGTTTGGTTAATCTGATGAAAGAAAAATATGAGGTAATCCTTTCCTTCTGACTTTGTGCTTTTGATATGCCTCTAACTATCTCATAGTAGCCCCCAAGTTCCGGTTTAGCTGCGTGTTGAAGGTGAACCGGAACTTATAACTTGAACAATTGATCTTACATTAGCCCCCAAGTATCAAGTAGATAACTTGGTTATGTATTTGATACTTGTGAGAATTTCTTCTGATACTTCAATTATCCATTAGCCCCCAAGTGTCAAGTAGACAACTTGTTTGTGTGCTTGAGACTTTTGTCTTTGAACTGCTGCTGTTTATTGCTTCAACTGCCATTAGCCCCCAAGTGTCAAGTAGACAACTTGTTTGTGTGCTTGAGACTTGTCTAATTTTTACTTATCACTAGATTTTACTTGCAGGCTGACTTAAACCAGAATGCTGATGAGATCAATGAGCTTCGGAGCCGTCTTGCTGAAACAGAGTCTGCTGCTTCGAAAGCCAAGAAAGATCTGCAGGTGAGTTTAAAGACTGCTGAAGATCTGAAAAAATTCTTTGAAGAAGAGCGGACCGCTTTTGAGGTTCAGAAGAAAGATCTGGAGAAAAGGGTTCAGGATGCTGAGGGGGCGCTTAATCCGGTTACTGAAGAGTTAACCGATTTAAAGCGGCAAATTGAGTTAATGACTTCTGCAATCTTCGGTAAGTATGATCTGTACTCCTGCTTTATCCTTTGTAACCTTCCATCTGTTCCGGTTTAATTGTGATACTCATATGCAGGGCGCCGTGTCACCCATCTTGGGGATGACCTACGGAAGAAACTTAAGGCATGTCACACTTTGGTCGAGCAGCTGTATTCCGGCGCTCAGAGGATCATCAGTGCAACATCTTTCGGTAAACCGGTTCCCACAACCATCCAAGGCACGTTGGAAAAGTTGTCTGTTCTGCCAGTGCGTCTAGAAGAAGTTAAGAAATCTGCTGCTCGAGCCGGTGCTCTCATGGCACTTACGAGGGCTAAAGCCTGGGTCCCGGATCTTGATCCGGAAGAAGCCTTGAGTGGATTTCCTGACACTAAAGAAGACGGATCCAATTTTACCGCGAAGGACCTCCATGCCTTGACGAAGGAGATGCGTCCCCTCGCCAGCAAGCTTGCAGCTGAATCCGATTTATCCAGGTATCATCCGGGGTACGACTTGCAAAACGAGCGGGTGGAGCGGCCGGTTTATGACACCGTCAATTTAATCCCACCAGTTCGCCCTCATACCTTCGCTCTAGATATCGAACCTTCTGAACTTATCAGTGAAGAGATGTACTTCCGGGCCCTAACGAAGATCGACTGGTGTGTTCCGGACTTCCAACCGCTTCAAGAAGAGGAAGGAACACTGGATCAAATCGATGCTCAACCGTCTCAGCAGGAGGGAGCATAACTCATAACTTTGTGTTGTAGTTGCAGTCCTGCTTTATCAAACAATCTTTTAATCCGCCAGGCTTGCTATGCCTTGTAATAGGATAGCTGAAACATTATCCGCTTTGATCCGGATATTCTGACTTCTTGTTTTAATGTTTGCCAAATTAAATTTCGTCTGATATCGCTTATCTTGCGTGTCATCTGTTCCTGCATAAGTAAGACTAAAAACATGTCCTAGCGGTTTACCACTGGACAGATTAAATTGCTCTCACAGTATATCAAACAAGTGTATACTTATATCAGAAATAAGTTTATACCTGAGACCAAGCATGCTCAATACTCTTAATCCGGTAGAACTTAAAATTTCTTGATGATGATCTTCATGGATCCAATAACAAACCCGGGCTATAAAAAACACCGGTTTATATCGTTCTGAAACTTTGTCCAGAAGTTTGTAGCTTGTTGCCTGATGGATGATCCGGGTTATAATGAACACCGGTTTATTCATGCTGGTATTCATGATCCAGACTTTTAACTTCATAGATATGTGGTCAAATTCTGTAGCTGTTCCACTTCGGTTTAAAGAGTCATAAAACATAAACACCAAAAGATGCGAATTTGCAAATAGAACCATGTAGTCGAGGCTTTTTAAGAGCTGCCAGGCTCAAAGCAAGGTTCAGCCAATCACTGGATGCGGGAATCCCGTCTGTCCAGAGGGCCGGTGGATGCGGATTATCCGTCTGTCCATATGAACCATAAGAAAAAAAAATTAGCCAATCACTTGATGCGGGTAAACCCGTCTGTCCAGAGGGCCGGTTGATGGATGTGGGTAAACCCGTCTGTCAATAAGAATTTTAGCCAATCACTGGATGCGGGTAAACCCGTCTGTCCAGAGGGCCGGTTGATGGATGCGGGTAAACCCGTCTGTCCATAAGAATTTTAGCCAATCACTGGATGCGGGTAATCCCGTCTGTCCAGAGGGCTGGTCGATGGATGCGGGAATCCCGTCTGTCCATATAGTCTTCCATGGCTCCATGAAGTCATGGGTAAATCTTGAACCAATCACTGGATGGATTACCATCCAGAGGGTTTCCTTGAAGCGTCCTCTTTTGAACCGGATGTCACCTTATGCTCTTCAGTGAGTTTTATTGCTTCTGCCAAAATTAGTTTTTAAACCGGTCGATATGTTTGAAACATAACATATACATATATGGTTGTCCTCACAAGATGCTTGCATTGGAAAAAAGGCTGAGCCCCCGGTTTACCGAGGGTGCCGGTTTATTCATTAATCATAATATATACATAGGATACAGTGGAGCTCATAGCTCAAGTATAGTAGGGCCGTAAGTGGGCGATGTTCCATGGCCTCTTCGTCTCCTCCTCTGATGTCCGTGAGTCCTTGTGTTCTCGAACGTCCACCAGGTAATATGAACTGTTGTGTAGATTCTTACTGACCACAAAAGGCCCTTCCCAAGGTGGGGATAGCTTGTGTTGGGGATCGTAGCAGAAAATCAAAAATTTTCCTACGCGTCACCAAGATCCATGTATGGAGTAATCTAGCAACGAGCATAAAGGAGAGTGGATCTACATACCCTTGTAGATCGCGATGCGGAAGCGTTGCAAGAACGCGGATGAAGGAGTCGTACTCGCTACGATTCAGATCGCGGTTGATTCCGATCTAAGCGCCGAACAACGGCGCCTCCGCGTTCAACACACGTGCAGCCCGATGACGTCTCCCACGCCTTGATCCAGCAAGGAGAGAGGGAGAGGTTGGGGAAGACTCCATCCAATAGCAGCACGACGGCGTGGTGGTGGTGGAGGAGCGCGGGACTCCAGCAGGGCTTCGCCAAGCACTGCAAGAGACGAGGAGGGAGAGGGGTAGGGCTGCGCCAAGAGGCAGAGGTCAGAACGTGTTCTGGGCAGCCCTAAACCTCACATATATATAGGGGGAAGGGGGGCCTGCGCCCCCTTTAGGTTTTCCCACCCCTAGGGGTGCGGCCACCCTAGATCCCATCTAGGGGTGGCGGCCAGAGGGGGAGAGGGAGAGGGGGCGCACCAGTTTGGGCCCTAGGGCCCATCTGCCCTAGGGTTTGCCCCCCTCCCCTCTTGGGGGCGCCTTGGGCCTTGGTGGGGGGGCGCACCAGCCCACCTGGGGCTGGTCCCCTCCCACACTTGGCCCACGTATGCCTCCGGGGCTGGTGGCCCCACCCGGTGGACCCCCGGGACCCTCCCGGTGGTCCCGGTACGTTACCGATAGCGCCCGAAACTTTTCCGGTGACCAAAACAGGACTTCCCATATATGAATCTTTACCTCCGGACCATTCCGGAACTCATCGTGATGTCCGGGATCTCATCCGGTACTCCGAACAACATTCGGTAACCGCGTACATACTTTCCCTATAACCCTAGCGTCATCGAACCTTAAGTGTGTAGACCCTACGGGCTCGGGAACCATGTAGACATGACCGAGACAACTCTCCGGCCAATAACCAACAGCGGGATCTGGATACCCATGTTGGCTCCCACATGTTCCACGATGATCTCATCGGATGAACCACGATGTCAAGGATTTAATCAATCCCGTATACGATTCCCTTTGTCTATCGGTATAGCACTTGCCCGAGATTCGATCGTCGGTATACCGATACCTTGCTCAATCTCGTTACCGGCAAGTCTCTTTACTCGTTCCGTAACACATCATCCCGTGATCAACTCCTTGATCACATATTGTGCACATTATGATGATGTCCTACCGAGTGGGCCCAGAGATACCTCTCCGTCATACGGAGTGACAAATCCCAGTCTCGATTCATGCCAACCCAACAGACACTTTCGGAGATACCTGTTGTGCACCTTTATAGCCACCCAGTTACGTTGTGACGTTTGGTACACCCAAAGCATTCCTACGGTATCTGGGAGTTGCACAATCTCATGGTCTAAGGAAAAGATACTTGACATATAGAAAAGCTTTAGCATACGAACTACACGATCTGTGCTAGGCTTAGGATTGGGTCTTGTCCATCACATCATTCTCCTAATGATGTGATCCCGTTATCAACGACATCCAATGTCCATGGTTAGGAAACCGTAACCATCTATTGATCAACGAGCTAGTCGTCTAGAGGCTCACTAGGGACATGGTGTTTGTCTATGTATCCATACATGTATCTGAGTTTCCTATCAATACAATTCTAGCATGGATAATAAACGATTATCGTGAACAAGGAAATATAATAATAACCAATTTATTATTGCCTCTAGGGCATATTTCCAACAGCTGTTGGGGAACGTCGCATGGGAAACAAAAATTTTCCTACGTTCACCAAGATCAATCTAGGAGATGCATCTACGAGGGGAGAGTTGGATCCACATACCCTTGTAGATCGCTAAGCGGAAGCGTTCAAGAACGCGGTTGATGGAGTCGTACTCGCCGCGATTCAGATCGCCGAAGATCCTAGCACCGAACGGACGGTGCCTCCGCGTTCTTCACACGTGCAGCCCGGTGACGTCTCCCACGCCTTGATCCAGCAAGGAGAGAGGGAGAGGTTGGGGAAGACTCCATCCAACAGCAGCACAACGGCGTGGTGGTGGTGGAGGAGCGCGGGACTCCAGCAGGGCTTCGCCAAGCGCTGCGGGAGACGAGGAGGGAGAGAGGTAGGGCTGCGCCAATCGACCGAGGTCAAAACTTGTTCTGGGCAGCCCTAAACTTCACATATATATAGGGGGGAGGTAGGGGCTGCGCCCCCATCTAGGGTTTCCTCCCTAGGGGTGGCGGCAGCCCCCCAGAACCCATCTAGGGTGCGGCCAAGGGGGGGAGAGAGAGGGGGCGCCCTAGGGTGGGCCTTAAGGCCCATCTGGACCTAGGGTTTGCCCCCCTCCCCTCTCCATGCGCCTAGGGACTTGGTGGGGGGGCGCACCAGCCCCCTTGGGGCTGGTTCCCTCCCACACTTAGCCCACGCAGCCTTCAGGGGCTGGTGGCCCCACCTGGTGGACCCCCGGGACCCTCCCGGTGGTCCCGGTACATTACCGATATCGCCCGAAACTTTTCCGGTGACCAAAACAGGACTTCCCATATATGAATCTTTACCTCCGGACCATTCCGGAACTCCTCGTGACGTCCGGGATCTCATCCGGGACTCCGAACAACATTCGGTAACCGCGTACATTCTTTCCCTATAACCCTAGCGTCATCGAACCTTAAGTGTGTAGACCCTACGGGCTCGGGAACCATGTAGACATGACCGAGACAACTCTCCGGCAAATAACCAACAGCGGGATCTGGATACCCATGTTGGCTCCCACATGTTCCACGATGATCTCATCGGATGAACCACGATGTCAAGGATTCAATCAATCCCGTATACGATTCCCTTTGTCTATCGGTATAGCACTTGCCCGAGATTCGATCGTCGGTATACCGATACCTTGCTCAATCTCGTTACCGGCAAGTCTCTTTACTCGTTCCGTAACACATCATCCCGTGATCAACTCCTTGATCACATATTGTGCACATTATGATGATGTCCTACCGAGTGGGCCCAGAGATACCTCTCCGTCATACGGAGTGACAAATCCCAGTCTCGATTCGTGCCAACCCAACAGACACTTTCGGAGATACCTGTAGTGCACCTTTATAGCCACCCAGTTACGTTGTGACGTTTGGTACACCCAAAGCATTCCTACGGTATCCGGGAGTTGCACAATCTCATGGTCTAAGGAAAATATACTTGACATATAGAAAAGCTTTAGCATACGAACTACACGATCTGTGCTAGGCTTAGGATTGGGTCTTGTCCATCACATCATTCTCCTAATGATGTGATCCCGTTATCAACGACATCCAATGTCCATGGTTAGGAAACCGTAACCATCTATTGATCAACGAGCTAGTCGTCAAGAGGCTCACTAGGGACATGGTGTTTGTCTATGTATCCACACATGTATCTGAGTTTCCTATCAATACAATTCTAGCATGGATAATAAACGATTATCATGAACAAGGAAATATAATAATAAGCAATTTATTATTGCCTCTAGGGCATATTTCCAACAGTCTCCCACTTGCACTAGAGTCAATAATCTAGTTCACATCGCCATGTGATTAACACTCATAGGTCACATCGCCATGTGACTAACATCCAAAGAGTTCACTAGAGTCAGTAATCTAGTTCACATCAATATGTGATTAACACTCAATGAGTTCTGGGTTTGATCATGTTATGCTCGTGAGAGAGGTTGTAGTCAACGGGTCTGCAACATTCAGATCCCTATGTACTTCGCAAAACTTTATGTCATATCGTAGATGCTGCTACCACGTTCCACTTGGAGCTATTCCAAACTGTTGCTCCATTATACGTATCCGGTATCTCCACTTAGAGTTACCCGGATAGGTGCTAAGCTTGCATCGACGTAACTGTTTACGTCGAACTCTTTATCACCTCCATAACCGAGAAACATTTCCTTATTCCTCCAAGGATAATTTTGACCACTATCTAGTGATCCACTCCTGGATCACCTTTGTACCCTCTTGCCAGACATGTGGCAAGGCACACATCAGGTGCGGTACTTAGCATGGCATACCGTATAGAGCCTATGACAAAAGCATAGGGGACGACCTTCGTCCTTCCTCTTTCTTCTGCCGTGGTCAAGCTTTGAGTCTTACTCAACTTCACACCTTACAACTCAGGTAAGAACTCCTTCTTTGACTGATCTATTTTGAACTCCTTCAAAATCATGCCAAGGTGTGTGTTCTTTTGAAAGTATCATCAGGCGTCTTGATCTATCTGTATAGATCTTGATGCCCAATATGTAAGCAGCTTTATCCAGGTCTTCCTTTGAAAAACTCATTTTAAAACAACCCTTTACGCTTTCCAGAAATTCAACATCATTTCGGATCAACAATATGTCATTCACATATACTTATCAGAAATGTTGTAGTGCTCCCACTCACTTTATTGTAAATACAAGTTTCTAACAAACTTTGTATACCCAAAAACTTTGATCACTCCATCAAAGCATATATTCCGACTCCGAGATGCTTGCTCTAGTCCATAGAAGGATCGCTGGAGCTAGCATATCTTTTAGCATCCTTAGGATCGACAAAACCTTTCTGATTGTATCATATACAACCTTTTCTTACGAAAACTGGTAAGGAAACTTGTTTTGTCATCCATCTGCCAGATTTCATAAATGCAGCTAATGCTAACATGATTCCGACGGACTTAAGCATCGCTACGGGTGAGAAAATCTCATCGTAGTCAACTCCTTGAACTTGTGGAAAACTCTTTGCCACAAGTCGAGCTTCATAGACGGTGACATTACCGTCCACGTCCGTCTTAGTCTTAAAGATCCATTTGTCTCAATGGCTTGCCGATCATAGAGCAAGTCCACCAAAGTCCATACTTTGTTTTGATACCTGGATCCTATCTCGGGTTTATCGGCTTCTAACCATTTGTCGGAATATGGGCCCACCATCGCTTCTCCATAGTTCGTAGGTTCATCGTTGTCCAACAACATGACCTCTAAGACAGGATCACCGTACCACTCAGGAGTAGTACATATCCTTGTCGACCTACGAGGTTTGATAGCAACTTGATCTGGAGCTTCATGATCACTATCATTAGTTTCCTCTTCAACTGTCGTAGATTCCATAGAAACATCTTTCTGTGTTGCACTACTCTCCGGTTGAAGTGAGGGTTCGACAACCTCATCAAGTTCTATCTTCCTCCCACTCAATTCTTTCGAGAGAAACTCCTTCTCGAGAAAGGACCCATTCTTAGGGACAAACATTTTTTGCCCTTGGATCTGAGATAGGAGGTATACCCAACTGTTACCTTTGGGTATCCTATGAAGATGTATTTGTCCGCTTTGGGTTCGAGCTTTTCCTGGCTGAAGCCATAAGCCTCGCAGCCCCAAACATTGAGAAACGACAACTACGGTTTCTTGCCAAACCATACGACTTCGTCTCAACGGACTTAGATGGTGCCCTATCTAAAGTGAATGCAGCTGTCTCTAATGCATAACCTCAAAATAACAGCGGTAGATCGGTAAGATACATCATAGATCGCACCATATCTCATAAGGTTCGATTACGATGTCCGGACACACCATTACGCTGTGGTGTTCCAGGGGGCTTCAACTGCGAAACAATTCCACAATGTCTTAAGTGATTGCCAAACTCATAATTCAGAAAATATCCCCTTGATCAGATCGTAGGAACATGATCTTCTTGTTATGATGATTCTTAATCTTCACTCTGAAATTGTTTGAACATTTCAAACGTTTCAGACTTTTGCTTCATTAAGTAAATATACCATATCTACTCAAATCGTCAGTGAAGATGAGAAAATAACGATATCCACCACACGCCTTAATTCTCATTGGATCACATACATTAGCATGTATGATTTCTAACAAGTCACTTACCCGTTTCATTTTACCTGAAAACGGGATCTCAGTCATCCTGCCCATGAGGCATGGCTCGCATGTGTCAAGCGATTCAAAATCAAGTGACTCAAAACATCCATCAGCATGGAGTTTCTTCATGCATTTTATGCCAAAATGACCTAAGCGGCAGTGCCACAAGAAAGTGGTACTATCATTATTAACTCTATATCTTTTGGCATTAATATTATCATCATGTGTATTACTATGATCGAGATTCAACAAACCATTGGGTGCATGACCATAAAGGTATTATTCATGTAAACAGAATAACCATTATTCTCTGACTTAAATGAATAACCGTATTGCAATGAACATGATCTAATCATATTCATGCTCAACGTAGACACCCGATAACATTTATCTAAGTTCAACACTAATCTCGAAAATAGAGGGAGTGTGCGATGGTGATCTTATCAACCTTGGAAACACTTCCAACACACATCGTCACCTCGCACTTAGCTAGTCTCCGTTCAGTCCGTAGCTTTTGCTTCAAGTCACTAATAATAGCAACTGAACCGGTATCCAATACCCAGGTGCTACAAGGAGTACTAGTAAGGTACACATCAATAACAATATACTTTGTTGAAGTTTCCAGCTATCATATCTACCATGTATTTGGGGTAGTTCCGCTATCATGTGACCGTTCCCCGTACAATAGAAGCACTTAGTCTCGAGGTTTGGGTTTAACCATGGGTTCCTTTATCAGAGCGACAACTGGTTTGCCATCCATGAAGTTTCCCTTCTAGCCCTTGCCCTTTTGAAACCAGTGGTCTTGTTAAACCATCAACACTTGATGCTCCTTCTTGATTTCTACTTTCGCGGTCTTAAGAACCGCTAATAGATCCGGGATCATCACCATCCTTTGCATGTCATAGTTCATCACGAAGTTCTAGTAGCTTGGTGATAGTGTCTAGAGAATTCTATCAACCACTATCTCACCTGGAAGATTAACTCCCACTTGGTTCAAGTGATTTTAGCACCCAGACATTCTGAGCACATGCTCACTAGTTGAGCTATTCTCCTCCATCTTTTTGGCAAAGGAACTTGTCAGAGGTCTCATACCTCTCAACACGGGCATGAGCCTGAAATCCCAATTTCAGCTCTTAGAACATCTCATATGTTCCATGGCGTTCAAAACGTCATTGGAATCCCGATTCTAAGCCGTAAAGTATGGTGCACTAAACTATCAAGTAGTCATCAGGACGTGTCTCTCAGGTGTTCACAACATCCACAGACAACGTTGTAGGGGTTTGCACATCGAGCGGTGCATCAAAGACGTAAGCTTTCTGTGCAGCAGTGAGGACACTCCTCGGACTACGGACCCAGTCCGCATCCTTGCTTACAATATCTTTCAACTTAGTCTTTCTCTAGGATCGTATTAAATAGGGAGCTACAACGCAGTTATTGGTCTACAACATAATTTGCGAAGACAACTTAGACTATTGTTCATGACAATGAAGTTCATCTAATGAACTCCCACTCAGATAGACATCTCTCTAGTCATCTAAGTGATACATGATCCGAATCGACTAGGCCGTGTCCGATCATCACGTGAGACGGACTAGTCATCAACGGTGAACATCTTCATGTTGATCGTATCTTCTATACGACTCATGTTCGACCTTTCGGTCTTCCGTGTTCCGAGGCCATGTCTGTACATGCTAGGCTCGTCAAGTCAACCCTAAGTGTATCGCGTGTGTAAATCTGGCTTACACCCGTTGTATGCGAACGTTAGAACTTATCACACCCGATCATCACGTGGTGCTTCGGAACAACGAACCTTAGCAACGGTGCACAGTTAGGGGGAACACAATTCTTGAAATTTTAGTGAGAGATAATCTTATTCACTACCGTCGTTCTAAGCAAATAAGATGTAAAACATGATAAACATCACATGCAATCAAATAGTGACATGATATGGCCAATATCATTTTGCTCCTTTTGATCTTCATCTTCGGGGCTCCATGATCATCGTCGTCACCGGCATGACACCATGATCTCCATCATCATGATCTCCATCATCGTGTCTTCATGAAGTCGTCTCGCCAAACATTACTTCTACTACTATGGCTAACGTTTAGCAATAAAGTAAAGTAATTACATGGCGTTATTCAGTGACACGCAGGTCATACAATAAATAAGACAACTCCTATGGCTCCTGCCGGTTGTCATTCTCATCGACATGCAAGTCGTGATTCCTATTACAAGAACATGATCAATCTCATACATCACATATAAATCATTCATCACATCCTTTTGGCCATATCACATCACACGGCACATGCTGCAAGAACAAGTTAGACGTCCTCTAATTGTTGTTGCAAGTTTTTACGTGGCTGCTATAGGTTTCTAGCAAGAACGTTTCTTACCTACGTCAAAACCACAACGTGATATGCCAATTTCTATTTACCCTTCAAAAGGACCCTTTTCATCGAATCCTATCCGACTAAAGTGGGAGAGACAGACACCCGCTAGCCACCTTATGCAACTAGTGCATGTCAGTCGGTGGAACCTGTCTCACGTAAGAGTACGTGTAAGGTCGGTCCGGGCCGCTTCATCCCACGATGCCGCCGAATCAAGATAAGACTAGTAACGGCAAGAGAATTGACATGATCTACGCCCACAACTACTTTGTGTTCTACTCGTGCAAGATACTACGCATAGACCTAGCTCATGATGCCACTGTTGGGGATCGTAGCAGAAAATCAAAATTTTTCCTACGCGTCACCAAGATCCATCTATGGAGTAATCTAGCAACGAGCATAAATGAGAGTGGATCTACATACCCTTGTAGATCGCGATGCGGAAGCGTTGCAAGAACGCGGATGAAGGAGTCGTACTCGCTGCGATTCAGATCGCGGTTGATTCCGATCTAAGCGCCGAACAACGGCGCCTCCGCGTTCAACACACGTGCAGCCCGATGACGTCTCCCACGCCTTGATCCAGCAAGGAGAGAGGGAGAGGTTGGGGAAGACTCCATCCAATAGCAGCACGACGGCGTGGTGGTGGTGGAGGAGCACGGGACTCCAGCAGGGCTTCGCCAAGCACTGCAAGAGACGAGGAGGGAGAGGGGTAGGGCTGCGCCAAGAGGCAGAGGTCAGAACGTGTTCTGGGCAGCCCTAAACCTCACATATATATAGGGGGAAGGGGGGCCTGCGCCCCCTTTAGGGTTTCCCACCCCTAGGGGTGCGGCCACCCTAGATCCCATCTAGGGGTGGCGGCCAGAGGGGGAGAGGGAGAGCGGGCGCACCAGTTTGGGCCCTAGGGCCCATCTGCCCTAGGGTTTGCCCCCCTCCCCTCTTGGGGGCGCCTTGGGCCTTGGTGGGGGGGCGCACCAGCCCACCTGGGGCTGGTCCCCTCCCACACTTGGCCCACGTATGCCTCCGGAGCTGGTGGCCCCACCCGGTGGACCCCCGGGACCCTCCCGGTGGTCCCGGTACGTTACCGATAGCGCCCGAAACTTTTCCGGTGACCAAAACAGGACTTCCCATATATGAATCTTTACCTCCGGACCATTCCGGAACTCATCGTGACGTCCGGGATCTCATCCGGGACTCCGAACAACATTCGGTAACCGCGTACATACTTTCCCTATAACCCTAGCGTCATCGAACCTTAAGTGTGTAGACCCTACGGGCTCGGGAACCATGTAGACATGACCGAGACAACTCTCCGGCCAATAACCAACAGCGGGATCTGGATACCCATGTTGGCTCCCACATGTTCCACGATGATCTCATCGGATGAACCACGATGTCAAGGATTCAATCAATCCCGTATACGATTCCCTTTGTCTATCGGTATAGCACTTGCCCGAGATTCGATCGTCAGTATACCGATACCTTGCTCAATCTCGTTACCGGCAAGTCTCTTTACTCGTTCCGTAACACATCATCCCGTGATCAACTCCTTGATCACATATTGTGCACATTATGATGATGTCCTACCGAGTGGGCCCAGAGATACCTCTCCGTCATACGGAGTGACAAATCCCAGTCTCGATTCGTGCCAACCCAACAGACACTTTCGGAGATACCTGTTGTGCACCTTTATAGCCACTCAGTTACGTTGTGACGTTTGGTACACCCAAAGCATTCCTACGGTATCTGGGAGTTGCACAATCTCATGGTCTAAGGAAAAGATACTTGACATATAGAAAAGCTTTAGCATACGAACTACACGATCTGTGCTAGGCTTAGGATTGGGTCTTGTCCATCACATCATTCTCCTAATGATGTGATCCCGTTATCAACGACATCCAATGTCCATGGTTAGGAAACCGTAACCATCTATTGATCAACGAGCTAGTCGTCTAGAGGCTCACTAGGGACATGGTGTTTGTCTATGTATCCATACATGTATCTGAGTTTCCTATCAATACAATTCTAGCATGGATAATAAACGATTATCGTGAACAAGGAAATATAATAATAACCAATTTATTATTGCCTCTAGGGCATATTTCCAACAGCTGTTGGGGAACGTCGCATGGGAAACAAAAATTTTCCTACGTTCACCAAGATCAATCTAGGAGATGCATCTACGAGGGGAGAGTTGGATCCACATACCCTTGTAGATCGCTAAGCGGAAGCGTTCAAGAACGCGGTTGATGGAGTCGTACTCGCCGCGATTCAGATCGCCGAAGATCCTAGCACCGAACGGACGGTGCCTCCGCGTTCTTCACACGTGCAGCCCGGTGACGTCTCCCACGCCTTGATCCAGCAAGGAGAGAGGGAGAGGTTGGGGAAGACTCCATCCAACAGCAGCACAACGGCGTGGTGGTGGTGGAGGAGCGCGGGACTCCAGCAGGGCTTCGCCAAGCGCTGCGGGAGACGAGGAGGGAGAGAGGTAGGGCTGCGCCAATCGACCGAGGTCAAAACTTGTTCTGGGCAGCCCTAAACTTCACATATATATAGGGGGGAGGTAGGGGCTGCGCCCCCATCTAGGGTTTCCTCCCTAGGGGTGGCGGCAGCCCCCCAGAACCCATCTAGGGTGCGGCCAAGGGGGGGAGAGAGAGGGGGCGCCCTAGGATGGGCCTTAAGGCCCATCTGGACCTAGGGTTTGCCCCCCTCCACCCTCCATGCGCCTAGGGACTTGGTGGGGGGGCGCACCAGCCCCCTTGGGGCTGGTCCCCTCCCACACTTAGCCCACGCAGCCACCTGGGGCTGGTGGCCCCACCTGGTGGACCCCCGGGACCCTCCCGGTGGTCCCGGTACATTACCGATATCGCCCGAAACTTTTCCGGTGACCAAAACAGGACTTCCCATATATGAATCTTTACCTCCGGACCATTCCGGAACTCCTCGTGACGTCTGGGATCTCATCCGGGACTCCGAACAACATTCGGTAACCGCGTACATACTTTCCCTATAACCCTAGCGTCATCGAACCTTAAGTGTGTAGACCCTACGGGCTCGGGAACCATGTAGACATGACCGAGACAACTCTCCGACCAATAACCAACAGCGGGATCTGGATACCCATGTTGGCTCCCACATGTTCCACGATGATCTCATCGGATGAACCACGATGTCAAGGATTCAATCAATCCCGTATACGATTCCCTTTGTCTATCGGTATAGCACTTGCCCGAGATTCGATCGTCGGTATACCGATACCTTGCTCAATCTCGTTACCGGCAAGTCTCTTTACTCGTTCCGTAACACATCATCCCGCGATCAACTCCTTGATCACATATTGTGCACATTATGATGATGTCCTACCGAGTGGGCCCAGAGATACCTCTCCGTCATACGGAGTGACAAATCCCAGTCTCGATTCGTGCCAACCCAACAGACACTTTCGGAGATACCTGTAGTGCACCTTTATAGCCACCCAGTTACGTTGTGACGTTTGGTACACCCAAAGCATTCCTACGGTATCCGGGAGTTGCACAATCTCATGGTCTAAGGAAAATATACTTGACATATAGAAAAGCTTTAGCATACGAACTACACGATCTGTGCTAGGCTTAGGATTGGGTCTTGTCCATCACATCATTCTCCTAATGATGTGATCCCGTTATCAACGACATCCAATGTCCATGGTTAGGAAACCGTAACCATCTATTGATCAACGAGCTAGTCGTCTAGAGGCTCACTAGGGACATGGTGTTTGTATATGTATCCACACATGTATCTGAGTTTCCTATCAATACAATTCTAGCATGGATAATAAACGATTATCATGAACAAGGAAATATAATAATAAGCAATTTATTATTGCCTCTAGGGCATATTTCCAACAGCTTGTGCATATCTGTTTGGTCTTGGATGAGCCGGAGTACTAAGTCACCCTCCTGGAATGTTCTACTCTTGATCCGGCGGCTGTGATATCTGCGCAAGTCTTGTTGATAGATTGCAGACCGTGCTGCTGCTATATCACGCTCTTCATCCAACCGGTCCAAGCTGTCTTGCCTTGCCTGCTCATTGGCCGCTTCAACATACGCTGTCACCCTTGGTGAATCGTGACGGATATCACTCGGAAGCACTGCTTCAGCACCATATACCATGAAGAAAGGTGTGTAACCTGTGGACCGGTTTGGTGTAGTGTTGATACTCCAAAGAACAGATGGTAACTCCTCAACCCAGCAACCTGGGGTTCTTTGCAAAGGAGTCATAAGCCGGGGCTTGCTACCTCGCAAAATCTCCTGATTTGCTCTTTCAGCTTGACCATTGGATTGGGGGTGAGCCACAGAAGATACATCTAGGCGAATATGCTCTCATTGACAAAACTCCTCCATCTCGCCCTGAGATAAATTGGTGCCATTGTCTGTGATGATGCTGTGTGGAAAACCAAACCGGAAAATTACCTTTTTGATGAATTTGACTGTTGTGGCCGCATCAAACTTGCTCACAGGCTCTGCCTCGATCCACTTTGTAAACTTATCCACCGCCACCAGTAGATGAGTTTTCTGATCTTGAGATCGCTTAAAAGGTCCAACCATATCAAGCCCCCAAGTCGCAAATGGCCAAGTTATTGGTATCATCCGGAGCTCCTGCGCCGGAACAAGGGCACATCTCGAAAACTTCTGACAAGCATCACACTTCCGGACCAAATCTGCCGCATCAGCATGAGCTGTTAACCAATAGAACCCGTGTCGAAAAGCCTTAGCCACCAAGGATTTTGAACCGGCATGATGACCACAATCCCCTTCATGGATCTCGCGAAGAATCTCACAACCTTCCTCAGCTGATACACACCGCTGAAATACTCCAGAAGTACTACGATGATGAAGCTCTCCGTTTGCAATTGTCATGGACTTAGAACGCCGGACTATCTGTCTTGCCTCTATTTCATCATCTGGTAGCTCTCCTCGGCTTAGATATGCCAAATAAGGCAGCGTCCAATCCGGAATAACATGAAGCACTGCAACTAACTGTGCCTCAGAATCAGGAACAGCTAGGTCTTCATCCGACGGTACTTGAACCGAAGGACTGTGCAACTCATCCAAAAAAGTATTTGGCGGCACCGGTTTACGTTGGGAGCCCAGCCCGCTTAAAGCATCGGCCGCTTCATTCCGTCACCGGTCTATATGATCCACCTGATACCCTTTGAAATATCCTGCAACTGCCTCAACTTCTCGTCTATAAGCTGCCATGAGGGGATCTCTTGAATCCCACTTGCCTGAAACTTGCTGTGCCACCAAATCTGAATCGCCAAAACACTTAACCCGGCTCAGGTTCATCTCTTTTGCCATCCGCAAGCCATGAAGTAATGCTTCGTATTCTGCTGCATTATTAGTACAAGGGAACAATAAGCGGAGAACATAACAGAACTTATCACCTCGCGGGGAAGTTAAGACAACTCCAGCCCCCGAGCCTTCCAACTGTCTTGAACCGTCAAAATGAATCGTCCAATACGTAAGATCCGGCTTCTCCTCAGGGGTTTGCAACTCTGTCCAATCATTGATGAAATCCACCAATGCCTGAGATTTTATAGCGGTGCGTGGCACATACTTCAACTCATGTGGGCTGAGCTCAATGGCCCACTTCGCTATTCTACCTGTAGCTTCCCTGTTCTGGATTATGTCCCCCAACGGTGCTGAACTAACCACAGTTATTGGATGACCTTGGAAATAGTGCTTTAGCTTCCAGTTTGCCATGAACACACCATACACCAGCTTCTGCCAATGGGGTACCTCTGCTTGGATTCAATGAGTACTTCACTCACATAATAAACCGGGCGCTGAACCGGGTATTCCTTCCCTGCTTCCTTGCGCTCAACCACAATTGCAACGCTGACTGCCCGTGCATTGGCAGCGACGTACAACAGCAACGGATCCTTATCAATAGGGGCAGCCAGGACCGGCGGCTTTGCCAGTTGCCGCTTCAGATCCTCAAACGCCGCGTTTGCCTCATCACTCCATATAAACCGATCTGTTTTCTTCAGCATCTGATAAAGCGGAATCGCCTTCTCTCCCAAACGGCTGATGAACCGGCTTAATGCCGTGATCCGGCCAGCGATACGCTGAACATCGTTGATGCAAACTGGTTTAGCCAAAGATGTGATTGCCTTAATCTTCTCCGGATTAGCTTCTATTCCTCTGTTTGAGACCAAGAATCCCAGTGGCTTACCTGCCGGAACACCAAAGGCACACTTCTCCGGATTAAGCATCATCTTATAAGCTCGAAGATTATCAAAAGTCTCTTTAAGATCCTCTATGATTGTCTCCTCTTTCCTTGATTTAACCACGATGTCATCCACATAGGCATGAACATTCCTCCTTATCTGCCCTTTAAGACAATTCTGAACGCAACGCTGATAAGTTGCTTGAGCACTCTTAAGCCCAAAAGGCATAGATACATAGCAAAAAGCACCAAAAGGGGTTATGAAAGATATCTTCTCTTGGTCTTTAACTGCCATCTTGATCTGGTGATATCCTGAATATGCATCCAAAAAGCTTAACCGCTCACATCCTGCTGTAGCATCGATAATCTAATCAATGCGAGGGAGAGCAAAAGGATCAGTTGGGCAAGCTTTGTTGAGGTCTGTGTAGTCCACACACATTCTCCACTTCCCGTTCTTCTTTAACACCAGCACCGGATTAGCCAACCACTCTGGGTGAAAGACTTCCACTATGAACCATGCGGCCAAAAGCCTGGCCACTTCTTCTCCTATAGCCTTGCGTCTCTCTTCGTTGAAGCGGCGCAAATATTGTTTAACCGGTTTATATTTCGGATCGATGTTAAGGCTGTGCTCAGTGATTTCCCTCGGTATACCTGGCATGTCAGAAGGTTTCCATGCAAAGATATCCCGGTTCTCACGGATGAACTCGATGAGCGCGCTTTCCTATTTGGGATCAAGGTTAGCGCTGATAGTGAACTGCTTGGATGAATCACCTGGCACAAAATCAACTTGATTGGTCTCCTCCACCGATTTAAACTTCAACGCCGGATCATGCTCTGTAGTTGGCTTTTTCAGCGGAGTCATATCTGCCGGATCAACATTATATTTATAAAACTTCAACTCTTCTGTGGCACATACTGCCTCCGCGTAGGCTGCATCTCCCTCTTCACACTCCACTGCTATCTTGCGACTTCCATGAACCATGATCGTGCCCTTGTGACCCGGCATTTTGAGTTGCAGATAAACATAACATGGTCTAGCCATAAACTTGGCATAAACCGTTCTCCCGAATAAAGCGTGATAGGGACTCCGGATCTTAACAACTTCGAAAGTTATCATCTCTGACCTGGAATCATGCTCATCTCCAAAGGTAACTTCCAAGTCAATCTTTCCAACTGGATAAGCCGACTTACCTGGAACCACCCCGTGGAATACCGTGTTTGATTGTCTTAACTTCTTATCCGTCAGGCCCATACGACGGAAGGTCTCATAGTACAAGATGTTGATGCTGCTACCACCGTCCATGAGAACTTTAGTGAATTTATAACCTCCCACCTGGGGTGCCACCACCAAGGCCAAGTGGCCCGGATTATCCACCCGCATCGGGTGATCTTCCCTACTCCATACAATGGGCTGCTCTGACCAGCGCAGAAATTGCGGTGTTGCCGGTTCAATCGCGTTAACTGCCCGCTTCAAAACCTTCTGATCTCGTTTACACAGACTTGTGGTGAATACATGGTATTGCCCACTACTCAACTCCTTCGGATTACTCTGATATCCGGACTGCGGTTGATGTTGCTGACGCTGCTGATTACCCTGATTATTGTAATTACCTTGGCCCTGCCGTTGACTGCCTTGGTTATTGTAACCACCCTGATTACGTGGCGCATTGCCCTGGTTGTTATAACTTCCTTGACCATTTCGATTACCGGCCCGGTTTTGATAGCCATTGTTGTTGCCCCTATAACCTGATCCGGAGCTGTTCCCCTGATGACCTGGACCATAAAACCCTGGGCCTGAACCGCCATTTGGAGGCCTATCATTAGGATTAAAGCGGCCCATCATTGCTTCCATAAAGGGCATGCACTCTCTTATAGTGTGTTTTGCTGGTCGTTGTTTCGAGCCATGCTTCGGACAAGGCTGATCTAACTCTTGGTCCCAACTGACAGCCCCTCCGCCGGTTTGTGGAGGTGGGTTGCCCATACTACGCTGAAAACGCCCTTGAACTTGGGTATTAGCTACGAAATCAGAGCCACCTTCTGCCTTTCGCTTGCCCAAGAAACTTGCCGCAGCCGGGTTAACTTGCGTCGGTTTACCAGGTTTGTTAACCTTCCCTGCCTTGTCTCCTTCAACTTCTGGATATTTGGTATTATCAGAGTCCCCATATTTTACCAGAGCACTCATGAGAGTTCCCATATCATTGCAATCCCTTTTAAGCCGTCCTAGCTTTAACTTTAAAGATTCAAACCGGCAATTGTTTTCCAAAGTCACTATCGCCGTACTAGGATTGATACCATTCGAAGAGTGCAAGATCTCTGATACTCGCCGCACCCAAGCACTTGTAGACTCCTGCTCTCCTTGCACGCAGGCTGCTAGATCCACCACTGACATCGGCTGCTTGCAGGTATCTTTGAAGTTTTTGATGAACTGACGACGTAGCTCTCCCCATGATCCGATGGAATTAGGGGGTAAACCCTTCAGCCAGGTCCGGACCATACCCTCAAGCATCATGGTGAAGTACTTTGCACAAGCCGCTTCATCCACGTCCAGCATCTCCATGGCCATCTCATAACTCTCCACCCAAGCTTCAGGAGGTAAATCCGCAGTGTAATTAGGTACCTTGCGGGGCCCTTTAAAATCCTTGGGCAGCTTGACGCTCCGTAAAGCGGGGATAAGACACTGCACCCCAAAAGAACTCGTCGTGACTCCTGTTTCTGCTGTGGCTGTGTGAACCGGTGTCGTTTGACGAACCTCCTCCCGGGCTCCTGACCTAACCCGGTTTGCATCTTGAGCTCGAGCATCCGCACCTGCCGGATTATCCTGTCTGCGCCGATGTCGCCTGCGCTCACTGCTAGACACTTCCGGCTCCTCCCAATGCCTAGTGTAACTTCGGCTGGGACGTGGTGTTGAATGTAACCTTTCCCTGCTATGAGAATATGCTTGCTGCTGTATTAACGCCGTATTAAGTAGCTCTTTGACCCTGCGTGCCTCCAATGCCACCGGGGACGTCTCCTCCACGGGTAAAGCGGCCAAACGTGCAGCAGCAGCAGCGATGTTATCCAAAGGATTTGAATAATGACCTGGAGGGGTGGGAACGTAAGGTGCAGACGTGATCCGCCGGTCTTGCTCTGCGGTGGGCTGCTGAACCGGCTCCTCCCTGGCCGGGGGTGCCCTCCGGTTTAAAGCCGGATCATTGCTAGTCCCAGCCCCAGGTGTCCTGAACAGATCCGTCGCTTCATAAACCGACGGCAGACGAGATTGGTATTTTCGACCCCTTACTCCTTGCATAGAGGCCTGCTCCATCCTCAGATGAAAAGCCTGATCATTCAGCTCCTCTTGTCTTACCGCTATCATTGCCTTCTCTGCCTTCAATCCTCCTTTAATGGATCAATCCGGCCTTTTAACTGAAGGAGCTCTGCATCATGTTGCGCCTTGTCTGCTGGAGTTATTGTTGCCACCGCTTTAGCTGTGAACTCCTCGATCAAGGTGGATAGAACGTCAGTAGGTGAGAGAGCCTGGCCGCTCCCCCCTACACCAGCTTCTGCTGTCGCCCCGTTCACCGTGGGCTGTGAACCGGCCATAAAGATAGCCACCCGGTTTGGCGGGTCGAAAGGGCCCGGAATACTGTTTCCATCGGACTCACCCTCAGACCGGCCGTCCTGCAACTGATACAAAGACTCAGTTTCTCCGGATGAAGATTCGTCGTCGGAGTAGACAACTGTTGCACCATCGGATGCCGATCCGTCCTCGGTTCGAACCCCGTGGATTGCTCCAACGAACACGTGCTTCATGGCGGGCTGAACCCGGGCCGATCTCGCACGCTGAGCCGGCTCGATGATGTTGGGGAAGATGTCCGGCTCAGGTCCCGGTTTGCCGATCTTGCCGATGAAGACTTGGATGCCGCCGAAGGGAACCCGGTACCCGTATTCGATTGAATCGGCCTCCGGTCCCCAACCTGCGTCGTCGATGTAGATCCGGCCACGGCGACTCTTGGTCATCTGGCCAACCGCATAACCCTTAAGTCCTTCAAAGTTGCCCTTCAAGAACTCGAAACCATCGTGCGGAGGCCCCACGGTGGGCTCCAACTGTCGTCGAATTAGCACGGCAGATGTTCGGTTTAACGGACTTGACGATGGAACCATCGCACGGGTTAGCTTGAAGGGGTTCATAGCACACAAAGGACACAGAGGGTTTATACTAGTTCGGCCCCTTCGATGAAGTTAAAAGCCTACGTCTAGTTGGTTTGGTATTGCTTGGGCGTCGGATTACAGGGAGCGGATTGCTTGCCTGTAGTCTCGACGGGTTGATTCTTGCTTGTCCCTGAACCGTCGCCGGGTCGTCCCTTTATATAGAGGTGACGCCTGGTCCGGTTTACAGAGTCCCGAGGACGGCTCATACTCGTGTCCGCCTCGGTCTCTGTCCTTTCTTCCTTATCTCTCAAGTTACATCACTTGGCGGTTTACAAACCATAATTCTATACATGGGCCCTAAGATCTCATGGGCCGTAGCCTTTACTAAATATTACAACCAAACATATTATAATTAATCCAGTTTACACTAGCCGGTTCATACCTGCTAGTCATATCCCTGACACGTTCCGTCATTGTCATATTGCCTTTCATGATCATGTAGTTGACATCGTATTTGTGGCAAGGCTGTAATGCCCAGGATGGGACTATACCTCCTACGTGTCGAGGCACGACTTAAAGGTATAAGCCCATCCTAGAATGATCTCAAGTTTGGTATCTTTGCACGACTCATGTAAAAGAGGGATTAAAAGCAAAAGAGGATAGTTGGCTTACACTCGCCACTTCACACAATACAATACATAAGCAATACATCATTCAAAACATCACAACCCGACTACGGGTGAAGATCCAAAAGAAAGATACCAAAACAACATAAAACCACAGGTCAGGATCGAATCCTAGTAGAAACCACTACTGAACATCGAAACGTCACAAACAAACAGCCACACTCTTCATCGAGCTCCCGATGAAGTACTTGAACCATCTCCTGCATCAAACTCGGCTGAACCTGCAACTGGTGTGGTGAAGTAACTGTGAGCCACAGAGGACTCAGCAATCCCGTTCCCGGGTAACAAGACTATTTAAGCCTTGGGTGTGGATAAGGCTGAAGAAAGAACGGGAGGTGAAGGAACAAACAAGAGTCTGCAGCAGCAACTAGCAATAACTTATGCAAAAGAGAGCGAGAAGAGAAGTGCATCGGTCGAAAGATGATCACGAAGTGATCCTAGCTAAAGCCGGTCAAACATAACCCCACCGTGTTCAACTCCCGAATCCCTATTCGGAAATTGACAGTCACGGTACACACGCTGGTAGTGTATTGGAACATTGTGTCAAGTTATCTACAACCGGAATTAACAAGCTCCCATCTGCCACATAACCGCGGGCACGGCTTTCGAAAGTTCAAACCCTGCAGGGGTGTTCCTGTTGGGGAACGTTGCATGGGAAACAAAATTTTTTCCTACGTTCACCAAGATCAATCTAGGAGATGCATCTACGAGGGGAGAGTTGGATCCACATACCCTTGTAGATCGCTAAGCGGAAGCGTTCAAGAACGCGGTTGATGGAGTCGTACTCGCCGCGATTCAGATCGCCGAAGATCCTAGCACCGAAGCAACGGTGCCTCCGCGTTCTTCACACGTACAGCTCGGGGACGTCTCCTCCTTCTTGATCCAGCAAGGGGGAAGGAGAGGTTGATGGAGACACCGGCAGCACGACGGCGTGGTGGAGATGGTGGTGGAGGATTCCAGCAGGGCTTCGCCAAGCACCGCGGGAAAACGAAGATGGATGTGGGAGAGGGAGGGCAGCACCGAGGCACGAACGTGTGTGGCTGCCCTCCCTCTGCCTCTCTTTATATAGGGGGAGTAGAGGGGAGGGGGCGCCCTAGGGTTTACCCCTAGGGGCGGCGGCCAAGTGGAGATGGGGGGGGCGGCGGCCAGGGCTGCGCCAGGGTTAGGGCTCCCCCCCCCAGGTGCCTTGCCCCCCAAGCTAGGGGGTGCGGCAGCCCTAGGAGGGGCCAGCCCCCCTTGCGCATGAGGAGAGGGCCCAGGGGGGGCGCACAGCCCTATGAGGGCTGTTGTGTCCCCCCTTTGTGGCCCATTAGGCCCGAAACTCCTTCCGGGACCCCGAAACCCCTTTAGGTCATCCGCCGTCTTCCCGATACTCCCCGGAACACTTCCGGACTCCGAACACTCTCATCCTATATATCAATCTTCGTCCCCGGACCATTCCGGAGACCCTCGTCACGTCCGGGATCTCATCCGGGACTCCGAACAACCTTCGGTAACCATGCACTGTTCTCACTAACAACCCTAGCGTCACCGAACCTTAAGTGTGTAGACCCCGCGGGTTCGGAAACTATGCAGACATGACCGAGACACTCCCAGGCCAATAACCAATAGCGGGATCTGGATACCCATATTGGTTCCCACACGTTCCTCGATGATCTCATCGGATGAACCACGATGTCAAGGATTCAGGCAATCCCGTATACAGTTCCCTTTGTCTCGTCGGTATGTTACTTGCCCGAGATTCGATCGTCGGTATCTCTATACCTAGTTCAATCTTGTTACCGGCAAGTCTCTTTACTCGTTACCGTAATACATAATCCCGTGACTAACTACTTAGTCACTTTGAGCTCATTGAGATGACGTATTACCGAGTGGGCCCGGAGATACCTCTCCGTCACACGGAGTGACAAATCCCAGTCTCGATCCATGTCAACTCAACAGACACCTTCGGAGATACCTGTAGAGTACCTTTATAGTCACCCAGTTACGTTGCGACGTTTGGCACACACAAAGCACTCCTACGGTGTCAGTGAGTTACATGATCTCATGGTCATAGGAACTTATACTTGACATGCAGAAAACTATAGCGATAACTGATATGATCAAAAGCTATGTTTAACGTTTGGGTCTCGTCCATCACATCATTCTCCTAATGATGTGATCCCGTTATCAAATGACAACTCATGTCTATGACCTGGAAACCGCGGTCATCTTTGATCAACGAGCTAGTCCTGAAGAGGCTTACTAGGGACACAAAGTTTGTCTATTTATCCACACATGTATATGAGTTTCCAATCAATACAATTATAGCATGGATAATAAAAGATTATCATGAACAAGGAAATATAATAATAACTCTTTTATTATTGCCTCTAGGGCATATTTCCAACAGTCTCCCACTTGCACTAGAGTCAATAATCTAGCATTACAAGGTAATGAATCTAACACCCATAGAGTCTTGGTGTTGATCATGCTTAGCCCGTGGAAGAGGCTTAGTCAACGGATCTGCAACATTCAAATCCGTGTGTACTTTGCAAATGCTTATGTCCTCCTCCTTGACTGAATCGCGGATGGAATTGAAGCGTCGCTTTATGTGTCTGGTCCTCTTGTGAAACCTTGGTTTCTTGGCTAGAGCAATGGCACCAGTGTTGTCACAGAACAGAGTCATTGGGTTTAGTGCACTAGGCACAACTCCAAGATCTGTCATGAACTCCTTCATCCAGACACCTTCCTTTGCCGCCTCCGAGGCAGCTATGTACTCCGCTTCGCATGTAGAATCGGCTACCACGCTTTGCTTGGAACTGCACCAGCTTACCGCTCCCCCGTTGAGAATATATACGTATCCGGTTTGAGACTTAGAGTCATCCGGATCAGTGTCAAAGCTTGCATCAACGTAACCCTTTACGACGAGCTCTTGATCACCTCCATAAACGAGAAACATCTCCTTAGTCCTTTTCAGGTACTTTAGGATATTCTTGACCGTTGTCCAGTGATCCATACCAGGATTACTTTGAAACCTTCCGGCCATACTTATGGCAAGGCTGACATCTGGTCTTGTGCACAGCATTGCATACATGATAGAGCCTATGGCTGAAGCATAGGGGACGACACTCATCTTTTCTCTATCTTCCGCAGTCACTGGGCATTGAGTCTTACTCAACTTTGTACCTTGCAATACCGGCAAGAACCCCTTCTTGGATTGATCCATTTTGAACTTCTTCAAAACTTTATCAAGGTATGTACTTTGTGAAAGTCCTATCAAGCGTCTTGATCTATCTCTATAGATCTTGATGCCCAATATGAAAGCAGCTTCACCGAGATCCTTCATTGAAAAACTCTTGTTCAAATACCCTTTCACGCTATCCAAAAATTCTATATTGTTTCCAATCAGCAATATGTCATCCACATATAATATTAGAAACGCTATAGAGCTCCCACTCACTTTCTTGTAAATACAAGCTTCATTGTAAACTTGTACAAACCCAAACGCTTTGATCACCTCATCAAAGCGAAGATTCCAACTCCGAGATGCTTGCACCAGCCCATAAATGGAACGCTGGAGCTTGCATACTTTGTCAGCATTCTCTGGATCGACAAAACCTTCCGGTTGTATCATATACAACTCTTCCTTAAGAAAACCGTTAAGGAACGCTGTTTTGACATCCATCTGCCAAATTTCATAATCGAAATATGCAGCTATCGCTAACATGATTCGGACGGATTTAAGCATCGCTACGGGTGAGAAAGTCTCATCGTAGTCAATTCCTTGAACTTGTGAAAAACCCTTTGCCACAAGTCGAGCTTTCTACACGGTGACATTACCGTCAGCGTCCGTCTTCCTCTTAAAAATCCATTTATTCTGAATGGCCTTCCGCCCTTCAGGTAATACTTCCAAAGTCCATACTTTGTTTTCATACATGGATCCCATCTCGGATTTCATGGCCTCTAACCATTTGTCGGAATCCGGGCCCACCATCGCTTCTCCATAGCTCGTAGGTTCACCGTTGTCTAACAACATGACCTCCAAGACAGGGTTACCATACCACTCAGGTGCAGTGCGTACCCTTGTCGACCTACGAGGTTCGGTAGTAACTTGATCAGAAGCTTCTTGATCATCATCATTGGCTTCCTCTTCAACCGCTGCAGGCTCCACAAAAACATCTTTCTGTGCTGCGCAACTCTCTGGTTGAAGCAGAGGTTCAATAACCTCATCAAGTTCTACCTTCCTCCCACTCAATTCTTTCGAGAGAAACTCTTTCTCGAGAAAGGACCCGTTCTTAGCGACAAACACTTTGCCTTCGGATCTGAGATAGAAGGTGTACCCAACAGTTTCTTTTGGGTATCCTATGAAGACACATTTGTCCCCTTTGGGTTCGAGCTTTTCTGGCTGAAGCCTTTTGACATAAGCATCGCAACCCCAAACCTTGAGAAAAGACAACTTAGGTTTCTTACCAAACCATAGTTCATACGGTGTTGTCTCAACGGACTTAGATGGAGCCCTATTTAAAGTGAATGCAGCTGTCTCTAACGCATATCCCCAGAACGATAGTGGCAAATCGGCAAGAGACATCATAGAACGCACCATATCTAATAGGGTTCGATTACGATGTTCGGACACACCATTACGCTGTGGTGTTCCAGGTGGCGTCAACTGTGAAACAATTCCACATTTTCTTAAGTGATTGCCAAACTCATAACTCAGATATTCTCCCCCTCGATCAGATCGTAGGAACTTGATCTTCTTGTTACGATGATTTTCAACTTCACTCTGAAATTGCTTGAACTTTTCAAAAGTTTCAGACTTATGCTTCATTAAGTAAATATACCCATATCTACTTAAGTCGTTAGTGAAGGTGAGAAAATAACGATATCCACCGCGCGCCGTGACACTCATCGGACCACACACATCAGTATGTATGATTTCCAATAAGTCACTTGCCCGTTCCATTGTCCCTGAAAACGGGGTCCTCGTCATCTTGCCCATGAGGCACGGCTCGCATGTGTCAAGTGATTCAAAATCAAGAGACTCCAAAAGTCCATCAGCATGGAGCTTCCTCATGCGTTTCACGCCGATATGACCCAGACGGCAGTGCCACAAGAAAGTGGTATTATCATTATCAACTCTACATCTTTTGGCATCAATGTTATGAACATGTGTATCATCACTATCGAGATTCAATAAGAATAAACCCCTCACTTCGGGTGCATGACCATAAAAGATATTACCCATATAAATAGAACAACCTTTATTCTCTGATTTAAATGAGTAACCGTCTCGCATCAAACAAGATCCAGATATAATGTTCATGCTTAACGCAGGCACTAAATAACAATTATTCAGGTTCATAACTAATCCCGATGGTAATCGAAGAGCGAGCGTGCCGACGGCGATCACATCAACCTTGGAACCATTTCCCACGCGCATCGTCACTTCGTCCTTTGCCAGCCTCCGTTTATTCTGCAGTTCCTGTTTAGAGTTGCAAATGTGAGCAACCGAACCGGTATCAAATACCCAGGCACTACAACGAGAGTTGGTAAGGTACACATCAATAACATGTATATCACATATACCTTGCTTGTTGTTGTTGTTGGCCCCCTTCTTGTCTGCCAGATACTTGGGGCAGTTCCGCTTCCAGTGGCCGTTCCCCTTGCAATAGAAACACTCAGTCTCTGGCTTGGGCCCAGCCTTGGGTTTCTTCACTGGATGAGCAACTGCCTTGCCACCCTTCTTAGAGTTACCCTTCTTGCCCTTGCCATTCTTCTTGAAACTGGTGGTTTTATTGACCATCAACACTTGATACTCCTTCTGGATGTCTGCCTCAGCGACTTTCAGCATCGAAAACAGCTCGGCGATGGTTTTGTTCATCCCTTGCATGTTATACTGCTGCACGAAGCTCTTGTAGCTAGGCGGGAGTGACTGGAGAATTCTGTCAATGATAGCCTCCTCCGGGAACACAAGTCCCAGATCAGCTATGCGGGTATAGTACCCAGACATCTTCAGCAAGTGCTCACTGACAGACGAATTCTCCTCCATCTTGCAAGCAAAGAATTTATCGGTGGTCTCATACCTCTCGATCTTAGCATTCTTTTCAAAGATGAACTTCAACTCCTGGAACATCTCATATGCTCCATGACGTTCAAAACGCCTTTGAAGTCCTCCTTCCAAGCTATACAATATGGCACACTGCACTACTGAGTAGTCATCCGAACGCGACTGCCAGGCGTTCATAACGTCCGCAGAGGCCTGAGGAGCGGGGGGTTCACCTAGCGGTGCATTTAAGACATAAACCTTTTGGGCAGCTGTGAGGATGATCCTCAGATTGCGGAGCTAGTCCACAAAGTTGCTCCCATCATCTTTCAGTTTAGCTTTCTCTAGGAACGCATTAAAATTCAGGGGAGCTACTGCGCGAGCCATCTACAACAAAAGATTTGCAAAGACATTTTAGACTATTGTTCATGATAAGTGAGTTATTACCTAATCAAATTATTTATAACTCCCACTCAAATTGACATCCCTCTGGTCATTTGAGCGTGACATGATCCAGATCCACCAACCCAAGTCCGATCATCACGTGAGATGAGGTGGTGTCAATGGTGAACATCTACATGTTGATCATATCTACTATATGACTCATGCTCGACCTTTCGGTCTTCCGTGTTCCGAGGCCATGTCTGTACATGCTAGGCTCGTCAAGTCTAACCCGAGTGTTCTGCATGTGCAAAACTGGCTTGCACCCGTTGTATGCGAACGTAGAGTCTATCACACCCGATCATCACGTGGTGCTTCGAAACGACGAACCTTCGCAACGACGCACACTCGGGGGGAACACAATTTTATCTTGAAATTTTAGTGAAGGATCATCTTATAATGCTACCGTCGTCCGAAGCAAAATAAGATGCATAAAAGGATTAACATCACATGCAAATCATAAGTGACATGATATGGCCATCAACTCGTGCTTTTGATCTCCATCTCCAAAGCACCGGCATGATCTCCATCGTCACCGGCGCCACACCATGATCCCCATCATCATGATCTCCATCATTGTGTCGCCATCGGGGTTGTCGCGCGCCCACCATGCTCTTACTACTATTGCTACCGTTTAGCGATAAAGTAAAGCATTACAAAGCGCTTAATGATTGACACGCAGGTCATACAAAAAATTAAAGACAACCCTATGGCTCCTGCCGGTTGCCGTATGCATCGACATGCAAGTCGATATTAACTATTACAACATGATCATCTCATACATCAAATATATCTCATCATGTCATTGGCCATATCATATCACATACATACCCTGCAAAAACAAGTTAGACGTCCTCTAATTTGTTGTTGCATGTTTTACGTGGCTGCTATGGGTATCTAGCAAGAACGCTTCTTACCTACGCAAAGCCACAACGGTGATATTTAAGTTGCTATTTAACCTTCTACAAGGACCGCCTTGTTCTATTCCGATTCAACTAAGATAGGAGAGACAGACACCCGCCAGCCATCTTATGCAACAAAAGTCACATGTCTGTCGATGGAACCGGTCTCATGTACGTGGACATGTAAAGTTGGTCCGGGCCGCTTCATCCCATAATACCGCTGAATCAAGAAAGACTAAGGAGGGAAGCAATCTAAACATCAACGTCCACAAACCCTTTTGTGTTATACTCGTGAAAACATCTACGCAAGAACCTGGCTCTGATACCACTGTTGGGGAACATTGCATGGGAAACAAAAAATTTTCCTACGTTCACCAAGATCAATCTAGGAGATGCATCTACGAGGGGAGAGTTGGATCCACATACCCTTGTAGATCGCTAAGCGGAAGCGTTCAAGAACACGGTTGATGGAGTCGTACTCGCCGCGATTCAGATCGCCGAAGATCCTAGCACCGAAGCAACGGTGCCTCCGCGTTCTTCACACGTACAGCTCGGGGACGTCTCCTCCTTCTTGATCCAGCAAGGGGGAAGGAGAGGTTGATGGAGACACCGGCAGCACGACGGCGTGGTGGAGATGGTGGTGGAGGATTCCAGCAGGGCTTCGCCAAGCACCGCGGGAAAACGAAGATGGATGTGGGAGAGGGAGGGCAGCACCGAGGCACGAACGTGTGTGGCTGCCCTCCCTCTGCCTCTCTTTATATAGGGGGAGTAGAGGGGAGGGGGCGCCCTAGGGTTTACCCCTAGGGGCGGCGGCCAGGGCTGCGCCAGGGTTAGGGCTCCCCCCCCCAGGTGCCTTGCCCCCCAAGCTAGGGGGTGCGGCAGCCCTAGGAGGGGCCAACCCCCCTTGCGCATGAGGAGAGGGCCCAGGGGGGGCGCACAGCCCTATGAGGGCTGTTGTGTCCCCCCTTTGTGGCCCATTAGGCCCGAAACTCCTTCCGGGACCCCGAAACCCCTTTCGGTCATCCGCCGTCTTCCCGATACTCCCCGGAACACTTCCGGACTCCGAACACTCTCATCCTATATATCAATCTTCGTCCCCGGACCATTCCGGAGACCCTCGTCACGTCCGGGATCTCATCCGGGACTCCGAACAACCTTCGGTAACCATGCACTGTTCTCACTAACAACCCTAGCGTCACCGAACCTTAAGTGTGTAGACCCTGCGGGTTCGGAAACTATGCAGACATGACCGAGACACTCCCAGGCCAATAACCAATAGCGGGATCTGGATACCCATATTGGTTCCCACACGTTCCTCGATGATCTCATCGGATTAACCACGATGTCAAGGATTCAGGCAATCCCGTATACAGTTCCCTTTGTCTCGTCGGTATGTTACTTGCCCGAGATTCGATCGTCGGTATCTCTATACCTAGTTCAATCTCGTTACCGGCAAGTCTCTTTACTCGTTACCATAATACATAATCCCGTGACTAACTACTTAGTCACTTTGAGCTCATTGAGATGACGTATTACCGAGTGGGCCCGGAGATACCTCTCCGTCACACGGAGTGACAAATCCCAGTCTCGATCCATGTCAACTCAACAGACACCTTTGGAGATACCTGTAGAGTACCTTTATAGTCACCCAGTTACGTTGCGACGTTTGGCACACACAAAGCACTCCTACGGTGTCAGTGAGTTACATGATCTCATGGTCATAGGAACTTATACTTGGCATGCAGAAAACTATAGCGATAACTGATACGATCAAAAGCTATGTTTAACGTTTGGGTCTCGTCCATCACATCATTCTCCTAATGATGTGATCCCGTTATCAAATGACAACTCATGTCTATGACCTGGAAACCGCGGTCATCTTTGATCAACGAGCTAGTCCTGAAGAGGCTTACTAGGGACACAAAGTTTGTCTATTTATCCACACATGTATATGAGTTTCCAATCAATACAATTATAGCATGGATAATAAACGATTATCATGAACAAGGAAATATAATAATAACTCTTTTATTATTGCCTCTAGGGCATATTTCCAACAGTCTCCCACTTGCACTAGAGTCAATAATCTAGCATTACAAGGTAATGAATCTAACACCCATAGAGTCTTGGTGTTGATCATGCTTAGCCCGTGGAAGAGGCTTAGTCAACGGATCTGCAACATTCAAATCCGTGTGTACTTTGCAAATGCTTATGTCCTCCTCCTTGACTTAATCGCGGATGGAATTGAAGCGTCGCTTTATGTGTCTGGTCCTCTTGTGAAACCTTGGTTCCTTAGCTAGAGCAATGGCACCAGTGTTGTCACAGAACAGAGTCATTGGGTTTAGTGCACTAGGCACAACTCCAAGATCTGTCATGAACTCCTTCATCCAGACACCTTCCTTTGCCGCCTCCGAGGCAGCTATGTACTCCGCTTCGCATGTAGAATCGGCTACCACGCTCTGCTTGGAACTGCACCAGCTTACCGCTCCCCCGTTGAGAATATATACGTATCCGGTTTGAGACTTAGAGTCATCCGGATCAGTGTCAAAGCTTGCATCGACGTAACCCTTTACGACGAGCTCTTGATCACCTCCATAAACGAGAAACATCTCCTTAGTCCTTTTCAGGTACTTTAGGATATTCTTGACCGCTGTCCAGTGATCCATACCAGGATTACTTTGAAACCTTCCGGCCATACTTATGGCAAGGCTGACATCTGGTCTTGTGCACAGCATTGCATACATGATAGAGCCTATGGCTGAAGCATAGGGGACGACACTCATCTTTTCTCTATCTTCCGCAATCACCGGGCATTGAGTCTTACTCAACTTTGTACCTTGCAATACCGGCAAGAACCCCTTCTTGGATTGATCCATTTTGAACTTCTTCAAAACTTTATCAAGGTATGTACTTTGTGAAAGTCCTATCAAGCGTCTTGATCTATCTCTATAGATCTTGATGCCCAATATGAAAGCAGCTTCACCGAGATCCTTCATCGAAAAACTCTTGTTCAAATACCCCTTCACGCTATCCAAAAATTCTATATTGTTTCCAATCAGCAATATGTCATCCACATATAATATTAGAAACGCTATAGAGCTCCCACTCACTTTCTTGTAAATACAAGCTTCATTATAAACTTGTACAAACCCAAACGCTTTGATCACCTCATCAAAGCGAAGATTCCAACTCCGAGATGCTTGCACCAGCCCATAAATGGAACGCTGGAGCTTGCATACTTTGTCAGCATTCTCTGGATCGACAAAACCTTCCGGTTGCATCATATACAACTCTTCCTTAAGAAAACCGTTAAGGAACGCTGTTTTGACATCCATCTGCCAAATTTCATAATCGAAATATGCAACTATCGCTAACATGATTCGGACGGATTTAAGCATCGCTACGGGTGAGAAAGTCTCATCGTAGTCAATTCCTTGAACTTGTGAAAAACCCTTTGCCACAAGTCGAGCTTTATACACGGTGACATTACCGTCAGCGTCCGTCTTCCTCTTAAAAATCCATTTGTTCTGAATGGCCTTCCGCCCTTCAGGTAATACTTCCAAAGTCCATACTTTGTTTCATACATGGATCCCATCTCGGATTTCATGGCCTCTAACCATTTGTCGGAATCCGGGCCCACCATCGCTTCTCCATAGCTCGTAGGTTCACCGTTGTCTAACAACATGACCTCCAAGACAGGGTTACCATACCACTCAGGTGCAGTGCGTACCCTTGTCGACCTACGAGGTTCGGTAGTAACTTGATCAGAAGCTTCTTGATCATCATCATTGGCTTCCTCTTCAACCGCTGCAGGCTCCACAAAAACATCTTTCTGTGCTGCGCAACTCTCTGGTTGAAGCAGAGGTTCAATAACCTCATCAAGTTCTACCTTCCTCCCACTCAATTCTTTCGAGAGAAACTCTTTCTCGAGAAAGGACCCGTTCTTAGCGACAAACACTTTGCCTTCGGATCTGAGATAGAAGGTGTACCCAACAGTTTCTTTTGGGTATCCTATGAAGACACATTTTTCCGCTTTGGGTTCGAGCTTTTCTGGCTGAAGCCTTTTGACATAAGCATCGCAACCCCAAACCTTGAGAAAAGACAACTTAGGTTTCTTACCAAACCATAGTTCATACGGTGTTGTCTCAACGGACTTAGATGGAGCCCTATTTAAAGTGAATGCAGCTGTCTCTAACGCATATCCCCAGAACGATAGTGGCAAATCGGCAAGAGACATCATAGAACGCACCATATCTAATAGGGTTCGATTACGATGTTCGGACACACCATTACGCTGTGGTGTTCCAGGTGGCGTCAACCCTGCAGGGGTGTTCCAACTTGGCCCATCACAAGCCCACGATCCGCGGAGTCGCAACTCCATAGGTGGGAAGACCCGAGTATTCTCGGAATCCCGTGCTCAAGTTAAACCGAACTAAGGTAAGGCTAATCCAGCAAATCCTCCCGGCGTGTCGACACCCTGATAGTAGCCGCGCGTATCTAAGTCTCAGGACACGACCGGATGGGCGAAGCTACGGGTATACCAGATACCTCGGGTTGCCCCAAGGCGGCCCCGCAGGCTCCCCGTTTGGGACCAACGCCATCAGCACTGCCCCCCCCCCCCTGATATGTAGAAATAAAGGATCCTCGAGGGAGCGACCCTCTATGCAAATTTAATTAATTAATTAGGTTGTTATTATGAGGCAAATAGTACCAATGTTGGGATTTGCTGGAAAAGACTTAGCACTTAGCGGTTTATCAAGGGGGTCCCATACACCCCAACCGTGTTAGGAACGCATAATCAAGGAACATAACACCGGTTTATACGGTTCCTAACGGCATGAGTGGAACAAAACACCAAGCAAAAGGCTTAGCCTTCCACCCTGCCAGTATATAGATGATTTCATTTTTAAGCATTTATATAGAGTGATATAACCCAACCAAACTTCAACATGAAGCAAGCATCTTCAATCTTCACCTGCAACTAACAATGCTATAAGAGGGGCTGAGCGAAGCGTACTTAGCCAAGCAACGGTTTGCATAGGTAGGTTGGTTAAACATGGCAATTGGTTACAAGTAGGAGGCTGACAAGAAAGGCATGGGCATCGAGGCAAAACTATAGATCGAGACTACTAGCAATAGGCAAAGATAGTAATGGTATCCGGGTTCGGTCATCTTGCCTGGGATTCCACAAGGGAGAAGAACGGATCCAAGAAGAAGACGGAGCAACACAGTCGAGCGAAGAAGCCTCACAACTCCGGAACGAAACCGAAGCTAACAAGAGAAGCAACCGGAAAGAAAACAAACAACACGGTAAACACACAATCATCAACATGGCATACGATGCACATCCAAGTATGATGCATGTCCGGTTTAAATATGCATGGCATGGCAAAGTGCACAAACAAAGCTACAAGTTAAGTGGAGATCAATATGCAACGAGTTGCATATTGACGAAACACCACATTTTAATTATTTAGTTGACTCTCATTATTTACAAGACAAGATTAAATGTTTGTTAACATGGCAACAAGGTGAAGCATAATAGAAACTACACTAACTAGGCAATTTAAATGGGGCCGGAAATAACAACAACAAGTCCGGAAAATCCCCATGAGCATGCTTAATAATTATAAGCAACAACAATTAAACATATCAATGTTGTTATCATGATGCGGATGACATGATCAAGTTTATGCAAGTTTATTAAAAGGTTGACTTAAAGGTGATATGAAGTATTGTCACCGTGGTGGAATGAAAGGGTGCCACGGCAACGAACCGAAAATGATGCAACGCAACATATCGGTACCGGTAACTCGTTGAGAGTCCGGTGCAAAAGATAGATGGCGTGGGTGAGTCAAACGAGATGAAGGTGGGGCGATCCCGTTGCCGGGTTCCCACGAGTCGGTGACGAGGCAACCGAGGAACATGACAAAAGGTGGAACGGGCACGAAGCACACACGAGAGACATTTCATACAACCACAACAAGCAAGCATCACACGGGTCACGTCTCGGGGTTATACCTTCGAAACACTCGTTTCGGGGCGGTTCGCGATCGTCGAGGAACGTAGGGGAAGTAGTTGTACACGGCCGTGGAGGGAAGTAGACGTTCGGGCGACGGTAGTCGTTCGGGCGACGGTAGACGTTCGGGCCGTAGATGTACTCGGTCGTCGTGGTACACGTTTGTAGATGTTCATCCGTCATCGTGTCGTGGTACTTGTCATAAGGTCTCGGCGCATCGAAGGGGTACTTGTCGCATCGTCTTGTGTCGGCGTTCTCGTATCGTAGAGGTACACGCGGTCTTCGGCTACGGTAGATGTACTTGTCGTTTCGCCGTGTAGAGGTACTTGGCGCTTCTCCATAGGTCCTGGGATATCAACCACAGCCACAACAACAAAAACAGCAGCAAAGGCAGCAGCGACAAGGCGAACAAAACACAGTAGCAGCAGCGGTCTTAGCGGCGCCGGGAAAAACAAAGGCAGAAACGGCACGGCGAGCGATGGTACGAAGTGGCTGCAGCTCCTGGAGACGGGCGCCGGTAGTGCTCGAGGAGGGGCCGCACGGGGTCCCTTGGCTGGATGGCGCGGAGAGGCCGGAGAGGAGGGATGCCAGGGCGCTCGGAGGTGGGCCAGCTCGCGGGGCGACGGAGATCCCGCAAGGCGACGAGGAGGCCGGCGTCTGCTCTTGGTGCGACGAGGAGGAGGGCCCGTGCGCAGAGATCGAGGCAGAGGGGATCGGGGGCTCGGGGTCGGCGTTGGGAGGAGCGAGGGCTCTCGGGGAGCTGCTCTGCTTTGTCCACGGCGAGGAGGCCAGGCCGCGCGGCAGGAGGAGCAAGAGGCCAGAGCGGTCGCGGCCTTGGCGCGTCGGGCTGGAGGCGCGGCGCCGCTGTGACGGCCGGGCGAACGGGCGTCGAGGCACTCGGGAAGAGAGGCGAGGGAGCTCGAGGGAGAAGAGGGATTCGGGCTGAGCGAGCGAGAGGGGCGAGGGAAAGGGATCGGGATCGGGGGAACGAGGGTGAGGAGAGGGGATGCGGGAGGAGGAGGCCGAACGAAGGAGCGGGCGAGGAAGGTCGAGGGATTCGGTCGCTACGGGGTGGCGGCGCACAGGGGGAGCGAGGGGAGAGCGCTCGGCCTGAGCTAGGGTTAGGAAGGCTGCGAAGGAGTTGGGCCAGAGAAACTTGGGCCTTAGGAGGAAGGAGGCTGACTTGGGCCTAGCTAAAAGGAGGAGGCCCAGATGGCTGGAATCTGCTCTTCTTATTATTTCTTAAACAGAAATAAAAGAGAGAGAGAGAGAGCAAAATAAAAAGAAAAGAGGCAAAGAACGGAAAAATAAAATATGGAACATTTTTATAAGGCTTTACGGGATATTACCAACCCAACAAAAATAGTTCCAACACAAAGGAAGTGCAAACTAAAACATTTAGCTTGCAAATAAAAGGAGTTTAGATTTTTGGAGGAGCCTCGAAACAACGGAAAGAAAATTATCGGCAAGATTTTGAAGGTGAAACTCGAAGTGAAAAGACATGGGGAAAATTATGCAAGTGTGTTATGGTGATTCCGAAGCAATGGAATATTTATTAATATAGCTCCATAATATTTGGAGGATATGTTATAAAGAGAAGTCACCTTCCCTCGATTTAAATGGACCGAAGGTCCACACGATTTATTTAGGTTGAGATGCAAAAATTTAAAAGACATGATGGCATGATGACATGATGCAATGCAAAAAATAAATAACACAAGCACAAAAGAAACACACGGGCAACCCGGAACATCTGGAACTTCGAGAATCTTCTGGAATCTTCTGGGACGTCAGTCTCGGGCGTCACAAAGGCCACCATGCATAATTTTTCATACATGTCACTCTTGATTCACTGCATATCCCGGTACACCACCGGAGGCATTCATATAGAGTCATATTTTGTTCTAGTATCGAGTTGTAATCTTTGAGTTGTAAATAAATAGAAGTGTGATGATCATAATTATTAGATCATTGTCCCAAAAAAAGGCCAAAAAAAGAAAGGCCAAATAAAAAAAGAAAAAAAGGTAAAGGCCAAATAAAAAAAGGAAGGCCAAAAAAGAAAAAAAAAAGAGGGACAATGCTACTATCTTCATTCCACACTTGAGCTTCAAAGTAGCACCATGATCTTCATGATAGAGAGTCTCTTGTTTTGTCACTTTCATATACTAGTGGGAATTTTCATTATAGAACTTGGCTTGTATATTCCAACGATGGGCTTCCTCAAATTCCCTTGGTCTTCGTGAGCAAGCAAGTTGGATACACACCCACTTAGTTTCTTTTGTTGAGCTTTCATACATTTATAGCTCTAGTGCATCCGTTGCATGGCAATCCCTACTCACTCACATCAATATCTGTTAATGGGCATCTCCATAGGCCATTGATACGCCTAGTTGATGTGAGACCATCTTCCTCCTTTGTGTTTTCTCCACAACCACCACTCTATTCCACCTGTAGTGCTATATCCATGGCTCACGCTCATGTATTGCGTGAAAGTTGGAAAAGTTTGAAAAAAATAAGTATGAAACAATTGCTTGGTTGAAACCGGGGTTGTGCATGATTTGGGTATTTTGTGTGATGAATATGGAACATAACCAAACTATATGATTTTGTAGGGATAAAACTTTCATTGGCCATGTTATTTTGATAAGACATAATTGCTTTATTAGTATGCTTGAAGTATTATTATTCTTATGTCAATATTAAAATTTTGTCTTGAATCTTTCAGATCTGAACATTCATGCCTCAATAAAGAAAATTACATTGAGAATTATGTTAGGTAGCATTCCACATCAAAAATTCTGTTTTTATCATTTACCTACTCGACGACGAGCAGGAATTAAGCTTGGGGATGCTTGATACGTCTGCAACGTATCTATAGTTTTTATTGTTCCATAATATTATATTATCTATTTTGGATGTTTAATGGGATTTATTATACACTTTTGTATTATTTTTGGGACTAACCTACTAACCCAAGGCCCAGTGCAAATTGTTGTTTTTTTTGCCTATTTCGGTGTTTCGCAAAAAAGGAATATCAAACGGATTCCAAACGGAATGAAACCTTTGCGACGATCGTTTTTGGAACAAATGCAATCCAGAAGACTTGGAGTACACGCCAGGGAAGCCACGAGGTGGCCACGAGGCAGGGGGCGCACCCAGGGGGTAGGTCCCTCGAAGCTCCACCGACGTACCTCTTCCTCCTATATATACTCATATACCCTGAAAACATCCGGGAGCACCACGAAACCCTAATTCCACCGCCGCAACCTTCTGTACCCGTGAGGTCCCATCTTGGGGCCTGTTCCGGAGCTCCACCGGAGGGGGAATCAATCACGGAGGGCTTCTACATCAACACCATAGCCTCTCCAATGAGTTGTGAGTAGTTTACCACAGACCTTCGTGTCCATAGTTATTAGCTAGATGGCTTCTTCTCTCTCTTTAGATCTCAATACAAAGTTCTCCTCGATCTTCTTGGAGATCTATTCGATGTAATTCTTTTTGCGGTGTGTTTGTCGAGATCTGATGAATTGTGGGTTTATGATCAAGATTATCTATGAACAATATTTGATTCTTCTCTGAATTCTTTTATGCATGATTTAAATATCTTTGCAAGTCTCTTCGAATTATCAGTTTGGTTTGGCTTACTAGATTGATCTTTCCTGCAATGGGAGAAGTGCTTAGCTTTGGGTTCAATCTTGCGGTGTCCTTTCCCAGTGACAGCAGGGGCAGCAAGGCACGTATTGTATTGTTGCCATCGAGGATAAAAGATGGGATTTATATCATATTGCATGAGTTTATCCCTCTACATCATGTCATCTTGCTTAAAGGGTTACTCTATTCTTATGAACTTAATACTCTAGATGCTTGTTGGATAGCGGTCGATGTGTGGAGTAATAGTAGTAGATGGAGAATCGTTTCGGTCTACTTTTCACGAACGTGATGCCCTATATAGATGATCATGCCTAGATATTCTCATAACTATGCGCTTTTCTATCAATTGCTCGACAGTAATTTGTTCACCCACCGTAGAATCTGCTATCTTGAGAGAAGCCACTAGTGAAACCTATGGCCCCCGGGTCTATCTTCCATCATATTAATCTTCCATCAACTAGTTATCTTTACTGTTCTTTTATTTTGCAATCTTTACTTTCAATCTATACAACAAAAATATTTATCCTATTATATTTATCAGATCTCACTTTTGCAAGTGCCCGAGAAGGGATTGACAACCCCTTTATTGCGTTGGTTCCAAGGTTCTTATTTGTTTGTGCATGTACGAGGAACTTGCGTGTAGTCTCCTACTGGATTGATACCTTGGTTCTCAAAAACTGAGGGAAATACTTACGTTACTTTGCTGCATCACCCTTTCCTCTTCTGCTCGAGAGGTAGCACACCGCACACATGATAACCCTCACCCGTAAGGGATCGAGATAGTCTTCGCGGGTAAGAATAACCCAATTTATTGATTCGACACACGGGGAGCCAAAGAGTATTTATAAGCTTTGACAGTTGAGTTGTCAATTCAACCGCACCTGAAATATACTTACTTGCAATAAAAGATAAGTGGTAACGGTGATATGATAGTGATGATGGTGATAGTAAGAGTAAACAGCGAAAGTAAATAGCAAAAGTAGGAACTAGTAACCAGCAGGATTTAAAACACTGTAGGCTAGGGAGATGGATGGTTGGGCGCTACATGGATGAGATATATCATGATTCTAACTTGGGGCAAGGCACACGGAAAAGTAATGATCATCTAGGCAAATATCAAACATTAGGCATGTATCCCATAGGTAGTTGTACGTGCTTGCAATAAGAACTTGCACAACATCTTTTGTCCTACCATCCCGCTACAAACGGGGCCAAAAGGAACTTATGGAGATTAAGGTGCTCCTGTCAAAGAGCACCGGAACAAAGCAATGAACTCAATGGATACATGTAATCCTCAAACTACGGACCATCCCCTTTGGTGTCCCAAGCTGTCACTTTTGGGATCGCCGGTTCCGAACCGTAATAGGTGCAAACAACTCATAGATAGGATCAAGAACACAAATATATTCATACAAACACATATGGTTCAGATCTGAAATCATGGCACTCGGGCCCTAAGTGACAAGCATTAAGAATAACAAGTTGAAGCAAAGATGATAAACACCATAGTAGATGATAGGCAACATGCCCCCAACGATCTGACAAACTATTACATGATCTAACTCATCCAATCCCTACCACCCCCCTTTGCCTACAACAGGGAATTACTCACACATGGAAGGAGAAGTCATGGAGGGAGGATGGAGTGGCGATGATGATGACGATGGTGACGATCTCCCCTCTCCGGAGGCCAAATCAGCCTCCAGATTAGCCCTCCCGAAGAAGAACAGAGGGTGGCGGCGGCTCCGCGACGAAAACTAGGAAAAGAACTTCTGATCTGGGATTTTCTCGTCACGGGCTAAAATACGGGTCAAGGTAGGGCACCAGGGGAGGTGGGGCCCACCCAGGCGGCCTCCCGGCGCGGCCAGGGGGTGGGACGCGCCACCAGGGCGCCTGGAGCCCCCCAGTTCCCCCTCTGGCCCCTCTTCTGGCACCAGGTTCCTTTGGGTGCGTGGATTTTCTGTGATTTTTCGTGAAATTTTCTGAGATACCTAAAAATCCGTTTTCCTGCACACAATAAAACCATACAGGCAGCTCTGCTGAAAACAGCGTCAGTCCGGGTTAGTTTAGTTCAAATCATGCAAGAATGAGGTCAAAACAATATCAAAAGTGTTTGGAAAAGTAGATACGTTTGAGACGTATCAACTCCCCCAAGCTTAGCATATTGCTTGTCCTCAAGCAATTCAGTTCAACGAACTGGACGCGGCAAAGAAAACTTTGACAAACTCTTTTGCTTCATTAGATGTATATAAGCATGTACTACGAAAAGAGTCTTGCAAGTATTGAAACAATGCTATGAGGACAATGCACGGAGCAATCCTTCTTTCAAGTGACCAATCACAAATACCTAAAAGTAAATAATATACTACTGAAAAATCAAGACAAGATTACATTGCACATAGCTTGAGCATATTAGGGTGGTATCTCGCTAGCCTCTATGAGTGAAGCAAAACATAAATGCAGAAACTCCTCTAGAGTTTTAAAGGAGACTAGAACTAAGAATTTCAGAATAAATAATATCACAAGCATGCAGAAGAAAATGTAATACTTTGGGACAATGCACATTACACTCAGAATGACAATTATGCTCTCCTAGTTGGTGCTTTGAAGAAAGAAGGTGGAGACTCTCGAACCGTGGAATTTGATGGCAAGGTTGAAAACCCGTGGTCGGAAACAAAAACTAAACATGTACCAGAGCTCTCGGTTTTAAAAAAAAAACAGAGGTAAAAATGTTTTTGAGAGGTGCATATTTCGTCAACGAATGCTAGTAGATAACCCAATTACTTCTTGAACTGGACAAGTTTCGAGGAACGGCTCCCGCACGGGGACGATCACATCCCCTTAATCTCCTTTGTTTATCACTGCCAAAGTTTTCTGATTTCTCATGAACAAAGCGTGAAGGTGGGTTTGTTTGTTGTATTATCTTTTATGAGCCGGGTGCACTCTATGCCAGTTCCTTCTCGTATTAGGGGTTTGCATATTAGACATGCAATCCCGGGGTGAAACTTGTCCAACTTAAAAAGATCATGAATTAACTACTACTTCCTCATGAGCTAAAACAGAGGCACAAAAAGAGAAATGTTTTTGATTAATTTCGAGATGGTACACGAAAGTCTTCGTTAGGAATGGCAGGTAAATACCATGTATAGGAAGGTATGGTGGACTCATATGGCATAACTGGTTTAAAGGATTTTGGATGCACAAGCAGTCAGTCCGCTTAGTACAGGTGGAGGTTAGCAAAAGACTGGGAAGCGACCAACTAGAGACCAATAACGATCATAATCATGCAGAGCGACAAAGCAACATTGAATCGGGCATGGAAGTGATATAGCTATTCTAAAACTCAAAGATCATCAAGGCACAGCAGACTTTTTAGTCTTAAACATGTGTAAACATGCGCCAAGTCAATCCAAGAATTCTCCAAAGGGAAATATCACCTTAGTATACCAAACTATGAACAGTGCAATGCATGTAAATCATTTCAATAACACATTATATACTCTAGCTATTCGAGACTAGCCACAAGGAAAGCATGAACCACTGGGAGAGCATTGAAAACATAGCACTATGTCGCTACAAGCTGGTCTCTAGATCATAAGTACAGGCATATGTACAAAAGTAGAAACAAGAAGAGTTCATACCGGTTTTCCCTTGTTGCTTCCCTTTAGTCGATCTTCATCATTACTGCCTCGTCACTTGCACGATCGAACGTAGGAAATATAATTAAATGCCATCACGGACTCGAGCTGAACTCTGAAAACAAAGCAAACTAAAGAGAGAAAGGAAATCTTTTTGGATTATTTCAAAAGTTGAACGAAAGCAAAAGAAAGAGAAAGTCTTTTTATTGTTTTTGCAAAGAAAGAAATAAAGAAGAACGGGCAAAAACTTCGAAAAGATCAAAGCGAATAAAACGGATAATACAATGGAAAAGTGAGAGGAGCACGTACTCCCCCAAGCTTAGGCTTTTGGCCTAAGTTGGTAGTAGCTACTGCCCCCAGGAGCCTCCTGCTCCGGGGGAATGGTGGTGAGTCCAAGGGTCGTAGAAGGATTCTGGCGCGTACACCGAACTCCTCGGATCCTCCCACGAGGAAGGGTCCGTACTCCAAGCAGAGGAAGACCCTTCACCAAACTGGGTGGCGGTCTCCCCCTGAAAAGGTGGTATCTCACCGTGCTCCTCCTCGTCGGGCACAACCCCCTCCATGGGGTTATGAAACTGATGCTGGGCCATGAACTCATCGAACTGGATAACATCAAAGGACCATCCGTTCCTGCGAGAAAAATCAAACAAAAGAGGTGCAGGTAGACGGATCTCGCGTTCCGCGGTAGTTCCGAAACGCAAGATACAAACAAGATTATCAAGCTCAGAAGCCATGGTAACAAACTTATGCCTTTTCATAGCAGCAAGATCAAAACTTAAATAAGTAAAAGGCTTATCATCAGGGTGTGGGGTGCCTTCAAGATATTCTAAGATAAGTGTGGCATAAACGCCACCAAATAAATCTCCCCTGTTACCGTTCATAGCAAGGCGTTGAGCAATTAAGGCACCCAGATTATAGTCAGACCTCCCCGAGAGGGCGGCTGCCAGGATAGCAATATCTGGCGCAGAAGTGTTGCTCATGTTGTCACGAGCTGACACCCCTCTAGCAACATAATATGCAAAATACCTGAGGTGAGGGAATAAGATGCTGGAGATCTTTGACCGATGAATATCCCTCGTACCCATGCTGCAGAGAGAGTTGAAGACGGTTTTTAGCTCGGAGGGCTGAGAGGTCATCCTAGCCGTCCTCCCAACGTTTGGCACACCTATTATTTCACAAAACTTTCCCAAGGGCATGGTGATAAGATCATTGTAAATTTTAAACTCAATAGCACCAGAATCAGGATTATATCTAAAATTGTTAATGAAACCGGAGGTGAGTTTTTGATACTGAGTAACACGGCACGTGACGAGCCGTGTCAGACCTGCGTTAGCACAAAGATTATAAAACTCATCCTTGATTCCCGCAGCTTCAAGGAATTCATCACATGGAAACATCATAGCACGTGCTGGACTTGTGTCTTCCAACAACTCTAGGGGCACATGATCTTCATTGTAGCTCACCCTAGCAGTCGAGGGTCAAGCTGTGGCTCTAGTAACTCGATCGGAGTGCGTGGGCCTCCTCTTCTCAAGCCACCCCTTTGCCCTTCCTAACAAACTCATTTCTGAATTTTTTGGCAAATTACAAAAACAAGGATTAAAACAAAGTGGGTTAAGGCAAACTACTCAACTCACTTACCTAAGGCATAAACTTGCATCAAAACTTGGAAAATAAATTTCTACATATGCATGCAAGCTCATCTATACAGCACCAAGAACTACTAAATACTCACAAATGAAGCCACCAATCAGAAATCTAATTGGAGGGGTGTAGGAGTTACATACCAGGGAGTATTTGTTCAAAATCTCAGCTCAAATGATAGGCTGTAGAGAGAGATCGAAGAATCGCCTCCAAGAGCAGCAAGAACACAAGAACAAGTGCAGAACTCGTGTTTTTGGAGAGAAAGAGAGAGAGAGGAAGAAGACTTACCTGGAGGGGGGCCTTGTGGGCCCCAGGCGCCCTGTGGGCGCGGCCAGGGGGTAGGCCGCGCCAGCTGGCCGCCTGGGCCACTGGTGGGTCCCCCTGGCCGGCCCCAGGTACCTCTGGGTTACTCCCGGCATGGAATTTTTTTTTATTTTTCTGGAATTTTTCTGAAAACTTCACTGTTGAAATTTTTTCGAAGTTCAAAAAACTGCAAGACTTTCTGAAAACTTAAAGCAGTGATTAGTATTGTGAAGCTTCAAAACATAAACATTTGGTACAGCAAGGAGAACAAAAATTAAAACAAATGAAAACATAACAAGCTCAACTTTTTATCTATATAAAACATGTTCACTAGTAAGGTTGATCAAGTCTTACCAACAAACATGCGATATATAGAGCAAAAAGTCTCACCTCTTACGTAGTAATCACTAAACCTTTACTTTGATGGACATTGTCCCCACCATAATAGTTTTGTATTTGTGGTGCACATGTAGTGGACAGTCCCATTCTCCAATCTTCACGGTCTCGATATTTTCTATAGAGTTGAGGCCATGCCTCCTGTCGGTCTTCTTTGGAAAATACACCGTGTGTTCTTTATCATTCACATTGAAGGTAACCTTCCCTTTATTGCAATCAATAATAGCACCTGCGGTGTTAAGAAAAGGTCTACCAAGAATAATGGACATGCTCCCATCCTCGGGCATGTCAAGCACAACAAAATCAGTAAGAATCAAACAATTAGCAACTTCTACTGGAACATCCTCACAAATACCTATCGGAACGGCGGTTGACTTGTCAGCCATCTGAAGAGAGATATCTATAGGAATTAGTTTCTCTAAACAAAGCCTCTTGTAAAGAGAGAGAGGCATAACACTCACTCATGCTCCAAGATCACATAAAGCAGTTTTGACATAATTGTTCTTTATGGAGCAAGGAATGGTGGGTATACCTGGATCACCGAGCTTCTCAGGAATCTTGCCACTGAAAGAGTAGTTAGCAAGCATAGTAGATATTGCTTCATTAGGAACTTTTCTTTTATTAGTGACAATATCTTTCATATATTTTGAATAGGGAGGTAACTTAATGGCATCAGTCAAAGGGATTTGAAGAAAAAGAGGTTTAATCCACTCACAAAACTTATTGTAATGCTCTTCTTCTTTAGATTTGATAGACTTACCTGGAAAGGGCATGGGTTTCTGTATCCATGGTTCTCTTTCCTTCCCATGTCTTCTTGCGACGAAGTCTTCTCTAGTGTACCTCTTACGTTTGTCAGGTGCTTCTTCTTCTCGAACTTCAGGCGGATCATTCTTCTCATTATCCTTACCTTCAGGTTCAGCACCGTCTTCAGTCTCAGCATCGGAGATAGATACACTGTTAGGATCAATAGTTGGCTCTTCATCTGTAATAGGATCATTGGAATTGTCAGCCTCCTTATGTTTCTTCTTTTTCTTTTTTGGAGAGCCAACAATTTCTTCTTCCTGCATTTGAGAATCTTGCTCGATTCTCCTCGGATGCCCCTCTGGATAGAGAGGATCTTGAGTGCTAGTTCCTCCTCGGGTCTTAATCCCGAAGGCCTGCAAATCATCTTGTTTGGCATTGTTAGCAAGCAAATCTTTTTGCACATTAGAAATTTGTTCAAGCTGAGTTTGAACCATATGAAAGTGCTTCACAAGACCTTGAACATCATTAACTGTTCTTCCTAGAACATCAAGCAAACTTTTGATAGTAAGGGAATCATCATGCAATTGACTTTGTATCCTCTCATTAAAATGATTTTGTTTCATAATAAAATTATCAAACTCATCTAAACATTGATCAGGAGGCTTACCATGAGGGATGTCACTTGCGTTGAAATCTAAAAGAGAGTGTTCCTCTACCATAGGAGGGTGAGTGGTAGGCTCACACAACTTCTCAATAGGGGGTAGATTCTTCACGTCCTCAGCTTTAATACCCTTCTCTTTAATAGACTTCTTTGCTTCTCGCATATCTTCGGGGCTTAGGACAAACATGCCCCTATTCTTTGGTGGTGGAGGTGGTTCAGGGACGGACCAATCTTCATGGTTTTTGGCAATCCTGCCCATCAAATCCTCTGCATCGTCCGGTGTTCTTTTCCTGAAAACACAACCAGCACAACTGTCCAAATAGGACCTGGATTCATCAGTTAGACCAGCATAAAATATATCGATTAATTCGTTCTTAGGGACTTCATGTCCTGGTCTAGCCCGAATCAGACCACAGTACCTCCCCCAAGCTTTAGGGAGGTGCTCATCCTGCAACTGTTTAAAGTTATAAATTCTTTGTAAAGCAGCATGTTGCATATGAGCAGGAAAGTACTTATCAACAAAAGAGTAATCTAAGTCTTGAGGACTCTTAATGGAACCACATGGGAGTGAATCATACCATGTTTTAGCACCTTCCTTCAAAGAGAAAGGAAGAAGCTTGGTCACATAAAAGTTTCGTTTCTTCTCATCTGTGGTAAACAAGCCACCCAACTCAGTGAGTTTAGTCAGGTGTGCAATAGCATCATCATTTTCTCTGCCATAAAAGGGGTCAGCTTCAACCATAGGTATAAGTGAAAGATCAACAGAGAAATCATAATCAGGATCATCAATGCATATAGGAGATGTAGCAAATTCAGGATCAGGAATGGTTTTGTTCTTCAAAGAGTGTTTTTCAAACAGCTCCTTAATAACTTCAGGGTCAGAGCCAGAAAACTCTGTCAATTCCCTGCATAAATCTTCATCAAGCATAAAGTAATCATCATCAAGGAGTCTCTCCTTGAGTTCACTCAAATCAGGATAATCATAAGTCCCACCAATAGGGTAGCGAGTAACAGGAATTTCAATTCCAGATTTTTTTGCAGCAGCAGCGATCTGTTTCTCAAGAGCATAACCAAGTGAACTAATATCATCAAGAGTAGTAGAAGCATCATCAAAAGTATCGGACATAGTAGCAGATTCAGTAGGAGCATCATGTGGTGACGGTGAGGCAAACTTACTCATAACAGAAGGTGAATCAAGTGTAGCACTAGTGTTCAGAACGGTACCTCTTCTTGTAGTGGATAGTAAGATCGGAACCTTGGGGTCTCCTTTCTTACCCATAGCGGATGAAGTGCAGCAGGTAGGATACTTCAAGTAGACTTGTAAATATTGCTATGCTCCCGGGCAACGGCGCCAGAAAACGGTACTTGATAACCCTCAACCGTAAGGGATCGAGATAGTCTTCGCGGGTAAGAATAACCCAATTTATTGATTCGACACACGGGGAGCCAAAGAGTATTTATAAGCTTTGACAGTTGAGTTGTCAATTCAACCGCACCTGAAATATACTTACTTGCAATAAAAGATAAGTGGTAACGGTGATATGATAGTGATGATGGTGATAGTAAAAGTAAACAGCGAAAGTAAATAGCAAAAGTAGGAACTAGTAACCAGCAGGATTTAAAACACTGTAGGCTAGGGAGATGGATGGTTGGGCGCTGCATGGATGAGATATATCATGATTCTAACTTGGGGCAAGGCACATGGAAAAGTAATGATCATCTAGGCAAATATCAAACATTAGGCATGTATCCCATAGGTAGTTGTACGTGCTTGCAATAAGAACTTGCACAACATCTTTTGTCCTACCATCCCGCTACGAACGGGGCCAAAAGGAACTTATGGAGATTAAGGTGCTCCTGTCAAAGAGCACCGGAACAAAGCAATGAACTCAATGGATACATGTAATCCTCAAACTACAGACCATCCCCTTTGGTGTCCCAAGCTGTCACTTTTGGGATCGCCGGTTCCGAACCGTAATAGGTGCAAACAACTCATACATAGGATCAAGAACACAAATATATTCATACAAACACATATGGTTCAGATCTGAAATCATGGCACTCAGGCCCTAAGTGACAAGCATTAAGAATAACAAGTTGAAGCAAAGATGATAAACACCATAGTAGATGATAGGCAACATGCCCCCAACGATCTGACAAACTATTACATGATCTAACTCATCCAATCCCTACCACCCCCCTTTGCCTACAGCAGGGAATTACTCACACATGGAAGGAGAAGTCATGGAGGGAGGATGGAGTGGTGATGATGATGACGATGGCGACGATCTCCCCTCTCCGGAGGCCAAATCAGCCTCCAGATTAGCCCTCCCGAAGAAGAACAGAGGGTGGCGGCAGCTCCGCGACGAAAACTGGGAAAAGAACTTCTGATCTCGGATTTTCTCGTCACGGGCTAAAATACGGGTCAAAGTAGGGCACCAGGGGAGCTGGGGCCCACCCAGGCGGCCTCCCGGCGCGGCCAGGGGGTGGGCCGCGCCACCAGGGCGCCTGGAGCCCCCCTGGTCCCCCTCTGGCCCCTCTTCTGGCACCAGGTTCCTTCGGGTGCGTGGATTTTCTGTGATTTTTCGTGGAATTTTCTGAGATACCTAAAAATCCGTTTTCCTGCACACAATAAAACCATACAGGCAGCTCTGCTGAAAACAGCGTCAGTCCGGGTTAGTTTAGTTCAAATCATGCAAGAATGAGGTCAAAACAATATCAAAAGTGTTTGGAAAAGTAGATACGTTTGAGACGTATCAACACACCAACCAAAATGATCTCAACCCATTACAGTTCTTAGGTAGTTCATAGCTAATATTAATATTAAGATGCATATTTGCATCAGACTGATCAGTCCTAGGCCAATTATATATATAGGCCTCATATATACTTACCATCCAGAGCTGCCACTTCACTCCTCCATCACAACTTCCTTGATCTTGTCCAGCTTTCCTTGCACCCCTGGCCAACCTTCAGGAGCTCAGCAATGCCGTTCTCCAGCTTCTTCTTCTCTTCTTTAAGGAGGTTTCCGTCCACCTCTATCTTGTTCATGGCCTTCCTTGTGTTTTAGACTATATCAGCTTGACTCTGAAGGATGCACATATGTTCTTTTTTGAGCTTAAGCTTCTCCATTTGAAGCTCAATCTTTGCCTGCTCCTCAAGTTGCTTTTTCTTCTCCTTCAGTTCATTGATTGCCTGGCTTGTGCAATCCATGTCATGAGATTTCACTCCATCCTGATAATCAAACAACTTGGACACATCATCCACTAGCTGGCTGTACTGATTGGCTAGAGAATCATGCCCCTTCTTCAGTTTTGCAATCTCTATCCCATGAGCCTCATTATACATATCCTAGAGTTTGCTTAGGCACCTTTGCAGAATTACAGGCCAAGGGGCATCTACCCACTCCAGAACACCACAGTTCACACCATCCTGAAAATTAAGTTCAATTTTACAGTGAGCTGTATTGTTCAGTAACAAACAAATTCAGAATAACAAATCATAAATACTAATCATATACATAGATACACTAGCTAGATCTATAATAAGAATACAAAACATTGCTATGTTTCGAGTGCTCTATGCTACAAGTACAGTATCCAGACATAGCAATGTTTGTACAGTTCAGCAAAATTCAGAATAAAAGCAACTATGCTAAGAAAATCCCTGACAACTTGGTCCATTACCTCAGTAGCACATCCTATGAATCTCCTGCCAGTGTTAGTGCCTTCAAATGCCACAAACCTGACTGGCCTCTGCCTGTGCAAAATGCACATTCGCTCAGATTTAGTCACAAGCCCATAGAAACTTGGGTCTATCACAATGTCAGGAGTTTGCAGCAGCAGCAAAAACATATATCTCAACTACATCTCACATATATGAAGTTACATGGAAGAAATCCGAATTATCTTCAAACCCTAACCCAAGAACAGACATGAGAGGAAAAGAGAGGGAGACGAGAGAGTGAGCTGACTTACAAAGTACTCCATATACATGCTGTTGAACTCGCTCATGTACTCGTCATCGTCTGATGTGACGTTACTGTTGGGCCACGATAGCATGGTCGCGGCATCACCGGAGTGCGAGAAGATGAAGCAGAAGTAGAGGAGAGCAGAGAGTGGAGTGAGATCGGGTGGGGATGAGCTGGCCGGTCGGCCAGGTTAGTCCTGGTCCAACCCGGTGCCATCGACATGCTACTCTAACAACGGCAAGCGCGCGCCTTTAGCCGTTAGGCCGGCCGACAGCTTGGAAGGTGGGCCACTCGTGTCAGAAGCGCGGTTAAAACGGTTCAAACGGCCATCAGCTAGACTTGGTAGTTTTTAGTTAAAAATTAGAAAATTTTGATAGTTTTCTGTCAGATTTTAAAAACTGGTGGTTCTCTGGGACTTGAACCCCTAAAGTGGTAGTTTTTTTTGTCAATCACTCGTTTTTTCCGTCTCACCTCCCACCACCACCCCTTCACATTGGTTTTTTTATCGTCTAATAAACACTTTCTTAACTACCAACTTTTCAAATGGGTAGGAACCGATAGCATGTTACCAAACAATGAAACTCAGTTTCATGACAATCAATGCTAAAATCTTAACTTTCCTAACGCATCGATCCTTACCTTTCCTGACAACCAAATCTTCTACTATTGAAAGGAAATTGATGAACGATGAGTCATCATTCAACTCCTCCATAATGGTACGTTGTGGCCTTCCCACACTTACCAAAACAATTAATCGCGCTTATCAAATCTTTTTTACTCCTAATAAAGCATTTGGTAGTTTTCGTTTTGGATTTTTTTCATCCCATCTCTCACCTTCATCTGATTTTTTTTCCGTCCTCCTCTCACCGTTCGTGGTGGTCCCCTCGCGCCTAACAATTCCCCCTCGCACGAATAAATCGGTGGACGACCATGTATCGAGCCCCCTCGCACGAAAAAAGGACGAAGACCATATAGCGAGGCCCCCTTGCACAAAAAAAGAAATGGATGAACCGGGAGCGAGGCCCCTCATATGAACCAGGGAGTGAGGCCCCCTTGCATGAGAAAAAATCTGACGACCAAGGCTGCCCTCGATATGTTCACTACGAGGACGGGAACCACGCCCCGGCCGCCATCGCAGATCCTTTCGCCGCCACACATCTATTCGCTACGATTCCTCGCACCACGTGATTCTCGGGGCGCCATTTCTACGGCGGTGGACAGAGACTCCGATTCGGAGGCGCACAAGGGGGAAGTGGAGGAGTGGAGACCATGGCTGAGGATAAGGCCGCGCGCCGCACGCCGCTATAGGGATAGGAGCGTCAGCGCCGGATCCAGGTACGCCCTCGGCATGGTCGCGCACGGGATGCCCTCAGGTAGGTCCATGCCGTAGCCCAGGTTGAGTTCGGGCTGACAACGACAATGGCCATTTCGTTCGACCATGCCCATAGCCCCTCATATCCATGGCACAAGTACCACTACCAACAGGTTGAACCGATGGATGTTGGTATTTAGACCTTGCTGTGTGGACCAGGATGATGTCTATGGAGGTGTCTTCAGGATCGGTGGTGCATCAAAAAATATGACGTGAAGAACCTGTGCAGGACGAGTTAAATGATTCGCATCTGGTCGTTTTTCCATCCCTCCGTAGTTCTCCTTATGCTGCTCCTCCGTAGTTCTCCTTATGCTGCTTCTCATTACTTTTTTCATTTCTACCTTTGTTCCCATATAGCTACAAGCAACCTTGAGAACGGAAGCTAGCTAGCTCAGTGTGGCGCCACCGAGGACAATGGTCGGCTTGCTACCGAGGTCATCCGCACAAAGGCGCCGCGGAACAACAGGAGCATCACTGACAGCTATTGCCCTGCTATAGTGATGCAGGTCAGAGCGATTTTTTTTTTGAAAGGAGGCAAAAGGCTTGCCTCATTCATTAACTCAGAGGGAAAAATAGAGTTTAAAGTTTGTGTTACAACACCCATCATGCTACAAGACCGCTACAAAATGGCTACTCTCGTGGCATGATGGATCCCAATTTCTTTGCACCCGCGCTGACCCAAGTTTGAGCCTCAATCTTGATGTTAGCTAATAGAACTGTCGGCTGGGCACTCTTGAGTTGGAAGATGCAAGAGTTTCTTTCATTTCAAATTGTCCAAGAGGTGAGCATGGAGAGGGTGGCCATGGCCTTCCTATTTGGTATGGTAGAGTCGGAGAGCCAGATCCACCACTCTTCGGTTGACCGTGCTAAGTGCCAATCGGAAGTGTTGATGCTTTCGAGTTGGAGCCAATCTTTTATCATTTTCTAAAGTATAGTAGTGTACCGACATCCGAAGAGGAGGTGGTCGATGGATTCTTGCTCACGCTTGCAAAGAGGACAAAAGCCCGCAATTGGGCCACCCTCGGTTGGCCAAACGATCAGCAGTCCAAACTCTATTTTGCATGGCCAACCACGCGAAAAATTTGAACTTGGGCGAGGCCCAAGCCTTCCACACTGCAAGCTCCATGGGGGAGCGGATGGTGCCGAAAAATTAGGCCAAGTAGGCGGATTTGGTGGTGTATATCCCGCTCTTTGTGTATTTCCACACAATGTTGTCTTCGGCGTGCACCTCAAGAGGGAAGTCGTGGATGGTGGACCAAAGCTCAATAAATTGTCGAAGATGTTCGAAGGTGAAGTTGGGAGTGACCTTGATCTTGCGAACCCAACCATCATCCTAGAGGGCTTCCCGAAGTTTCCAAGTCTTCCGAGAGGAAGCGTCGTAGATAAGTGGTGCGATGTCTCTTGGCTTTCGGTCCCACACCCAAGGGGAGTCCCAAAAGGCTGTGCCCGTACCGTTGCCAACGGTTATGGTCATTGAAGCATAGAAAAGAATTTTGTCCATCTCATCGCACGGGTTGCCAGTTCCAACCCAAAGCTTGGTGGGCTCCTTCCATACAAACCAAAGCCAACGCAAACGAAGTGCCCTTGCAAATTTCTCCGTGTTTAGCACCCCAAGATCTCCATATTCGACCGGGTGACATACGGATTCCCAATTAACTATGCACTTCGCGCCGGTAGTCTTATTTGTTCCTGGCCAAAGGAAAGCTCTCTAAAGCTTGTTGACATTGTGGAGGATGCTCGGTGGAACGACCGGCGGGGTGATGAAGTAGATGGCTATGCATGTGCGACGAGAGGAGGTATATGTCAGCTCCTTTGCCTTCAACATGTCGATTATATGTGAGTTTTTTTTTCTTTCCCCCATTTACTTTTTATTATGCAAGTGGATACAGATTTTCGGTTGTGTCCTCTCTTTTCTTAGTGTGTCCTCTTGCAATGCAATATTATCCATATTGGCAACTCCTATTTTTTTATGTGTGCTTTACTCTTCATATTTTGATTCCTATGCATTTAACTGAAAATGTAGTATGCATGACCAAAATTCTTCCAGGGAAAGTAACCGTAGCAGAACTAAAATTATTCTACCTATTTTTATGTGTGCTTTATTTTTAATTTTCTTGCAGCGTATAATTATTTGTGAATGTAGGATTGCATTAAACTAAATCCAAACAGAATAGCCCATGATTTTTAATTTTCTAGCACTGTATAATTGAGCAGCTGTTCTTTCAATGCAATGTTGCCTGTAATTTTATTAGCCATTATTATGTATGCATTTTTTTTTTCATTTTTTGATGACATCACTTTTAATTAGTGGCATAATATGCAGCAACCAGATCATGGTTAACTTTCTAGAGTTTCGACTACTGCGTGTACTATTATACATGCCTTCATAAATAAATATGAGCTCTTAACTATCCCACTCAGTCATATATTTTATCTACTCTCTTGAATGATGATTGATTCGATTTGCATGAAGAATTATGTAGGAAATAGTACAAGCTAACTCAAAATCATCTCTTACCTGATCAATCTTCTAAGGCTGGTCACAATGCGCAGGAACATAAGGTAGTAACATACACACTTATCTAGACTATGTTACTACCTCCACAATGGGTAGGAACATGTAGGTAGTATCATGCAACGATGCATTTATTAGCTTATAGACTCATTGTTTCTTGAAGTGTGTGATGTTCCGGTAACTTAGCTAGTTACCACAAGCACTTCACTCTTCATTAAATATGTGCCACATAAGCAACGTTGTATTAAAATATGTGATGTTACTCCTAAGTTCCACCCCATTGGGACCAGCCTAATTATAAAGCAGAACTAAGCTACTCCCTCCGTCTAGGTGAGTAAGTCATCTTAGGTTGTGCACCGTGACCAAGACAGCGTGAAAAACAAAGAGGAGTTAATGTTCATTTGCTAATTAATAGCATTGCATGCAATGAACTGACCACTGCATGTCGTGTTTGATAGCCTCAAGTCATTAAAAGCAGACACATCTCATATCTCTTATTGGTTGATTCCTTTGTTTATGCCAAGAAACAAAAAACGAGGTGGGAGTTAATGTACCGCGCCTAAGTGTTTTGGGATTATTTGGTTTTCGTAAGATGACTTACTCACCTAGACGGAGGGAGTACCAAAATGATTTGGTTTGGTAGAGAAGTTTGGAATATTAACTTCTTGGTTTAGTTACCTAGGAAATGGAGATCCCGTGCAAATTAGGAATGGAAGGTTGACTGGTATCTGACAATCTGGATTTCTTTCTGCTCTATATTTTCAAAAACTCTGTAGGAAACTGGTGCACATAGCGAAAAGTGGCAGCAGCTACCGAGCACCACTGCTCCTGATATTTGAAAAAAAAATTAAACACATTTTCATTGCTTAAAAAAATCTTTTATCAAATATGTGAATACATACACATATTCCTAAGGCCTGGTAAAAAGAGGAAAAGAAAATACTTTGTATTTTGGGAAATACAAAAAAGAGAAATTTCTGACAGAAAATGGCACTCCTTTTTTCATATATAGTGCCAATTTTTTTTTGTAGCCCAAAACAAAACGAGATTTCTACCAAAACTTGCCACGGGTATTCAGAATGTGTATATGTATCCCCGTGAATAATTTTGCATTTTTTTAAAATTTCAAAAATACAAATTTCAAAATGTTTAAATATAGGGAGCAGTGAAGCTCGGTCGCTGCAGTCCCTCACTCATGCACATAGGTTCTGGGTTGGTATATTTCCTTATGTAGCATTTGTTCAGGTAAATCTGACAGACACGGTTGTGTGCGTCTCCTCAGCGAGGCACCGCACGGTTCCAATCAGTTAATTGGTTTGGATGACGCGACTGTCGGTGAAAATCACGCCGACTTTGGTCTTGACGGACGATGGCAGCGTCATTGACGTCGTTTTCTTGTTGCGGCATCGTCGTTGCAACGTCATCTCCCTTGGGCTGCTCCGAGGGAAACCATATATCAGGGTCTTCTCGGATCGTACGAGACGTCATCTTTGATGCTGTTCTCCCTCCTGGGGGCATCGTTTTGGAGCAGGTGTTGACTAGAAGAGTCCAGAGGTGGAGCGGGGTTTCATCTTTCGCATCGATGACGACGGATCTCGACGGCGTGGTGCAGTGGAGTCTCGGCGTCCGATGCGGGTAGATGGACTCGCGCAGGAGGACGGCGTTGTCTTGTGTCGTGGTGGCGTCGACGGCAGGCCTGGCAAGGTAGATGCGTCATCTCCTGTTCTGAAGGTGGATAGGTGGAAGACATCGGCGGTAGCCTCTGAGAGTGCGCCAGACCGGTGTGTGCCCCATCACGGTATTATGGCTTGGTTGAGGCCTCCGTTTTTAGATGTTAGGCTTTGGTGCGAAGTCAGTTTGGTATTCGGCTCGGATTTTCGGCATCCCTTCATCAAGTAGATAGGAGTAGCGGCAGATGTTGCCGACATGGTTGCTTCAGACTTACTGATACATTGTAAGGTCTTTGTGAATAATTAAGAAAATGGCCGCATGCATCGCTCAGATGCAGAGGCTAGGGGTCATCCTCCTTTTTAAAAAGTTATTCTCATAATATTTTCCTCAGCCATGGTCGTATTATATATTTTTATTTATCTTGCTTTTTAAGGCTTTTTTTTTAAGTTCCTGCTGCAATGCATGGGTATCTTTTGGTATTCATGCTGATGGTTTACTTGCAATTCTTGTTTCACCATGTGTGGTGACTGTTGTAAGCGTGTAACAAACAATTATAATACTATTATTCTTAACTAGTATAATGGATTATTTTCAAGAAAAAACACACCACCATTGTTTTCCATAGAAACATGAGAAACATGTCTTCTCTTAGTTGGTGTTGGCTGTCTGCATCTTAGCTATGCCGAAACTGGGTATGTGCTCATTGTGTTTGTATCTCCTTGATGCTTCATTTTGAGTTCATAAACCCACCCTCTATCAGAAAACAACCAGACCCTCATATTCGATCCAACCGTCCGGTTGGGCTGCCTGAACATTGACCAGGCGCAAAATTGGCACCAAACCGGTCGTGGCAAATCTGGTCCAAACGCCTAGACTAACCGGCAACCCCTGTATCCAATCCATATCTGGGGCGGATATGGGATGCCCATACACACCCACCACGTCGGATGTGTGGGCAGCCGACCCTACATATATTCAACCTTATCCGCACTCTGGCGAAACTGTAGATGCACCACTCCACTCCCCATCCATTCCCCTCCATCCCAAGCTCACTTCTGGCGACCTCAGGTCTTCTCCGGCATGGCAGGCAGCGGAACCGAGTCCTACACCTCCCGATCCGTTGACTGAGAACTCGTCCCACGCATCCCCGAAGAGGAGATGGTTGTCCGTATTGCGCGCTGCTCCCGGGAGGCGTCTGCCCAACAATGTTGAACTACATCCGGCAAGAATCCATTACGTCTGCCCAAATGGTGCATGGATACAACACGAGGCGCGTCGTCGCTGCCTTGCCGGAGGCGGAGCGGTCTGTCTAGCGTCTGAACATCGTGCTGGATGCAGAACTGCTTCATTGGAGCGCCGAGGCGGAGGTGAACAACCACTTCACGTCCGACTCAAATATGGTGTGGCGTGCCCGTCGTGCGAGGCAACGGGTGCGGGAGGCCGCGGCAACCCTCATGGCAGACGCTGGCGAGGCGGAGTCGCCTCCCCGACGCCGCAATGGGTGACCGGTGACCCCTGGCGCCGCAACCGTCAAGGTGGACGCGTTGGCCTCCAACCATGACGGATCCATCGTCAATCTCACGTCCACCGGCGATGTACTGGCTCCCGATCCGACAAGAAAGAGTAGGACGGGAGACGTCGGTGCCTTGAGTCTCGCGAGTTGGTACATGTCCCATGCCCACTCTACCTCGCCGACAACCGCACCTCCACTCCGAGGTACGTAGTCGGCTGCCGAACATGGACACGTCCAGAACAACAAGGTCAGTCGCCGGCAAAATAGTTTTATGTTGCATGTAATCGTATGGATCTAATTATGTGCGAATGAGGTATCTTAGTGTGAAAACGATTTTTTGTGTGCTGACCGCCTGACCGGTCATTGTCCGCGGAGAGGACGTGGGGTGGAGATGCTCTTTGCAATCTTTGACAGCAACAACCGCCTACCTTACCCGTCGAATGACCCAGCATTTCCACAGTGGACTGAACATGAAAAGTCTTCCTTTCTAGACCGATCAAGCTGTTTTCTGCTGGCTTTGCCGAGTGTGAATAAATTGGCGCTTTCTGTGAAGCTTCCGTGAACCCGGATATGCATGCGTAACTCACTCCTGGCCGCGCAGAGAGAAGAAATGACTACTGAGCAGTGAGCACAAATGCACAATACACGTACCAGAAGGATAACGGCACTAGCTACCAAGCACCGACGTGGAGAAAAGATCGAGCTTGGAGGGAGCAGCACGCCGGGGCTGGGATTATAATTGCCCGATCAACACGACGAGCATTTGGTCTTGAACTGCCGAACTCTCGTACAGGGCGACAGCAAGTGCAAAGGCGTGCAGGGTACGCATCAGACTAAGCTTGGAAGTTGGAACCATGACCCCTGCAAAGAAAAGTCTTGATAGTCGACGAGCCGCGTGAACGAAGATTGAACCTTGACGCAGAAGTCGTCCACAAGATCAACGCCCGCTGCCTATATAAACCGCTTGCCACCGCGCCTTGCCATGCACAGTCACCTCTTAAGCAAGCAGCTACTAGGGCCTCAACAAGCAAACCTTGATTCGACATGGCGAAGTCGCCCATGGTGATCTTGGCTCTCGGGCTAGCAGCAGTAGTCCTATCTGGCGCCGGACTGGCGAGCGGCGATCCCGTTGAGAGCGTCGTCACCGACACGTTCTTCGACGGGATCAAGTCCAAGGCCGCCGACGAGGGGTGCCCCGGCAAGAGCTTTTACACGCGCCAGTTTTTCCTGGACGGCGCCCAGGCGAACCCCGACTTCGGGCAAGGCAGCACCAGCGACGACGGCAAGAGGGAGATAGCCGCCTTCTTCGCCCACTTCACCCACGAGACTGGATGTAAGCTGAACGAAAGCACTCATATACCAACACTAGACGAGTTTAAACTTTTATTAGCTCCCCATAATTAAGCTGTCGATGTAACTTGTTACTACTTGTGTGCAGTCATGTGCTACATCGAGGAGAAGGACGGGGCGAGCAAGAACTACTGCGACACGAATTACCCGCTGTGGCCGTGTACCCCGGGGCAGGGGTACTACGGGCGCGGGCCGCTGCAGCTGACGTGGAACTACAACTACGGGGCGGCGGGGAAGAGCCTCCAGTTCAACGGGCTCGACAACCCGGACAAGGTGGCGCAGGACCAGGCGTTGACGTTCCAGGCCGCGTTCTGGTTCTGGATGACCAACGTGCATCAGGTCGTGCCGCAAGGGTTCGGCGAGACGACCAGGAAAGTCAACAGTGGCGAGTGCAACGGCGGGGACGCGCCGGCGATGAACGCGCGGGCGAGCTACTACGTGGAGTACTGCAAGCAGTTCGGGGTCGACCCGGGGAACAACCTCACTTGCTAGATTCTTGATCCACGCGCAAAAACATTATTTCAGACGATGCTCCTACTTACTGCTCCAGCTCCCTGTGTATTCTGGGATCATCTATGTAGTCTGTATATGTAATTTGGATTTCTGTATTCATATATCGGTAATATAAACATAATAAATAAACATTTCTTGACAGCATCCAAATGCTGCCAATATTTCATTATTTCAAAGTTTTTGATTATTTCGGAGAAGTGATTCTACTTATTTTTCACTACTTTAACTATTCATAGTTTTTGATTCCCCTCCCCCCCTTAGTTTTCCCTTCGTTTCGGGGCTGAGCAACCACTTTGCTCCGTTTTGGTCATTGTAAGAGCAACTCTAGCAGACCACGTGAAACGTTCACACCCGCAAAATAAGAGCCAAAATGCGGGTCGGCGTGGAAAATCCCGCCCGAACAGAGCCCGCAAACGTGGCCGGCCGTAAAAAAATTGAGGGGCGAGGCAAAATCTCGGCCCCAACCCGCAAACATGCAGATTTCCACCTCGCCCCTACAGTGCCCCATATCGCAGGAAAGCGGTTGGCGGGACGGACATTTCAGCCCGCGCCCTTTCCCCACCTCCTTCCGCCGCCGCCCGCCATTGGTTCAGCCCGTCCGCGGCCGGCGATTCCGGCCAAATCTGCTGGCGGAATCGCGCCGCAGGGCATGTCCCCCACCCTCCACAACCGATACACTGCACTGCCCCTGGATCTGGCGAGACGTGCCGCCCCTGGCCGCCGCCGCCGCCGGGGATCGACCGCCCACGAGCCGCCGATGAGTGTTTGCTTATGATTTGTTTCGAGCGATGCGCATAGTTGGCTGACGCGCACGTCCGACTTTTGTTCATGTAGATGGAATTGAGCCCGTGCGATAAGTTTTTGCTCGACGATTTGGACGACTCGGATGTTGAGACGCTGCTTGCAAACTATCAGCAGCAGACGTTGGTGATGGCCCTTGCCGGGAAGGAGCACGAAGATGAGAACCGAGAGGCGGCGAGGATCGACCGTCGATCGTCTTTGCATTCCTCGAAATTGCCATCTCGGGAATGAGATATTGATGCAAAACTACTTCTCGGAGAATCCAACATATCCACCACACCTCTTCCGGAGAAGGTACCGAATGCGCCGATCTCTCTTTGTGAAAAATGTTCAAGCTTGCGAGGCAAATTGTCGGTATTTTACTCAAAGAAGAAATGTCGTGGGCTTAAAGGGATTTAGTGCATATCAAAAAATCTCGGCAGCTATGCGGGTGATTGCATATGGCGTTCCAGCTGACTATGCCGATGAGTACCTTCGCATTGGTGAAGATACCACAATTGAGTCAGTGCGTAGGTTTGCCAAAGTGATCATCCGTGTCTTTGGTCCTGAATATCTTCGGGCACCCAATGAGGATGACACAAAGAAATTGATGGCATCTAATGAGAGGAGAGGTTGGCCTGGCATGTTAGGTAGCATTGACTGTATGCATTGGAATTGGAAAAATTGCCCGAAGGCATGGCAAGGAATGTATTGTGGCAAGTCTCGTGATGCAACAATTGTGCTAGAGGCCGTAGCATCCAAGAATTTATGGATTTGGCATTGTTTTTTTGGTATGTCGGACACTCTCAATGATATCAATGTGTTGCAACGGTCTCATTTGTTTGCTAGGCTTGCTAGTGGTGATGCTCCTGCTTGCAACTACACTATCAATGGACATGAATACACAAAGGGATACTATCTTGCAGATGGTATATACCCTCTTTGGTGCACATTTGTCAAGAGCATCGAAGAACCGAAAACTAGAAAACAGTGTGAATTCGCAAGGGTGCAAGAGGCAGCCCGAAAAGACATTGAGAGGGCATTCGGAGTTTTGCAATCTAGGTTTGTCATTGTTCATGGTCCTGCTCGTTTTTGGGACAAGCGGACCTTGAAAGACATTATGACATGATGTGTTATCCTTCACAATATGATTCTCGAAGATGAGAGAGGCATGAACTTGGAGTTCTTCTACGATAATGTGGGTAGCCGTGTCAAACCAGCTGAAGACCCTAACCGCATTGGAGTTTTTCGTCGGACATATAAAGAGATTGAAAATGCAAACACCCACTTTCAGCTTCAGGAGGATCTCATTAAGCACCACTCGCAAAGGACTGGACAGTAACAAAACTCATTTTTCTATTCATTTTTATTCAATTCATGTGTTATTTGTATTCCTGACAAGTTTTATATTGCAATATTTAATTTGCGCCAACGATTTGAATAATTATTTGTAATGTGGATGATTGTTGTATTGTGCTGGTATTGATATTTTTTCTAAATAATTATTTTGTATTGTGGATGATTGTCGTATTTTTGTGGTGTGGTATTGATATTTACAGACCGACGGCAGTGGTGCAAGAGCAGACCCCACGAAGCCGACCCGTAAAAAACTATATTCCGCGAATATCCTTTTATACGGGACCGTTTTGTGGAGTCTGCCTCTACGGCCGCCCGCAAAGACGTTTTTCCGCGAACTGCAAACGCGTTTTGCGTGTCGACGTTATGCGGGTCTGCTAGAAATACTCTAATAGCCGCGCAGTTCATTGTTCACGCCGTGTAGTCCATTCGTTGTACCTTTTTCTACGTATCAATGCAAAGATACATAGGTTCATGTGAATTCATGAATTATTATTTTTACTTAAAAAATGATATCAAATATTTCATTATTCCAAAAATTTAAATTATTTTAAAAAGTGATTTGCACTACTAAAAAAAGATTAATTTAAGTATTTCATAAAAGTGCTTAAAAATATTCTACTCTAGAAATTACAATTATTTTAGTACGATGATTTTAACAATTTCACATAAATGATTTCCAATATTTCATTGTTGTTGTAGGGAAAACAACATATCGCGTCCACGTTTTTTTCCATCTAGCTTTTTTCAGTCCGTTTTTCTATCACACCTCCCACCACCACCCCTTCATATTGGGTTTTTCATCGTCTAATAAAAACTTTCTTAACTACCAACTTTTCAAATGGGTAGGAACCGATAGCACGTTACCAAACAATGAAATTCAGTTTTGTCGGATCTCGGGTTCCGGCAAAACCCTTAAGGTTCGAACTCTGGGATGCGCACGAAGATCTCTCCTTCCGCCCTAACTCGTCTACTCAACAACCCTAGGCCTAACTCTTCAGATTCGTAGAACAAGGGACACAAAGTTTATACTGGTTCGGACTACCGTTGTGGTGTAATATCCTAATCCAGTGTGGAGTGGTGGATTGCCTTGCAGACTGATGAAGAACTAGTACCTGGATGAACTGCCTCCTCAGGAGAGGGGTTCTTGTGCTCGGGTGAGCTTGTGGTGTGTGGCCTTCCATATGATAAGCTCAAGATGAGATGCCCCCGATGGTGGTGGCTAGTCCTATTTATAGTGGCCAGGGTCCTCTTCCCAAATATTGAGCGGGAAGGGATCCCACAACAGCCAAATTTGAAGGGGGACAGCTAGTACAAGCTATCCTGACAAAAGGTGGTCTTCGCCTACCAAAGGCTCTGGTGGTGACGCCGTCGTGGGCTCCACGATGACCTCCGTTCTGCTGTCCTGCTGGTCTTGGTCTTGTTGCACTGGTATGGAAACCTTTGCCTGATGCCTCGGGACTCTTCGCCTGCACCTACTCCTTTAGCACAAAAGAGGAAACTGGCACTCTGCGTCCGCTGGCGCCCACCTGGCCTTGGTCGTCACTGCCCACGTCACGAGGACCTCGCGAGGTGTCCCTCGCCTCGATATCTGCGATCCTCACGAGCCGCCCTAGTGAGGCCGCCCCAAGGGATGCCTTATGTCGTCCACCTCGCAAGGCTTGGCCCCTCGCGAGGGTCTTGAGTGGTCGTTGAAGATGCCGGGCCATACCAGGTCACCTGGTGAGCCACGCCCTAGGCCGCAGGCAGGCAAGTCTGGGTACCCCCATTCCCAGAACGCCGACAGTAGCCCCCGGGCCTAAGGTGTGCTCGGGCTTGGCTTCACGGCGAAGCCAAGGTTCAAGTGCGAAGCGCCGTGGGCCCCAAAACATTGCGGCCTTGACTGACGCGTGGCGATTGACGGGACGTGGGCGTCTCCACTTCCCCACGCAGCATCGGCGACTGCACGACTTGACAAGTCCCTGCGTGCATAGGGGATCATCATTACCTGCGATTATGGAGGCCGACGGCTGGCCTTCTCCTGACTATAAATAAGGTGGCGAGTGGGGGGGGGGGTGCTCGCCACCCATCTTCTTCCTTTGTCCCTCTCGCTTCTTCTTCTCTCTTGCCCTTCACCCGGCCGAGCCGCTTATGGCTCCGCCCAGGAAGTTCTCGTCCGTGGAGAAGGGGAAGGCCCAACAAGAGGGGACCGGCTCACCACCGGCTAAGAGTGGATGAGGCCGTCCTTGCAAGCGTGCCGCATCTCCTGTCGGAGCGACTAGCGGGCGTGGGCGGCCCCCCACGGTGCCGGTAGCCGCTCCTGGTAACCGTGGCGATGACCCTTCGAGCGGCGGGGGTCGTCGTGGCGCCGGCGGTCCCGTGAATGAAGGGAGGCGCTTTGGGGTCGCCAGGCCTCCTCAGCTGCGCCCCCACTTGGCGGAGGTGACGTTGGAGTTTGTCGTGTGGTCGGAGAGCCCAGTCGGCACCCGGCTCCACCTCCCGCGGTCCCTTGCCGGCGAACTTCTCGCCGCGAGCTCCGGAGGTTTTTTGCTGCAAGCGGATGGTTATTGCAGGAGGGCTTCGTGGGTCGCAGTGGAGGTCTCCACCTCGGGCACCATGACTTTGGTTCGCGGCTGGCAGACGTTTGCCCGCGTGCGCGGCCTGGGCGGGCGGTGCACCCTTCACTTCAGATACGGCGACGACTTGACCCTATTCGTGAGGGTGTTTGGGGAAGACGGGCGCCGCGCCGAGTGCTGTCCCGAGGACAACGGCGGCGGCGAGGTGCTTGGCCTGGGCAATGGACGCAACTCGTCCATCTACGGCGGCTCCTCCTTCTGCGGCAGCTCTGTCAGTGGCGGCTATGACAAGCCGCCCCGCCTCTGTGCCTTCCTAGAAGCTGGCGCTGGGTCGTCTCGCCGTCACGCTCAGGTGAAGCGTGAGGAGGACTCCAGCTGAGCTTGGGGTGCAGGTCCTCAGGAGCAGTCGCGCCTCGAGGGTCGTCGTCTGCCGTTCTTGGTTTTTCTTCCCCCCTGCATTACTCGAACAAACAAGTATGGAGCCCTGGAAGGGCATGTAATGAACCGTGACTTTATGATATTCAACACCATGCTTAGTGTCTTTGTCCATTGTTGCACAATCTGTGTGTTACGCGCTTTTAGGGCGAGGATACCTATCTTGACGCACTTGGGATTGCCTTCATCCATGACGTTTGACCCTTCGTGAGGCTGCAAAAACTCGTTAGGTGGTTATTATCCTTTACTGCCCGAGGGCCTTGTCGTGGGCTGAGCATGGTCAGCCGCCCCTTGTCGCGGTACCAGTGGGGCATGGACATGAGGATGGGGGTGCGTGCCAATCACAAGCCCTGGTTTGGGCGCCTCGTGAAGGCCAAAGGTGGGAGCGCTGGTGAGAGCACTGTGCAACTGCCGCTCTCCCAAAAAATGAGAGAAGGACCACAGAGGGAAATTAAAACCAAGCAATCGCGGAACGACAGAACCTTTCAGAATCCATTAAAAGGGGAAGACGGGGGCAAGCCAACTCCAGAAAGAAAATGAACGGCCGTGTCCGGCACCTAATCTAGTCTTCTCACCAGCGCGGAGCTAAGTGCTGCCACTAGGACGTGGGAGGGTGCCCCCGAGGCCCGAGGGTGGATCTCCGGAGACTCCGGGGCGTGTACAGCCCCACTCATTATTACGTGAGAGTATCACGAGTGGAGATCTTCACAGGCATGAGCCTTGCTTCATAGGCACCGGGCCTCGGCTTCTCAGGCGCAAGGGCCTTGTTCCTCGCAGGCACGGAGCCTAGTCTTCTCAGGCGCAAGGGCCTTGTTCCTCGCAGGCACGGAGCCTAGTCTTCTCAGGCGCAAGGGCCTTGTTCCTCGCAGGCATGGAGCCTAGGCTTCTCAGGCGCAAGGGCCTTGTTCCTCGCAAGCACAGAGCCTAGCCTTCTCAGGCGCAAGGGCCTTGTTCCTCGCAGGCACGGAGCCTAGTCTTCTCAGGTGCAAGGGCCTTGTTCCTCGCAGGCACGGAGCCTAGTCTTCTTAGGCGCAAGGGCCTTGTTCCTCACAGGCACAGAGCCTAGTCTTCTCAGGCGCAAGGGCCTTGTTCCTCGCAGGCACGGAGCCTAGTCTTCTCAGGTGCAAGGGCCTTGTTCCTCGCAGGCATGGAGCCTAGTATTCTCAGGCGCAAGGGCCTTGTTTCACGGATAGAACCTCCGGAGGTGCCGGATGTTCCACGCGTTCGGGACCGGGATGCCGTCCCCTGTTTCCAGGTGCACGACGCCAGGTCTGGAGACGTGGGTGATCTTGAACGGGCCTTCCCACATAGGTGAGAGCTTGTGCAGCCCCTCCCTGGAGAGGACTCTCCTCAAGACGAGGTCACCTACCTCTAGTGTCCTCGGGCGGATGCTGCGTCAATGGTACCGCCGCAATGCCTGCTGGTATCTTGCCGCTCGGAGTGAAGCCTCACGCAGGCGCTCCTCCCCCAGCACGTGGTCCGCTCCTTGCACGGCGCCCTCCCGCGCCTCGTCGAATGCTAGAACTCACGGGGACCGGTGCCTGACCTCGTGAGGGAGGAGCGCCTCGGCTCCATAGACGAGGAAGAATGGGGTCTCGCCTATTGTCTTAGTGGTAGTGGTGCAGATTGACCACAGCACTGACGTGAGCTTGTCGTGCCAACCCCTCCCGCAAGCTTCGAGCTTCTTCTTGAAGGTCCTGGTCTTGATGCCTCTCAGGACCTCCGCCTTGACACGCTCGGCCTGGCCATTGCTCATGGGGTGTGCTACAGAGGCGTAGCAAATCTGCGCTCAAAGGTTAGCACAATATGTCTTGAAAAGGTTGCTAGTGAACTGCGAGCCGTTGTCGGTGATGATGCGGTTAGGGACCCCAAACCGGTTTATGAGGCCCTTGACGAACTTGACTGTGGAGCCGGCTGGGATGGTTCAGACAGCTTCCACCTCAGCCCATTTGGTAAACTTGTCGACGACAACGTAGAGGTATCGGTAGCCCCCGGGCGCTCAAGGGAAAGGGCCCAGGATGTCCAGCCCCTAGACCGCGAACAACCAGGAGAGTGGGATGGTTTGGAGGCCCTGAGCCTGTTGGTGGATCTGGTTGGCATGGAACTGGCAAGCCTCGCAAGACTTCACTAGTTCGGCGGCATCGTTGAGTGTCATGGGCCAGTAAAAACCACTGCAGAACGCCTTGCTGACCAAGGTGCATGATGATGAGTGATGTCTGCAGTCCCCGACATGTATGTCAGCTAGTAGCTCGCCTCCCTGCTTCCTTGTTTGAGAAGTTGACGAGGAGCTGGGAGTCGCCCCTGATGACGAGGCGCTTCACCCCCAGGGCCTTCGCCGCCTTGAGACCGGCTATGAGGCCCTCGTACTCCGTGATGTTGTTGGAGACCTTATTGCCTGGCTGAAAGCAGAGCTGCACGGCGTAGTAGAGCTTGTCTTGAGTGGGCGAGATGAGCACGGCCCCAGCCCCTGCGCCCTGGCGGGCGAACGCGTCGTCGAAGTACATGACCCAGCTATCCGGCGCTTCGCTCCCCAGCGAGAGGGACCGGCCCTGATTTGCTTCGGGTCATGGGGCGTCGGTCCATTCTGCCACGAAGTCAGCAAGTGCAGCCCCCTTGATGACTCTGGTGGTGCTGAACTCTAGCTAGAATGCATGCAGCTCTATATTGCACTCCGCGACCCTTCCTACTGCGTTTGGGCTTCAAGTACCCTTTCCAGAGGGTAAGCTGAGACGACCTTGATGGGGTCGCCTTGGAAGTAGTGGCACAGCTTGCGCGAAGCGACGAGGAGCGCAAGAAAGAGCTTTTGCGGCATGGGGTAGCATGCCCGAGCATCACGGAGCACCGCGCTGACGAAGTATACCGGGTGCTAGACGGGGGTGAAATCCCGACTCGCCTCCGGCTGTGTGGCCTGACTAGGTAAAGGTGCTCCAGGGGCTTGGTCGTCAGCTGGGGTAGTTGCGGCCTCAGGGGAGTCGTCTTGCAGGACGCGGTCGCCCTCCGGCCCTGATGGGGCCTTGGGAGTGCCGTCCCTGGGTTGCAAGGTCTTGTCTTGACGCTCCTCTCAAACAGGCACTAGCGCTGCGCTAGCTGAATGTGGTGTTGCGGCCAAGTAAAGCACTAATGGTTCTTGGGGCTTGGGTGCCACAATCACCAGTGGACTAGTGAGGTATCTCTTGAGGTCTTCAAACGCCGCATCAACCTCAGTGGTCCACTCGAACGGGCCATTCCTTTTCATCAGCTTGAAGAAAGGGAGGGCTCTCTCCCCTAGCTTGGAGATGAAACACCCAAGCGACGTTACACAACCGGCCAGTTTCTGCATCTCCTTGAGGTTCTTCGGCGGACTCATATTTTCTATGGCCTTGACCTTCTCGGGGTTCGCCTCGATCCCTCGGTGCGACACCAGGAAGCCCAAAAGCTTGCCTGATGGGACACCGAACACACACTTTTCCGGGTTGAGCCGCAGGTCTACCTTGCGCAGGTTTGCAAAGGTTTCTTCCAGGTCCGTGATGAGGGTTGTGGCCTCCCGAGATTTCACCACGATGTCATCTACGTACGCCTCAGCGTTCCTCCCAAGCTATTTTCCCAGTGCGATGTGCATTAACCGCTGAAAGGTGGCTCCTGCATTCTGTAACCCAAACGGCATGCAAGTGTAGCAGTATACTCCACACGGGTGAGGAAGGCAGTCTTCCCGACATCTTGCAGCGCCATCTTGATCTGGTGGTAACCTGAGAAGGCTTCCAGGAAGCACAACAAGTCGCACTCGGCGGTGGAGTCGATGATTTGATCGATGCGGGGCAGAGGAAATGGGTCTTGCGGACAAGCTTTGTTGAGGTTGGTGAAGTCGACACACATGCGCTCTTTTCCTCCTTTCTTGGGCACGACGACGGGGTTTGCTAGCCACTCTGGGTACCGGACCTCGCGGATGACACCCGCCGCCTCCAGCTTGCGTGTCTTGCCCATGATGAAGGATTATTTCTCGGTAGATTGGCGCCTAGCCTTCTGCTTCACGGGGCGCATATTGGGGCATACGTTTAGGTGATGCTCGATCATCTCCCTCGGGACTCCCGCCAGGTGCTTGGGTTCCCACACGAACACACCCATGTTTGCATGCAGGAACCCAACCAGCGCCTCTTCTTGAGCTTGGGGGAGACCAGCGCCTATGGTGAAGGTGACACCCGAGGGCTCGTCTTCATCTATGGGCAACTGCTTCGTCTCGGCTTGGTCTTGAGAGAAAATTTGCTTCTTCTTGGCCGGTGCAGCCCCCCTTGGTTCCAGGGGCGGCTTCACCGGACGGTTGCGCCACCGCAGCGGTCTGGAAGATGCGCTTGAGGGCCGCTATAACTTTCTTGGTGTCCCCCACCACAGTGAGGACACTGCTACTCCCTGGCATCTTCATGAGGTTATAGGCCGGATGAGTCGCAGCCATGAACTGAGCCAGCGCGGGGTACCCAAGGATGGCGTTGTACGGGAGGCCGATTCGGGCGATGTCGAAGTCGATCAGCTCGGTGCGATAGTTGTATCGGGTGCCGAAGGTGACCAGGAGGCGGATCTGCCCCAGAGGGCTGGTGGAGCCGCTGCTGACTCCTAAGAAGGGTTTGGTGGGGCGCAGCCGCTCGAGTGGCACTTGAAGCAAGCTGAAAGCCTACAGTGAGAGCACGTTGAGGCCAGCCCCACTATCGATGAGGGTCTTGGTGACTGCCACGTCAGATGGTGGGGGTGCAGAGCATCGGGAGAGCACCTGAGCCCGCGGTGGAGGCGGGGTGGTCCCCCGAGTCGAAGGTGAGGTCGGCCTTGGGTGCCACCCATCCAGGAGGAGCCCCCTGGCGTATGGAGGCGACGCTCGCCTGGCGAAAGATCTGCTTGATGTGGCGGTCGGAGGATGGTGCTTGGGAGCCGTCGAGGAAGGCCGCGACGACGTGGGGCGCCGGCGCCCCAAAGCATGCAATGAAGAGGTCGCGCAGCTCCTCCCAGGACGCTACGAACGATTCTGGCAAGCTGAAGAACCAGGCATGTGGCACGCCGGTGAGCGCCATGGGGAGCCAACTGGCCATGACCATGTGGTCGCCGCCAACTGCCGAGATCGCCTCTTCGTAAGCCTGAAGGAAGAAGACTGGGTCCTCTGCCCCGTAGTAACGGGGCGGTAGATCTAGCCTGAACCTGGGTGGCCACTGCACCCGTCGGAAGGCGGGGGTGAAGGCCCGGTTGCCCGAGGCACCGCCGCCCGCGACGGCCAAGACGGCCGGAGGAGGGACACCTGCCATGGGAGCTTGGCGGATGGAGAGCGGGACGGACAGGGGAGAAATTTTGGCACACCCCTACCTGGCGCGCCAAATGTCGGATCTCGGGTTCCGGCAAAACCCTTAAGGTTCGAACTATGGGGTGCGCACGAAGATTTCTCCTTCCACCCTAGCTCGTCTACTCAACAACCCTAGGCCTAGCTCATCAGATTCATAGAACAAGGGACACAAAGTTTATACTGGTTCGGGCCACCATTGTGGTGTAATACCCTAATCCAGTGTGGAGTGGTGGATTGCCTTGCAGGCTCATGAAGAACTAGTACCTGGATGAACTGCCTCCTCAGGAGAGGTGTTCTTGTGCTTGGGTGAGCATGTGGTGTGTGGCCCTCCATCTGATCAGCTCAAGATGAGATGCCCCCAATGGTGGTGGCTAGTCCTATTTATAGTGGCCAGGTTCCTCTTCCCAAATATTGAGCGGGAAGGGATCCCACAACGACCAAATTTGAAGGGGGGCAGCTAGTACAAGCTATCGTGACAAAAGGTGGTCTTCGCCTGCCAAAGGCTCTGGTGGTGTGCTACCTCTTGAGCTTGCGTTGTATTCCTCGAAAAGGAAAGGAAGATGCAGCACAGTAGCGTAAGTATTTCCCTCAGTTTTTGAGAACCAAGGTATCAATCCAGTAGGAGACCACGCGCCAGTCCCTCGCACCTGCACAAACAAATAAGAACTTCGCGGCCAACACGATAAGGGGTTGTCAATCCCTTTACGGTCACTTACGAGAGTGAGATCTGATAGAGATGATAATTATATTTTTGGTATTTTTGATATAGAAACAGAAAGTAAAGAAAGCAAATAAACAAAGGCGACAGAAATTGGCTAGTTGACGGGAAAGTAATATGATAGAGATAGACCCGGGGGCCATAGTTTTCTCTAGTGGCTTCTCTCATGATAGCGGTATTCTACGGCGGGTAAACAAATTACTATGGAGCAATTGATAGAAAAGCGAATAATTATGAGACTATCTAGGCATGATCATTGTATATAGGCATCACATCCGAGACAAGTAGACCAACTCCTGCATGCATCTACTACTATTACTCCACACATCGACCGCTATCCAGCATGCATCTAGTGTATTGAGTTCATACGAACAGAGTAACGCCTTAAGCAAGATGACATGATGTAGAGGGATAAAATCAAGCAATATGATGAAAACCCCATCTTTTTATCCTCGATGGCAACAATACAATACCTGCCTTGCTGCCCCTACTGTCACTGGGAAAGGACACCGCAAGATTGAACCCAAAGCCAAGCACTTCTCCCATTACAAGAACTATAGATCTAGTAGGCCAAACCAAACCAATAATTCGAAGAGACTTGCAAGGATATTATGAGCACACATAAAAAGTTCAGAGAAGAACCAAATATCTTTCATAGATAACCTTGATCATAAACTCACAATTCATCGGATCTCGACAAACACACCGCAAAAAGAGATTACATTGAATAGATCTCCTCGAAGACCGAGGAGAACTTTGTATTGAGATCCAGAGAGAGAAGAAGCCATCTAGATACTAGCTATGGACCCGAAGGTCTGTGGTAAACTACTCACAACTCATGGTGAGGATGATGATGATGATGATGAAGGCCTCCGTGATGGATCCCCCTCCCGGAACAGGCTCCAAGATGGGATCTCCACAAGAGCAGAAGCTACGGCGGTGGAATTAGGGTTTTATCTCTGCGTATGGAGTTTCTGGGGTACGTAGGTATATATAGGAAGAAGGAGGGCACCGAGGGCCGTCTGGGCCAGCCTCGAGGCAGGGGCCACGCCCCCCACACTCGAGGGCTGGCCCTTCATCCCCTGACTTGGTCCTGACGTTTCCCGAGCGTGATTTCCTTCAAAAATATCTCTCGCGAAGGTTTCATTCCGTTTGGACTCCGTTTGATATTCCTTCTTTGCAAAACCCTGAAATAGGCAAAAAACAACAATCTGGACTGGGCCTTTGGGTTAGTAGGCTAGTCCCAAAAATAATATAAAAGTGAATGATAAAGCCCATTAAACATCCAAGACTTCATAAATAATAGCATGGAACAATAAAAAAATATAGATACGTTGGAGACGTATCAAGCATCCCCAAGCTTAATTCCCGCTCGTCCTCGAGTAGGTAAATGATAAAGAAAGAATTTTTGATGTGGAATGCTAACCAATATAGTTATTCAATGTAATTCTCTTAATTGTGCCATGAATGTTCAGATCTGAAGGATTCAAGATAAAAGTCTATATTGACATAAGAAATAACAATACTTCAAGCAATACTAACAAAGCAATCATGTCTTCTCAAAATACTATGGCTAAAGAAAGTTATACCTACAAAATCATATAGTGTTGGCTATGCTCCCTTCTTATCACAAAAAATATTCATATCATGCACAACCCCGATTTCAGCCAAGCACTTGTTTTCATACTTCATCTTTTCAAACCTTTCAACTTTCACGCAATACATGAGCGTGAGCCATGGATATAGCACTATGGGTGGAATAGAGGTGGTTGTGGAGAAGACAAAAAGAGGGAGATAGTCTCACATCGACTAGGCGTATCAACGGGCTATGGAGATGCCCATCAATAGATATCAATGTGAGTGAGTAGGGATTGCCATGCAACGGATGCACTAGAGCTAAATATGAATGAAAGCTCAGCAAAAGAAATTAGTGGGTGTGCATCCAACTTGCTTGCTCACGAAGACCTAGAGCATTTGAGGAAGCCCATCGTTGGAATATACAAGCCAAGTTCTATAACGAAAATTCCCACTAGTATATGAAAGTGACTAAGCATGAGACTCTCTACAATGAAGAACATGGTGCTACTTTGAAGCACAAGTGTGGAAAAAGATAATAGCAATTGTCCCTTTTTTCTTTTTTTTTTCTTTTTTTGGGCCTTTTTTTTTCTTTTTGGCCTTTCTCCCTTTTTTTTGCGAAGGGGCTTTATAGATTCAGCCTTTCCTCCCATGGGACAATGCTCTAATAATGATGATCATCACACTTTCATTACAACACGAAATTACAACTCGATACTACAACAACAAAGTATGACTCTATGTGAATGCCTCCGGCGGTGTACCGATATGTGCAATGAAACAAGAGTGACATGTATGAAAAGATTATGCATGGCGGCCTTGCCACGAATACGATGTCGACTACATGATCATGCATGGCAATATGATAATATGGTGCGTGTCATATAAACGGAACGGTGGAAAGTTGCATGGCAATATATCTCGGAATGGCCATGGAAATGCCATGATAGGTAGGTATGGTGGCTGTTTTGAGGAATAATATGATGGCTATTTTGAGGAAGGATATATAGTGGGTTTATCGCACCGGGGAAAGTTGCGCGGTACAAGAGAGGCTAGCAATGGTGGTGTCAGGCCCAAGATGTGATTCTATCCCGATCACGTGACTCATACGTGATTGGAGCACAACCGCATCTCAGGCGCTTAGCAAGATGGATATCATTACATCGTAGCATTACATAAATACATGGGGATACATACAATCATACAATTCACATGAATACAACAACATCAATACAAGGCATCCGACTACGGATGTAAACAAGAAAAACACAACGACATCCATCTGCTATCCCAGGCTGCCGACCAGGAACCTAGCCCAAGACTGACGAAGAAGAAGAAGAAAGAACTCCAACAAAGGTAACATCACTCCCACGTCAAGTCATCGGAAACCTGCACTTGCAACTGTGTTGTAGTATCCGTGAGCCACGAGGACTCAGCAATCCCATAACCATGGGTAACAAGACTAGCAAAGCTCAATGGGTAGGAAGAGGTTAAGTGGTGAGGTTGCAGCATGCGGCTAAGCATAAATATGGTGGCTAACTTACGAGTACAAGAATAAGATGAGCATCTACGCAAATGGTCGCAAACTAGTAGTGATCGCTAAAGATCCTGAACTACCTACGAGTCAAACATAACCCCACCGTGTTCTCTTCTCAAAGTGAAAAGAGACGGCCACGGTTACACACGCGGTTCGTGTATATTAGTTCGGATCCTCTGTCAAGTTTTCTACAACCGGACATTAACAAATTCCAATCTGCCACATAACCGCGGGCACGACTTTCTAAAGATCATAACCCATGCAGGGGTGTCCCAACTTAGCCATCAGAAGCTCTCACGATCAGGAGAGATAATAATAATATTACCCCTTATCTTAGGGAAAATCCAATCAGGCTCGGAATCCCGGTGCACAAGACATTTTGACAATGGTAAAACAAGTCCAGCAAGACCTCCCGGCGTGCCGACACCCTGATAGTAGCCGCGCGTATCTCGTCTCAGGCCACAACCGGATGGTACATCCTACGAGTAAAACCAGACCTTGGGTTTCCCCCAGGTGGCCCCGCAGGCTGCCCGTTTGGGACCAACACCATCATCACTGGCCCCCCTGCTATGTAGAAAGAATCCTCGAGGGCGCGACCCCCTATGCAATTTAATTAATTAATTAAGTTGTTATTATGAGGCAAATTAAAACCAATGTTGGGCCTTGCTGGAGGAGTTTTATTCAAAGACGAACTGTCAAGGGGTCCCCATATACCCAACCGTGTAAGGAACGCAAAATCAAGGAACATAACGCCGGTTTATTGGCTCCTAAGGTGGCATGAGTGGAACAAAACACCGAGCAAAAGGCCAAGCCTTCCACCCATTGCCAAGTATATAGGTGTGTTAATAATAATAGAAGATATTGTGATATTCCTACGTCAAGTTCCAACATGGAACAATCTTCATCTTCACCTGCAACTAGCAATGCTATAAGAGGGGCTGAGCAAGCGGGTAACATAGACAAACAAAGGTTTGCTGGGATGGTGCCAAAGGTTAGAGGTTTCATGGCAACAATGAGAGGGGCTGACAATACATGATATGTAGCGCGACATATTGCAATAGCATCGAGACATCTAGCTTAGCAATGATAGTAAAGGTATCCAAGGTGATGGTCATCTTGCCTGAGATCCCGCAAGGAATAAGAATGGGTCCATGAAGTTGACGAAGAAGAAGCCTCGAAGACGAACCACGTGTAGCCGAACGAATCCTCACGAACGCAACGGGTAAAGAACTAGCGAGAAGAAGCAAGCAACACGGTAAACACACCACACAAGAACATGACAAGATGCTCAACCAAGTATGATGCAAGACAAGACTATATGATGCAAAACATGGCAAGGGATGAAGCACACAATAACAACACAAACCAACAAGTTTAAATGAGGCCGGAATCAACATATAACAATTCCGGTAAGTCCTCATATGCACGTTTCGAAATGGGTCCAGATCTGAACAAACCTTAGTTAAAGTTGTTAAACAGCAAGTTAACACACACCATAATGATCTACTCGAAATTCTAGTCAAGTTACATATCAAGTTTGTTTAATTCGGAGCTACGGCCTAGAAGATACGAGCAAAACAAGACAAGCATGGCAATTATGCAAAATGCATCCAAACATCAAGCAAACACACTCCAAACAGGTAAACAACATGATATTATGCTTCTACATGCAAAATCGCACAAGTTTCATATATAGCATGCTCAAAACGGAGCAACGGTTCAACACATACACATGAAACAAGATATAACAACAAGCTGTCCAAAAACAGCAACATAGCGACTTTGGAGCAAGGTAAATATATGCTACAACACCCAAACATGATAACAAGAGGCATGGATGTGAAGTAGACATGATACTTAACAAGCATGAACTTAGAGCACACCCAAAAACTTGCTGGAACACAATTAAACAAGCATGGCAAGATGCAATAAATTTATCCAGACTTAGTCAAAATCTGGGAAGGCAAAAACATCATCACGATGCTGCCTTCGGAGGCACAAAACAACAAGCATATCAACTCTACCAAGTATATAAAGATCATGGACATGTAATAGACATAGCATACATCAAACAACTCCATTGGAACAACTCCATAGGAGGCATGGATCAATAACAACAAGCTTCACCAAATTGATCATGCTGATAACAGCCTGACAGGTAAATTTATAGCAACTTGAGAGCAAGAAATAAATAAGCTACAACAGGCCATATATGCAAACAAGGGCATGAATGGATAGAGCATAACATGGACAACAAGAAATGATCATTTGACATACTAAAACATGCATGGATTTGAGTGAGGCATCAAGCAAATATAGCATCAGGTCTAACAGTTTCAGACTTAACAGTTTTTAACAAGTCCTAGAAAACAACATCAGCGAGAAGGCTACTTTGCAAGCTTGTTGCAAACACCTCAACGCATATCATGGAAAGTGGATTGCACCACAGCAAAGACCATATGATTGTGCTTCTAAAACATATAGACATGTGGCATGAAGACTAACACATCAATAGCAATGAGCAAGGCAAAACAACATCTCATAACAAGTTTCAGCACTTAACAACCACATGCACTTTTGCAAAAGATATTAACATAGAAATATGGCACCTAACATGAATGCTACAACAACCATCATGTAGAGCACTTCACAATGAACATTTTGTCATATAATATGCTTCATTTGGATAAACATGCACAAAGTTATCACCACCACAAGCATGCAACAAATTTATAGTTAACAATAGTTTTAAACATATAGCACTCTTGCAACAGGGATTAGGGCATCAAGATGAACTCAAACAAGCATGCCACAATGAAATAATATGAAGAGCATATCACCACGATCATTTTGACATATCATATGCATCATTTGGATCACCACACAAAAAGTTACAGCCATGCAAAGATGCACTTATTTATGACAGAAAAGGACTTAGCCATATCAACAGAGGAAAGAAAAAAACACTGAGTGCAATATAAATATTCGATGCACGGGCAGTATTAAGGGGCTTCTCACCAAGTGGGCTCGGCCTAGTAAGGAAGAGGAGGCAGGCCGGCGCGTTGGCCTGGAACTGGGCCGGACGGGCTACTGCCCACACGCAGGTGCAGCCCACCGAGGCGAGCGGAGGTCGGCCCAGGAGGTAGGGTGTCCGGTCGTCGTCCTCGACGAGGACACGGACGGCGGCGGCGCGGAGCGATGCCGAGGACGGAACGAGGCGGGGATCCGCCGGATCTAGGGCGGTAAGGTTGGATCCGGGCGGATCCGACGAGGAGAGGGCATGGGCGTCTCTCCGGGAGGAGCTGTGGCCGCGGGTGCGGCAGCCACTCCGGCGGCGGAGTCGGGATCCGGCGGGGAAGCGGTGCGAGGCAAAGGCGACGGCGCGACATGGCCAGAGGAAGGACGGGGAGGTGCCACAAGCGCGGAAGGTAGCGGCGGCGGCGCCAGGCTCGCGCGTGGCCGGCGGTGATCGGGGCGGTGACCGGCGGCGCAAAAGGCGGCGGTGCGAGGAGCGGGAGCTCCGAATGGCAGCGGAGACTAGAGGAGCGAGGCGGCGGAGGCAGCGGGCTCGCGCGGCGGCAACTCGGGCCCGGCGCGGCCCGGGGACGGGCCGGAGATGGGCTCCGCGGGCCCGCGGTGCCTGGCGGCGCGGTAGGAGGAGGCCGGCGTCCATGTGGCGTTGCGTGGTTGGTTGGAGGCGGCGGCGAGCTGACGTGGCGCCTCGAGATTGGCCGAAGCAACGTGGCCGGCTGGACATGTCCGGCGCGGGTGGACATGTCCAGCGGCGCGAGGTGGATGAAGGCTAGGGTTTGCGTGCGATTTTGAACGGGGGAGACTCTTTTATAGGTAGAGGGAGCTAGGAGTGTCCAAATGAGGAGCGGTTTTCGGCCACGCGATCTTGATCCGATGACCGAGAGCATGGAGGGGGTTAGGATGGGCTAGCGGGCTGTTGTGAAAGGGTGTTGGGCCAAAAGAGAAAGGCTTCCGGTGGTTAACACGGTTAACCGTTGGGCTATCAAACGAATTCCGAATGCAACAAAATTTGACAGGCGGTCTACCTATGCTATAATAAGACCACACGTCAAGTTTCATCCCATTCTGAGAATTTTTTCGGCCACTCATAAAATAAATATTCGGAGGTGCCGCAGACGCGTGCAAGTGTGTCTGGACTCAGAACGGACAACGGAGAGGACGAGGCGAACCCGAACGGATGCAAGTTTTGAAAACATGATGATGCAACACACATGATGACATGGCAAAATGCAACACGCAAGCAGATGACAAGGCAACAACGACGAATAACTGGCTGACACGTGGCGCATCGGTCTCGGGGTGTCACAGGTGGAAGGGTGAGAGTGCGTATGATTCATTGACTCAACATTAGTCATAAGAACTCATATACTTATTGCAAAAATTTACGAGTCATCAAAACAAAGCAATCAACGCATGCCCCTAGGGGGGAGGTTGGTAGGAGTTAACACTCTACACAAAGGTTGACACTCTACAAATACCTCATGCTTTAACTTAGTCACACAACGATTCACCATACGTGCGTGCTAAGGGAATCACTAACCTTAACACAAATATTTCTCAATTTCATAATCACTCCACTAGCATGACTTTAATATCACTATCCTCATGTCTCAAAACAATTATCAAGCATCCAACATCTCTTTCTATTCAATGCACTTGATGTGAATTTTTTTACTACATTGACATTGGATGTTTATCATGTGAAGACTAGTTTCTTTAGCCTAAACACTTTACCATGCTGTTTTAATAGACTCTCAAATATATATAAGTGAAGCATGAGAGTTCAACAATTTCTACAAAATATTACCACCACCATGCTCTAAAAGATATAAGTGAAGCACTAGAGTAAAAACTATTCAACTCAAGAGATATAAGTGAAGCACATAGAGTGTTCTAAATATTTCTAGGCCATATTTAACTCTCTCAAATAGGTGTGTCCGGCAAGAATGATTGTGGCCAACTAACAAGCAAAGACTCAAATTATACAAGACGCTCCAAGCAAAACACATAGCATGTTGCGAATAAAAACATAGCTCCAAGTATAGTTACCGATGGATGAAGACGAAAGAGGGGATGCCTTCCCAGGGCATCCCCAAGCTTAGGATTTTTATTATCTTGATTTTACTTGGGGTGCCATCGGCATCCCCAATCTTAGGACTTTGCTACTCCTTGTTCCATAGTCCATCAAAGCAATACTCAAAACTTGAAAACTTCACAACACAAAACTTAGACAAAAATTCTTGTGAGCTCCGTTAGTAAGAGAAAGCAAACCACCACTCAAAGGTACAGCAAGGAATTCATACTTTGTTTGTATTGGTGTTAAACCTACTGTACTACAAGTTCTATATGGTTCATATCCTCCATATTACTCATAGATGCATCGGAATAAGCAAACAACACACGAAAAACAGAATCTGTCAAATACAGAACAGTCTGTAGTAATCTGCTGGGTTCGCCTAATTCTGGAAATCCATAAAATTCAAACTAAAAATTTAAATTTGTGCAATTTGTCTACCAATCAGCAGCAGAAAGAATCAACTAAAAATCACGCTCCAGTAAAATCTGAAGACTACTTTAGCGAGCGCTAACGATTCTGTTTTTCACAGCAAGATCGTATAAACTTCACACAAGTCCTACCAAAGGTTCTACTTGGCACAAACACTAAAAAAAACATGAAAACACATCTAATCAGAGGCTAGATGCAATATTTATTCCCTAACAGCAACAAAAGCAAAAAACATAAAATTGGGTTGGCTCCCAACAAGCGCTATCGTTTTACGCCCCTAGCTAGGCACGATACAAGATAGATCTAGGTATTGCCATCTTTGGAAGGCAATCCATAAGTGGCTCTCATGATAGATTCATATGGTAATTTGATTTTCTTTCTAGGAAATTGTTCCATGCCTTTCCTTAATGGAAATTAGAATCTAATATTTCCTTCCTTCATATCGATAATTGCACCAATCGTTCTAAGGAAAGGTCTACCAAGAATAATAGGACATGAAGGATTGCAATCTATATCAAGAACAATGAAATCTACGGGCACATTATTTCTATTGGCAACAATAAGAACATCATTAATTCTTCCCATAGGTTTCTTAATAGTGGAATCCGCAATATGCAAATTTAAAGAACAATCATCAAGCTCATGGAACCCTAGCAAATCACACAAAGTTTTTGGGATAGTGGAGACACTAGCACCCAAGTCACAGAAAGCATAGCATTCATGATCTTTTATTTTTATTTTTATAGTAGGTTCCCATTCATCATAAAGCTTTCTAGGTATATAAACTTCCAACTCAAGTTTTTCTTCATAAGATTGCATCAAAGCATCAACTATATGTTTAGTGAAAGCTTTATTTTGACTATAAGCATGCAGAGAATTTAACATGGATTGCAACAAGGAAATACAATCAATCAAAGAGCAGTTATCATAATTGAATCCCTTGAAATCCAAAGTAGTGGGTTCATCACTATGCAAAGTTTTAATCTCTTCAATCCCACTTTTAGTAATTTTAGCATCAAGATCTAAAAACTCCGAATTATTGGGACACCTTAAAGCAGAATCATCTCCAATCCTATTCTCATCAAGATTAATACTAGAAAACAAGGATCTAATAGGAGACACATCAATAACTTTCAGATCTTCATCTTTACTTTCACTATAACTAGAAGAAAATGATTTAATATAATCTTCTCTTTTAGCACACATTCTAGCGGTTCTTTCTTTGCATTCATCAATGGAAATTCTCATGGCTTTGAGAGACTCATTGATATCATGCTTAGGTGGGATAGATCTAAGTTTCAAAGAATCAACATCAAGAGTAATTCTATCCACACTTCTAGCCAATTCATCAACTTTAAGTATTTTCTCTTCAAGCATAGCATTGCTATTCTTTTGCGAGATCATAAACTCCTTAACACTAGTTTCAAATTCAGAAGGCATCTTTCCATAAGAGTTGTTGTAGGAATTACCAAAATTATTAGAGGAATTACTAGGAAAAGGCCTAGGATTAAAATTACCTCTATAAGCATTGTTACCAAAATTATTCCTACCAACAGAATTCACATCCGAAGATTCATTGTTATTCTCAATCAAAGTGGATAAAGGCATATCATTAGGATCAGAAGAAGCACTCTTAGCAGCAAAAAAATTCATAAGTTCATCCATCTTTCCACACAAAACACTAATTTCTTCGATAGCATGCACTTTTTTACTAGTAGATCTTTCGGTGTGCCATTGAGAATAATTAACCATAATATTATCTAGGAGTTTGGTAGCTTCTCGTAAGGTAGTTTCCATGAAAGTGCCTCCGGCGGCCGAATCTAAAAGATTTCTAGAAGCAAAATTCAAGCCAGCATAAAAGTTCTGAATAATCATCCATAGATTCAAACCATGTGTAGGGCAATTACGGATCATTAATTTCATTCTCTCCCAAGCTTTTGCAACATGCTCATGATCTAGTTGCTTAAAATTCATAATATCGTTTCTAAGAGAGATGATCTCAGCAGAAGGGAAATACTTAGAGATAAAAGCCTGTTTGCACTTATTCCACGAATCAATACTATTTCTAGGCAAAGAGGAGAACAAAGTTTTAGCACGACCTCTAAGTGAAAACGGAAATAACTTCAATTTGACAATATCGTTATCCGTATCCCTTTTCTTTTGCATAACACACAAATCAACAAAGTTGTTTAGATGGGTAGCGGCATCTTCACTAGGAAGGCCGGAAAATTGATCTTTGATGACAAGATTCAACAAAGCAGCATTGATCTCACAAGATTCAACATCGGTAATAGGAGCAATCTGAGTGCTAATAAAATCATTGTTGTTGGTATTGGAGAAGTCACACAATTTGGTATTGTTCTGAGCCATAGTGACAAGCAAGCAATCCAACACACACAAGCAAACAAGAGGCTAGCAAAAAAAAACACATGCCGGAAGAAGGGCAAATAAAATGGCAATGGTGAAGTGGGGGAGAGGAAAACGAGAGGCAAATAAATGTAATGCGGAGGATAAGGGTTTGTGATAGGTACTTGGTATATGACGCTTGCGTAAGCCTCCCCGGCAATGGCGCCAGAAATTCTTCTTACTACCTCTTGAGCTTGTGTTGTATTCCCTCGAAGAGGAAAGGGAGATGCAGCATAATAGCGTAACTATTTCCATCGGTTTTTGAGAACCAAGGTATTAATCCAGTAGGAGACCACGCGCCAGTCCCTCGTACCTGCACAAACAAATAAGAACTTCGCAGCCAACGCGATAAGGGGTTGTCAATCCCTTTACTGTCACTTTCGAGAGTGAGATCTGATAGAGATGATAATTATATTTTTGGTATTTTCGAAATAGAAATAGAAAGTAAAGAAAGAAAATAGACAACGGTGACATAAATTGGCTAGTTGACGGGAAAGTAATATGATAGAGATAGACCCGAGGGCCATAGTTTTCTCTAGTGGCTTCTCTCATGATAGCGGTATTCTACGGCGGGTAAACAAATTATTGTCGGGCAATTGATAGAAAAGCGAATAATTATGAGACTATCTAGGCATGATCATTGTATATAGGCATCACGTCCGAGACAAGTAGACCGACTCCTACCTGCATCTACTACTATTACTCCACACATCAACCGCTATCCAGCATGCATCTAGTGTATTGAGTTCATACGAACAGAGTAACGCCTTAAGCAAGATGACATGATGTAGAGGGATAAACTCAAGCAATATGATGAAAACCCCATTTTTTATCCTCGATGGCAACAATACAATACGTGCCTTGCTGCCCCTACTGTCACTGGGAAAGGACACCGCAAGATTGAACCCAAAGCCAAGCACTTCTCCCATTGCAAGAACAATAGATCTAGTAGGGCAAACCAAACCAATAATTCGAAGAGACTTGCAAGGATATTATGAGCACACATAAAAAGTTCAGAGAAGAACCAAATATCTTTCATAGATAACCTTGATCATAAACTCACAATTCATCGGATCTCGACAAACACACCGCAAAAAGAGATTACATCGAATAGATCTCCTCGAAGACCGAGGAGAACTTTGTATTGAGATCCAGAGAGAGAGAAGAAGCCATCTAGATACTAGCTATGGACCCGAAGGTCTGTGGTAAACTACTCACAACTCATGGTGAGGGTGATGATGATGATGATGAAGGCCTCCGTGATGGATCCCCCTCCCGGAACAGGCTCCAAGATGGGATCTCCACGGGAACAGAAGCTACGGCGGTGGAATTAGGGTTTTCTCTGTGCCCACGTCACGAGGACCTCGCGAGGTGTCCCTCGCCTCGATATCTCCGATCCTCACGAGCCGTCCTAGCGAGGCCACCCCAGGGGATGCCTTATGTCATCCGCGTCGCGAGGCTTGGCCCCTCGCGAGGCTCTCAAGTGGTCGCTGAAGATGCTGGGCCTTACCAGGCCGCCTGGTGAGCCACGCCCTGGGCCGCAGGCAGATAAGTCTGGGTACCCCCGTTCCCAGAACGCCGAAAAGTTTCATGACAATCAATGCTAAAATCTTAACTTTCCTAACGCATCGATCGTTACCCTTCCTAACAACAATATCTTCTACTATTAAAAGGAAATTGGTGAACGATGATTCATCATTCAAATCCTCCATAATGGTACGTTGTGGCCTTCCCACACTTACCAAAACAATTAATTGTTGATACGTCCAAAACGTATCTATAATTTCTGCTTGCTCCATGCCACTTTTGGGTGATATTGCTACGATATTCATACACTTCCATACACTTTTGATCATATTTGGACTAACCTACTAATCCAGTGCACCCCAGTGCCAGTTTCTGTTTTCGGCTGTTTTTGTATTTCAGGTTTTCACGTTACGAGAACTGCCAGGAAAAATCCAGAAAAATTATATAAAAAACCAGCGTTCCAGAACCTACCTGGTGCCCGAAGGGCAGCCGGGGGGGGGGGGGGGC
>LR738710.1:673678737-673704823 GCA_902687465.1 Secale cereale | reverse complement strand
GGGGGGGGGCACCAGGGCTCCAGGCGCCCTGGCGGCGCCCCCACTGGGCCGCGCCGGGGAGGGGGGCGCCTGGGCCCCCCGAAGCCCGTCTGGTGCCCCCCTTTGGCATATATTTAGAGCGTCCCTCGAAACCCTCGGGACGGGAACTCTTTTTCACGATCTCATCTCTGTTCCGCCGCCGCCGCCGCTTCCAAGATCGGGAGCACCAGGGGAACTCTTCCCGGCACCCTGCCGGAGGGGAGGATCACCATCGGGAGCCTCTCCACCACCATGGACGCCTCCCGGATGAGTTGTGAGTAGTCTCCCTTGGACCATGAGTCCATGACCAGAAGCTATGTGATGTTCTCCTCCCGTTCTTGTGCTTCACTAATTAGTCCTCGTGAGCTGCCCTACATGATCGAGGCACATATGTATTCCTTATGCTATTGCTATGTTGAGTTTGCTGGGATCCGGTGGATTATGAGATTATGTTCAGATTGATCTTGAGTAATATATTTGATCTACCTCTTTTATATTTATGTTCATAAGTAATTCTTGCATGTTCTCTGTTGTTATTTATTGCTTTGGCCAAGTAATACGTAGTGACTCCAAGAGGGAACGTTATGCTCGATTGTGGGTTCATGCCCCTCGATGACTAGCTTGAGTGACAGAAACATGAGTCTAGGGGATGTGCTGTTGCCACAAGGGGGAAAACAACAGTGCTTGTGCCCGCGGGTGCAAGGATTGTTTACTTTACGCAAGGTTCTTTTAATGCAGTTGTCTGTTGCATTGAGTTTTCACTATGGGTGGGACTCGCAACTTAATACCAGCGAGATGTTCTGGATAGATATCTCAAGGTGGATGATTAGTAGTAGATATTGATGGATTTCGGTCTACTTAATTTGGCGTACCGCCCATGCTTTGAACCTCAACCTTTCTTGCAATGTAATCAGCATTGGTTTGCGTTCGTGGTCCTGTCAATTGCCCAGCTGTAATTTGTTTACCTCACATAGCTGTTTTATCGTCTTTTGGGAGAGAGACATCACTAGTGAACATCATGAGACTCCGGTCCATATTACCATCATTGATCACATCCGCTATTTACTTTTCGCTTTTACTTACTATTGCAAACATTATCTATCACTACTATCATTTGCGTTTAATCCTTTGTGAACTACAAGGCCGGAGGGATTGACAACCTCTCTGTACTCGTTGGGAGCAAAGTTATTTGTATCTGTGTGCAGGTCCACATTGATTGCTAATCCACGCCGTTAGCAGTTGACACCTACTTGTTGAACCTAGGAGTCTCTGGGGATTCGATCCTTGGCATCTTTGCTAAGGGAAAACACTTCTACATACTGCATCTTACACCTTCCACTTGGGGTAACCAACGAGGGGTTAGAGGCCCATCAAGGAGTATTTTCTGGCGCCGTTGCCGGGGACTCCACTCTTCAGGATAGGGGAGTTGCATGCCATCTTTTACCTTTGCTTTTTAGTCTTGTTAGTTTACCTTTCAGTTTTTGCTTTAGTACCTTTTATCGAAAATCCCAAAAATAGTTATCTTGCTTGCTTGCTACTATGGGTTCCACCGAGAACACCAAGTTGTGTGACTTCACTAGTCACAACAACGATGACTTTATCAGCACACCTATCACTACACCTGCCACTTCAGCACCTTCATATGAAATTAAACCTGCTTTACTGAACTTAGTCATGAGAGATCAATTCTTCGGTGCTGGAGATGATGCTGCTTTACACTTAAACAACTTTGTTGAACTTTGTGATATGCAAAAGTACCACAAAATAGATGGTAATATTGTTAAGCTTAAGCTTTTTTCCTTTCTCCTTGAGAGGAGGAGCTAAAATTTGGTTTCAGTCTTTGCCTAGAAATAGCATAGATTCATGGGACAAGTGCAAAGATGCTTTTATCGGAAAATACTATCCACCTGCTAAAATTATCCAACTTAGAAGTAACATAATGAATTTTAAACAATTGGATAATGAACACGTTGCCCAAGCTTGGGAACGTATGAAATCTCTTATTAAGAACTGCCCTACTCACGGTTTGACTACTTGGATGGTTATCCAAACTTTTTATGCAGGCTTGAACTTTACCTCGCGGAACTTGTTAGATTCGGCCGCGGGAGGAACTTTTATGTCAACTACACTTGGTGCTGCCACAAAGATTCTCGATGAGATGATGACCAACTATTCCCAATGGCACACCGAACGCGCTCCAACAGGTAGGAAGGTAAACTCTGTCGAGGAGATTTCCTCCCTTAATGAAAAAGTTGACTTAATCATGTCTCTACTTTCGAAGCAATCCTCTGTTGATCCTCGTGATGTTCCTTTAAATTCTTTGATTACTCAAGAACAAGTAGATGTGAACTTTATCTCTAGAAACAATTTTAACAACAATGCTTATCCTATCACCAAGAACTCCACTACTGAACTAGAGATTATGCTTAAAGATTTCATCACTACCCAAAAAGCCTTTAATAAGAGTGTAGAAGAAAAACTACATAAACTAGATGATCTTTCTTTTAAGGTAGACCATTTAGCCAATGAGGTAAAATTGCTAAATATTAAAACTTCTCCTCTTGAGGAGAGGGAAGTCACTCCTATAAATGCTATTCAAGTGCAAATTAATGAAAATGTTAGGATGATGGCTAAACTTAAAGAAAGATGGGCTAGAGAAAGGGAGGAAGAGGATAGAATTAAGAGCCTTCCTACCCACCACACTGTTGCTACTATCCAAGTTGTTGAGGATATCCAAACTCTTAGCACCCAATGTACTCCTGGTCCCATTGGACCTATTAATGGTGATGCTATGACTATAGAAACTACCAAACATGTGAACCTAAAGGACACCACTACCACTTAACTTGATGCTAATGACCTTGATTTTGATAATTGCACTCTTACCGAAGTTATTGATTTCCTTCACAAAATGTCAAGAGACCCCCGCACTAGCACGCTTAACCTTGCCTTCACAGAGCATATCACTAATGCTCTCATCAAAGCTAGGGAGGAGAAACTTAGAGTAGAAGCCTCCATACCTAGAAAGCTAGAAGATGGTTGGGATCCTATGATAAAAATTAAATTGAATGACTTCTCTTGCTATGCATTATGTGATGTTGGAGCTAGTACCTCTGTTATGCCCAAAAGAATATATGATATGCTTAAATTGAAACCTTATGATTCTTGTTCTTTTGGTGTTCGTCTCTTTGATTCTTCCATAAAGAAACCTTTGGGGAGGATCGACGATATTCTTATCGTTGTTAATGATAATTATGTTCCCGTTGATTTCACTATTATGGATATTGAATGTGATCCTTCATGTCGAATTATTTTGGGACGTCCCTTTTTACGCACCGTTGGTGCTATCATTGACATGAAAGAGGGTAATATAAAATTTCAGTTTCCTCTCAAGAAAGGGATGGAACACTTCCCTCGAAAGAAGATCAAGTTACCTTTTGAGTCCGTTGTACGGGCTAGCTATTCTTTTACTCTTGATAAAACTTGATCTATATGCATTATGCCTAGCTTAAAGGCATAAAAGAAAGCGCTTTCGGGAGGCAGCCCACATGAATAAATTTTTTGCTTTTGTTGTGTCTTGATGTTGTTTACTACTGTATCATCATCATTGAATCTTTGCTTTTCATATTTGTGCCAAGTATAGCCTCTGATTGCTAGAAAGTTCAAAAGTTGTGAGGTGCTGTCCAGGAAACAGATTCTGTCCTTGGATAGAAAAATTCGTATAAAATCACCAGATCATCTTTTTGGTATGAATTTTTTCGACAGCGTTCTATATATAATTGTCTTTCGTGCCTCTGTTCTGAGTTTTTTGATTTGAGTTGCAGAAGTGCCCCGAACAAATCAATTACTACCTGCTGTTCTGTTTTTCACAGATTCTGTCCTGTTTTGCCTTTCCTTCATTTTGCAAATCAAGAGCTTGCTTTTTCTTTGCAAAAACCTTTTGGCAATCTTGAGAAACAGTATAACTTCGAGAATATCTTTATTTCCAGCAAGGTATAACTATTTTATTAAGGGTACTAACCTCGCTAATCAGATTATGATGAGTTATGTATGAAGGGAGTTTTCAAGTGTGCAAGGGAAGATGATAAAAAGATTCAGGAGTGTCAAGCGCTCAAGCTTGGGGATGCCCCCATGCACCCCCAAGAAATATTCAAGGAGACTCAAGCGTCTAAGCTTGGGGATGCCCCCGTGCATCCCCTTCTCCATCAACATTATCAGTTCGTCTTTCGTTTCGCTATATTTTTATCACTTCATGTGTTAAGTGCTATGCTTGGAGCGTCTTGCTTTTAGTTTTCTTTTCGGTTTTTCATAACGAGTCGGAACTCAGCATTCTTTATGTGGGAGAGAAACACGCTCCACTTCTACCTAGAACATAACGTAGAATTTTCATGCCTATCTTTGCTGTGTGTGTTCTTTGTCTTTTAATAGCTACTATCATGCTCTGCTCTTAGTATTCATGCTTATCTTTTCAAAGAGCTTTTGTTTAGTTGGTTGCTTGAACTCTCTTTAATTATCATGCTCACCTTATTAAGAGAGTTTGCTTCCGTTGCATTGGTTAATATGTCTATGATAAAGATGCTACGTGCATAATGGCGCTTAGTAGTTCAGGTTTTCTTATGGTTAGTCTCAAATAGCTGGGGGATTCCCAATGTGTTATTGGAATACCAACTTGATTTGTTTGCCGATGATGTGGTATGGTTTAGTAATATCTTCCTTCGAGAATTTATTTTGATTGACTTGGCGTATGCTCACGCATATTTAAGACTCTAAAGAAAGTCTGTCAAGCCTTGATGATCTTTTATTTCTGAGTAGCGATATAACTACCATGCCTGATTCAATGTTGCTTTGTCGCTCTCCATGATTATGACCGTCATTTCTCTCTTAGTTGGTCGCTCCCAGTCTTTTGCTAACCTCCACCTGTACTAAGCAGACTAACCTTGCAATACATAGCTCATGGGAAAGTAGCTTGAAAACTATTGTGGTAACGAATATGTTGCCTATGTATCTTATTTCTTATAAGTTGCTTGCTGAGCGGTAACCATGTTTCTGGGGACGCCATCAACTGTCACACTTTTGTTAAATATCATGTGAGTTGCTATGCATGTTCGTCTTGTCTGAAGTAAGGGTGATTTGCCGTGGGTTGAATTAGTATGCATATTGTTAGAGAAGAACATTGGGCCGCCAACTTAATCCTCAATCTCTTATGAGAATATGCTTATGCATTAAAGAGGAGTCCATCATCTATTTTCTATGTTGTCCCGGTATGGATGTCCTCAAGTTGAGATCTATCAAAAACGAGAAATCAAATGCGATTTATCTCCTAGGACCTTTGTACAGGTGGCATAGAGGTACCCCTTTGTGACACTTGGTTAAAACATATGTAACGCTATGATAACCCATGGAAATCCAAGCTAATTAGGACAAGGTGCGAGCACTATTGGTATTTGATGCATGAGGCTTGCAACTTATAGGATGTCTTATGCATGACACATATGAAGTACTACTACCGTTGACAAAATTGCTTCCATGTTTTCAAAATAAAAGGCTCTAGCACATAACCATTCTTTTACTTTTATGTTGAGTCTCCACCTTCTTTTAAAAGCACCAACTACTGAGAGCATGATTGTCATTCTGAGTGTAATGTGCATTGTCCCAAAGTAGCATTGTCTTTTGCATGATTGTGATATCGTTTATTTTGAAATCATTGTATCTAGTCATCACTTAAACCTTGAAGGTGCCCCTGCATTTATGTTTTGCATCACTAAAGGGGGCAAGCTAGATATCACTTTATCATATTTGCACATCATGTTCATTACAAATCTTCTTGATGTTTCAGTTTCATATTGTAAAACTTTCAGTCATTTGTGATTTTCTCATGAGGCAACCTAATTACTATAGAATCATTGTCTCAGTAAGCTTTTGTCATATGACTGTAAAAAGTCCTATATGGTTAATAGCATGTCACCACAGAAATTATTCTTGTTATCATTTACCTACTCGAGGACGAGCAGGAATTAAGCTTGGGGATGTTGATATGTCCAAAACGTATCTATAATTTCTGCTTGCTCCATGCCACTTTTGGGTGATATTGCTATGATATTCATACACTTCCATACACTTTTGATCATATTTGGACTAACCTACTAATCCAGTGCACCCCGGTGCCAGTTTCTGTTTTTGGCTGTTTTTGTATTTCAGGTTTTCACGTTACGAGAACTGCCAGGAAAAATCCAGAAAAATTATATAAAAAATTAGCGTTCCAGAACCTACCTAGCGCCTGAAGGGCAGCCGGGGGGGCACCAGGGCTCCAGGCGCCCTGGCGGCGCCTCCCCCCTGGGCCGCGCCGGGGGGCGCCTGGGCCCCCCGAAGCCCGTCTGGTGCCCCCCTTTGGCATATATTTAGAGCGTCCCTCGAAATCCTCGGGACGGGAACTCTTTTTCGCAATCTCATCTCTGTTCTGCCGCCGCCGCCGCTTCCAAGATCGGGAGCACCAGGAGAACTCTTCCCGGCACCCTGCCGGAGGGGAGGATCACCATCGGGAGCCTCTCCACCACCATGGACGCCTCCCGGATGAGTTGTGAGTAGTCTCCCTTGGACCATGAGTCCATGACCAGTAGCTATGTGATGTTCTCCTCCCGTTCTTGTGCTTCACTAATTAGTCCTCGTGAGCTGCCCTACATGATCGAGGCACATATGTAATCCTTATGCTGTTGCTATGTTGAGTTTGCTGGGATCCGATGGATTATGAGATTATGTTCAGATTGATCTTGAGTAATATATTTGATATACCTCTTTTATATTTATGTTCATAAGTAATTCTTGCATGTTCTCCGTTGTTATTTATTGCTTTGGCCAAGTAATACGTAGTGACTCCAAGAGGGAACGTTATGCTCGATTGTGGGTTCATGCCCCTCGATGACTAGCTTGAGTGACAGAAACATGAGTCTAGGGGATGTGCTGTTGCGACAAGGGGGAAAACAACGGTGCTTGTGCCCGCGGGTGCAAGGATTGTTTACTTTACGCAAGGTTCTTTTAATGCAGTTGTCTGTTGCATTGAGTTTACACTATGGGTGGGACTCGCAACTTAATACCAGCGAGATGTTCTGGATAGATATCTCAAGGTGGATGATTAGTAGTAGATATTGATGGATTTCGGTCTACTTAATTTGGCGTACCGCCCATGCTTTGAACCTCAACCTTTCTTGCAATGTAATCAGCATTGGTTTGCGTTCGTGGTCCTGTCAATTGCCGAGCTGTAATTTGTTTACCTCACATAGCTGTTTTATCGTCTTTTGGGAGAGAGACATCACTAGTGAACATCATGAGACTCCGGTCCATATTACCATCATTGATCACATCCGCTATTTACTTTTCGCTTTTACTTACTGTTGCAAACATTATCTATCACTACTATCATTTGCGTTTAATCTTTTGTGAACTACAAGGCCGGAGGGATTGACAACCTCTCTGTACTCGTTGGGAGCAAAGTTATTTGTATCTGTGTGCAGGTCCACGTTGATTGCTAATCCGCGCCGTTAGCAGTTGACACCTACTTGATGAACCTAGGAGTCTCTGGGGATTCGATCCTTGGCATCTTTGCTAAGGGAAAACACTTTTACATACTGCATCTTACACCTTCCACTTGGGGTAACCAACGAGGGGTTAGAGGCCCATCAATTGTGCATACCAAATCTTCTTTACTCCTAATAAAACAGTTGGTAGTTTTCGTTTCAGATTTGTTTCGTCCCATCTCTCACCTATTGGGGAACGTAGTATTTCAAAAAAAAATCATATGGTCACGCAAGATATATCTAGGAGAAGCATATCAACGAGCGGGAAGAGTGTGTCCACGTACTCTCGTAGACCGAAAGCGAAAGCGTTTACTAACGCGATTGATGTAGTCAAACATCTTCACAATCCAACCGATCCAAGTACCGAACGTACGGCACCTCCGTGTTCAGCACATGTTCAGCACGATGATGTCCCTCGAGCTCTTGATTCACTTGAGGATGAGGGAGAGTTTCTTCAGCACGACGGTGTAGTGACGGTGATGATGAAGTTACCGGCACAGGGCTTCGGCTAAGCACTGCAATGATATGACCGAGGTGTGTAACTGTGGAGGGGGGAACCGCACACGGCTAAGAGAAGACTTGTTGTGCCTTTGGGGTGCCCCCTTCCCACGTATATAAATGAGGGAGGGAGGAGGAGGCCGACCAAGGGGGGCGCGCACCATAGGAGAGTCCAACTAGGATTCCCAATCCTAGTTGGAGTCCCCTTCCTTTCCAAGAGAGGGAGAAAGGGAAGGAGGAGGAAGGGGAGAAGGAAAGAGGGGGGCGCCGCCCCCTCCCTAGTCCAATACGGACTTGCCATGTGGGGGCACACTGCCTCCCCTTATGGCCCTTCTCTCCTTTCCACTAAAGCCCATTAAGGCCCAATACTTCCCCGGGGGGTTCCTGTAAGCTCCCGGTACTCCGAAACTTATTCGATACTTACCAAAACCATTCCGGTGTCCGAATGTAACCTTCTAATATATGAATCTTTATGTCTCTACAATTTCGAGACTCCTCATCATGTCTGTGATCTCATCCGAGACTCCAAACAAACGTCGGTCATAAAAAACACATAACTCATAATACTAATCATCATCGAACGTTAAGCGTGCGGACCCTATGAGTTTGAGAACTATGTAGAAATGACCGAGAGACATCTTCGGTCAATAACCAATAGCAGAACATGGATGATCATATTGGCTCCTACATATTCTACGAAGATATTTATCGGTCAAACCGCATAACAACATACGTTGTTTCCTTTGTCATCGGTATGTTACTTGCCCGAGATTTGATTGTCGGTATCATCATACCTAGTTCAATCTCGTTACCAGCAAGTCTCTTTACTCATTCCGTAATACATCACCTCATGACCAACTCATTAGTCATTTGCTTGCAAGGCTTATTATGATGTGTATTACCGAGAGGGCCCAGAGATACCTCTCCGACACTCGGGGTGAAAAATCATTTTCTTGATCTATGCCAACACCACAAACACCTTCGGAGACACCTATAGAGCATTTTTATAATCACCCAGTTACATTGTGATGCTTGATAGCGCACAACGTGTTCCTCCGGTATTCGGGAGTTGCATAATCTCATAGTCAGAGGAACATGTATAAGTCATGAAGAAAGTAATAGCAATAAAACTAAACGATCATTATGCTAAGCTAACGGATGGGTATTGTCCATAACATCATTCTCTTAATGATGTGATCCCGTTCATCAAATGACAACACATGCCTATGGTTAGGAAACTTAACCATCTTTGATTAACGAGCTAGTCTAGTAGAGGCATACTAGGGACACTCTGTTTTGTCTATGTATTCACACATGTATCAAGTTTCCGGTCAATACAATTCTAGGATGAATAAAAGACATTTGTCATGATATATAAGGAAATATGAATAACAACATTATTATTTCCTCTAGGGCATATTTCCTTCATCACCTTCATCTGGTTTTTTCGTCCTCCTCTCACCTTTCGTGGTGATCCCCTCACACCTAGCAATTCCCCCTCGCACGAATAAATCAGTGGACAACCACGTATCGAGCCCCCTCGCACGAAAAAAGGACGAAGACCATGTAGAGAGGCCCCCTTGCACAAAAAAAGAAATGGACGAACTGGGAGCGAGGCCCCTCATACAAACCAGGGAGTGAGGCCCCCTCGCTCGAGAAGAAATCTGATGACCAGGGCTGCTCTCGATCTGTTCGCTACGAGGACGGGAACCACGCCCCAGCCGCCATCGCGGATCCTTTCACCGCCGCCCATCTATTCGCTACGGTTCCTCGCACTACGTGATTCTTGGGGCGCCATTCCTACGGCGGTGGAAAGAGACTCCGATGCGGAGGCGCGCAAGTGGGAAGTGGAGGAGCGGAGACCATGGCTAAGGAGCAGGTCGCGCGCTGTTGTAGGGATAGGAGCGTCAGCGCCGGATCCATGTACGCCCACGGCATGGTCGCGCACGGGATGCCCTCAGGTAGGTCCATGCCGTAGCCTGATACATCTCCAACATATCTATAATTTTTTATTGTTCCATGCTATTATAATATCTATCTTGGATGTTTTGTATGCATTAACATGCTATTTTATATGATTTTTGGGACTAACATATTAACCCAGAGCCCAGTGCCAGTTTCTGTTTTTCCCCTTGTTTTTGAGTTTCGCAGAAAAGGAATATCAAACGGAACGAAACTTTACAAGGATTTTTATTGGACCAGAAGACACGAGAAGGACTTGGAGTACACGCTAGGGAATCCTCGAGGCGGCCACAAGGGTGGAGGGCGCGCTCTGGGGGGTAGGACGCGCCCCCTACCTTGTGGGCCCCCTGAGACACCCCTGACCTACTTATTTCGCCTATAAATCCCCAAATATTCCAGAAACCCCAGAACATTCATCGAAACCACTTTTCCGCCGCCGTAACCTTCTGTTCTCGCGAGATCCCATCTGGAGGCCTTTTTCGGTACTCTGTAGGAGGAGGAATCAACCACGAAGGGCATCTACATCAACCCTATTGCCCTTCCGATGAAGTGTGAGTAGTTTACCACAGACCTACGACTCCATAGCTAGTAGCTAGATGGCTTCTTCTCTCTCTTTGATCCATAATACCATGTTCTCCTCGATGTTCTTGGAGATCTATCCCATGTAATCTTATTTTGCGGTGTGTTTGTCAAGATCCGATGAATTGTGGGTTTATGATCAGATTATCTATGAATATTATTTGAGTCTCTTCTGAATTCTTATATGCATGATTTAATATCTTAGTAATTCTCTTCGAACTATCGGTTTGGTTTGGCCAACTAGATTGGTTTTTTCTTGCAATGGGAGAAGTGATTTGCTTTGGGTTCAATCTTGCGGTACTCAATCCCAGTGACAGTAGGGGACATGACACGTATTGTATTGTTGCCATCAAGGATAACGAGATGGGGTTTTCATCATATTGCTTGAGTTAATTCCGCTACATGATGTCATCTTGCTTAATGCGTTACTCTGTTCTTATGAACTTAATACTCTAGATGCAGAATCGTTTCGGTCGATGCGTGGAGTAATAGTAGTAGATGCAGGCAGGAGTCGGTCTACTTGATACGGACGTGATTCCTATATTCATGATCATTGCCTTAGATGTCTTCATAATTATTCGCTCTTCTATCAATTGCTTGACAGTAATTTGTTCACCCACCGTAATATTTGCTATCATATGAGAAGCCTCAAGTGAAACCTATGGCCCCCGGGTCTATTTTACATCTTATAAGTTTCTGATCTACTATTTTGCAATGTTTTACTTTTCAATCTATAAACCAAGAAACCAAAAATATTTACTTTACCAGTTCATCTATCTCTATCGGATCTCACTTTTGCAATTAACCGTTAAGGGATTGAAAACCCCTTAATAGGATTGGGTGAAAGTTGTTTGATTGTTTGTGCAGGTATTTGGCGATTTGTGCGTAATCTCCTACTGGATTGATACCTTGGTTCTCAAACTGAGCTAAGTACTCACTCTACTTTGCTGCATCACCCTTTCCTCTTCAAGGGAAAAACAAACGCAAGATCAAGAGGTAGCAGGAAGAATTTCTGGCGCCGTTTCGAGGGAGATCTACGCCAAGTCAAGAGCTACTACCCTTCATTAAACTCTCATCTCTCGCATTTACATTATTTGCCATTCGCCTCTCATTTTCCTCTCCCCCACTTCTAAAACGATCTTCTCAAAGTTTTGCCTTTTCTCCGCCCTTCTTTCGTTCATCTTGTTCACTTGCTTTTTGTGTGCCTATGTGTTGGATTGCTTGCTTTGTCACGATGGCTCAATTTTTTTTACTAAACTATGTGAATTTTCCAACACCAATAATAATGATTTTATTAGTACTTCGATTGCTCCTGCTACTAATGCGTAATCATGTGAAATCAATGCTGCTTCATTGAATCTAGTGATGAAAGATCAATTCTCTGGCCTTCCTAGTGAAGATGCCGCTTCCCATCTGAATAGGTTTGTTGATTTGTGTGATATGCAAAAGAAAAGAGATGTGGATAATGATCTTGTCAAATTAAAGCTATTCCCATTCTCACTACGAGATCGGGCTAAAACTTGGTTTTCATCTTTGCCTAAAAATAGTATTGATTCATGGAATAGATGCAAAGATTCTTTTATTGCCAAGTATTGTCCTCCCGCTAAGATCATCTCCCTTAGGAACGATATTATGAATTTTAAACAACTTGATCATGAGCATGTTGCACAATCTTGGGAGAGGATGAAACTTATGATAAGAAATTGTCCTACGCATGGCTTGAATTTATGGATGATTATACAAAAAAATATGCCGGATTAAACTTTGCTTCTATAAATCTTTTAGATTCGGCCGCGGGAGGTACTTTTATGGAAATCACTTTAGGAGAAGCTACTAAACTCCTAGACAATATAATGGTTAACTATTCTCAATGGCATACCGAAAGATCTTCCACTAGTAAAAAAGTGCACGCAATTGAAGAGATTAATGTTTTGAGTGGAAACATGGATGAACTTATGAATTTATTTGCTAGCAAGGGTATTAATATTGATCCTAATGATATGCCCTTGTCCACTTTGATTGATAATAATAATGAATCTATGGATGTGAATTTTTTTGGTAGAAACAATTTTGGTAACAAAGGAAATTTTAATCCTAGGCCTTTTCCTACTAATTCCTCTAATAATTATGGTAATTCCTACAACAATTGGAAATTATAATAAGATAGCCTCTGATTTTGAGAATAGTGTTAAATACTTTACGAGTGCTCAAAAGAATTTTAATGCTATGATTGAAGAAAAAATTGCTTAAGATTGATGAATTGGCTAGGATCATGGATAGAATTTCTCTTGATGTTGAATCTTTGAAACTTAGATATATTCCACCCAAGCATGATATCAATGAGTCTCTCAAGGCTATGCGAATTTCCATTGATGAGTGCAAAGAATGAACCGCTAAGATGCGTGCTAAAAAAGATTGGTTTATAAAAACATGTTCTTCTAGTTTCTGCGAAAATAATGATGAAGATCTTAAAGTGATTGATGTGACTCCTATTGAATCTTTGTTTTGCAAAATAAATCTTGTTAAAGATGGGATTGGAGATGAATCAACTTTGGTTATAAGGTTTCCCAATAATCCAGAGTTTTTAGATCTGATGCAAAAATTGATAAAAGTGGGATTGATGAAGTCAAAACTTTAAGTAGCAATGAACCCACTAGATTGGATCTCAAGGAATTTAATTATGATAATTGTTCTTTAATAGATTGTATTTCATTGTTGCAATCCATGTTGAATTCTCCTCATGCTTATAATCAAAATAAAGCTTTTACCAAACATATCGTTGATGCTATGATGCAATCTTTTGAAGAAAAGCTTGAATTAGAAGTTTCTATCCCTAGAAAACTTTATGATGAGTGGGAACCTACTATTAAGATCAAGATTAAAAATATTGAGTGCCATGCTTTGTGTGATTTGGGTGCTAACGTTTCTACGATTCCAAAAACTTTATGTGATGTGCTAGGTTTCCGTGAAATTGATGAGTGTTCTTTAAATTTAAATCTTGCGGATTCCACTATTAAGAAACCTATGGGAAGGATTAATGATTTTCTTAATGTTGCAAATAGGAATTATGTGCCCATAGATTTCATTGTTATTGATATAGACTACAATCCTACATGTCCTATTATTCTTGGTAGACCTTTCCTTACAACAATTGGTGCAATTATTGATATGAACCATGGAAAAGTTGGAATAAAGTAAATATTATACCAATATAAAATTATAATAAAATCATAACAGTACCTTGACTGGTTATTTGCTTTGTTTTACTAACGGAGCTCACGAGATTTCTGTTGAGTTTTGTGTTGTGAATTTTTCAAGTTTTAGGTAAGGATTTGATGGACTATGGAATAAGGAGTGGCAAATGCCTAAGCTTGGGGATGCCCAACGCACCCCAAGGTAAAATTCAAGGAAGTCCAAGAGCCTAATCTTGGGGATGCCCCGGGAAGGCATCCCCTCTTTCATCCTCATCCATCGGTAACTTTACTTGAGGCTATATTTTTATTCACTACATGATATGTGTTTTGCTTGGAGCGTCTTGTATGATATGAGTCTTTGCTTTTTAGTTTGTCATTATTATCCTTGCTGTACACACCTTTTGAGAGGGACATGCTTCAATCATGATTTATTAGAATACTCTATGTGATTCACTTATATCTTTTAAGCTAGGCAATTTTGCTCTAGTACTTCATTTATATCTTTTAGAGCACGGCAGTGGTTTTATTTTATAAAAATTGTTGAAATCTCTTGCTTCACTTATATTATCTTTAGAGTCTCTAAAACAGCATGGTAATTAGCTTGGGTTATGAATTTAGTCCTAATATGATAGACATCCAAAGTAGGTATAATAAAAACTTTCATATGATAATTGTGATCGTTTTGAGATATGAGGATGGTAATATTAGAATCATGCTCGTAGTAAATAGTAGGGTAGAGAAAATAATTGTGTTAAGGTTTGTGATTCCTGAAGCATGCACGTATGGTCTTCAAAAAGTGCAACCGAAACGAGATGCTTGTGTCTTGATTGTTCACCTTTGTGTGAAGGTCGGGGGCGCGCGATGGTTAACTCCTACCAACCTCCCCCCTGGGGGCATGCATAGTAGTACTTTGCTTCGAGGGCTAATAAATCTTTTGCAATAAGTATGTGAGTTCTTTGTGACTAATGTTGATTCCATAGATTATACGCTCTCTCACCCTTCCACCTTGCTAGCCACTCTAGTGCCACGCAACTTTCGCCGATGCATAAAACCCTCCTTATACCTTCCTCAAAATATCCACTATACCTACCTATTATGGCATTTCCATATCCATTCCGAGATATATTGCCATGTAACTCCACCATTCCATTTATTATGACACACATCTTCATTGTCATATTGCTTTGCATGATCATGTAGTTGACATAGTATTTGTGGCAAGGCCACCGCTCATATTTTTTATACATGTCACTCTTGGTCATTGCACATCCCGGTACACCGTCGGAGGCATTCATATAGAGTCATATATTTGTTCTAGCATCGAAATATCGAGTTGTAAGTAAATACAAGTGTGATGATCATCATTATTAGAACATTGTCCCATGTGAGTTTATCAAAACTAAAAGAGGCCAATGAAGCCCAACTAAACAAAAGAGGCCAAAGAATCCCACCAAAAAAGAGAGGCCAAAGAGTCCAAAATAAAAAAATAAAAGAAAAAGAGAGAAGGGACAATGTTACTATCTTTTTTCCGCACATGTGCTTCAGAGTCGCACCATGTTCTTCATGATAGAGAGTTTCCTATGTTGTCACTTTCATATACTAGTGGGAACTTTCGCTATAAGAACTTGGCTTGTATATTCGAACGATGGGTTTCCTCAAATGCCCTAGGTCTTCATGAGCAAGAAAGTTGATCCACACCCACTAGTTTTCTTTTTTACCTTTCATACACTTATAGCTCTAGTGTATCCGTTACATGGCAATCCCTACTCACTCACATTGATATCAATTGATGGACATCTCCATAGTGCATTGATTTGCCGAGTTCATGTGAGACCTTCTCCCCACTTTTGTCTATTACCACTTTCTATTCCACCCATAGTGCTATATCCATGGCTCACGCTCATATATTGCGTGAAATATTGAAAAGGCTGAAGCACATTAAAAAGTATGAACCCAATGCTTGGCTGACACCGGGGTGGGCATGATTACCTTGTGTTGAGAAGAGAGAGAGCATAATAAGACTATATGATTTTGTAGGGATAACTTTCATTAGCCATGTTATTTTTGAAGCTTGATGATTTACTATCTAGTATGCTTGGAATATTATTATTCTCAAGTCAACATAAACTTTTGCTTGAAACTTACGGATCTGAACTTTCATACCACATTAAAGAAGAATTGCATTGATAAATATGTTAGGTAGCATTCCACATCAAAAATTCTGTTTTTATCATTTACCTACTCGAGGACGAGCATGAATTAAGCTTGGGGATGCTTGATACGTCTCCAACGCATCTATAATTTTTGATTGTTCCATGCTATTATATTATCTATCTTGGATGCTTTATATGCATTAATATGCTATTTTATATGATTTTTGGGACTAACATATTAACCCAGAGCCCAGTGCCAGTTTATGTTTTTTCCTTGTTTTTTGAGTTTCGCAGAAAAGGAATATCAAACGGAACAAACTTTACAAGGATTTTTCTTGGACCACAAGACACCAGAAGGACTTCGAGTACACGCCAGGGGAGCCTCGAGGCGGCCACAAGGGTGGAGGGCGCGCCCTGGGGGGTAGGGCGCGCCCCTAACTTGTGCCCCCCCCGAGACCCCCCTGACCTACTTCTTTCGCCTATAAATTCCCAAATATTCCAGAAACCCCAGAACATCCATCGAAACCACTTTTACTCTGCCGCGACCTTCTGTTCTCGCGAGATACCATCTGGAGGTCTTTTCCGGTACTCTGCCAGAGGAGGAATCAACCACGAAGGGCATCTACATCAACCCTATTGCCCTTCCGATGAAGTGTGAGTAATTTACCACAGACCTACGGGTCCATGGCTAATAGCTAGATGGCTTCTTCCCTCTCTTTGATCCACAATACCATGTTATCCTCGATGTTCTTGGAGATCTATCTGATGTATCTTCTTTTGCGGTGTGTTTGTCAAGATCTAATGAATTGTGAGTTTATGATCAAATTATCTATGAATATTATTTGAGTCTCTTCTGAATTCTTATATGCATTATTTAATATCTTAGTAATTCTCTTCAAACTATCGGTTTGGTTTGACCAACTAGATTGGTTTTTCTTGCAATGGGAGAAGTGCTTTGCTTTGGGTTCAATCTTGCGGTGCTCAATCCCAGTGACAGTAGGGGACATGACACGTATTGTATTGTTGCCATCGAGGATAACAAGATGTGGTTTTCATCATATTGCTTGAGTTAATTCTGCTACATCATATCATCTTGCTTAATGTGTTATTATGTTCTTATGAACTTAATACTCTAGATGCAGAATAATTTCGGTCGATGTGTGGAGTAATAGTAGTAGATACAAGCAGGAGTCGGTCTACTTGATACAAACGTGATGCCTATATTCATGATCATTGCCTTAGATGTCGTCATAATTATTCACTCTTCTATCAATTGCTTGACAGTAATTTGTTCACCCACCGTAATATTTGCTATCATGAGAGAAGCCCCTAGTGAAACCTATGGCCCCTGGGTCTATTTTACATCTTATAAGCTTCCGATCTACTATTTTGCAATCTTTTACTTTTCAATCTATAAACCAAAAGCCAAAAAATATTTACTTTACTAGTTCAACTATCTCTATCGGATCTCACTTTTGCAACTAGCCGTGAAGGGATTGACAACCCCTTTATAGCGTTGGGTGCAAGAGTTGTTTGATTGTTTGTGCATGTATTTGGCGATTTCTGCGTAATCTCCTACTGGATTGATACCTTGGTATTCAAACTGAGTGAAATACTTGCTCTACTTTGCTGCATCACCCTTTCCTCTTCAATGGAAAAACCAACGCAAGCTCAAGAGGTAGCATACCCCAGGTCGGGATCGGGATGACAACAGCAATGGAAATTCCATTTGACCATGCCCATAGGCCCTCTGATCCATGGCACAAGTACCACTACCGACAGGTTGAACCGATGGATGTTGGTATTTAGACCTTGCATTGTGGACCAGGACGATGTCTATGGAGGTGTCTTCAGGATCGGTGGTGCATAGAAAAATGTGACGCGAAGAACCTGTGTAGGACGAGGTAAACTATTCAGATCTGGTCTATTTTCCTTCCCTCCATAGTTATCCTTATGCCGCTCCTCCGTAGTTATCTTTATGCTACTTCTCATTGATTTTTCATTTTTACCTTCGTTCCCATATAGCTACAAGCAACCTTAATAATGGAAGCTAGCTAGCTCAGCGTGGCGCCGCCGAGAACAAAAATCGGCTCGCTACCGAGGTCATCCTCACAAAGGTGCTCCAGAACAATAGGAGCAACACTGATAGCTATTACCCTGCTGTAGTGATGCGGGCCAGATGGAGCTGGGATGCATGCGTGACGAGAGGATGTACATGTCAGCTCCTCTGCCTTCAACATGTCGATTATATGTGAGTTTTTTTCCTTCCACCTTTTACTTTTTATTATGCAAGTCGATACAGATTTTAGGTTGTGTCATCTCTTTTCTTAGTCTGTCCTCTTGCAATGCAAGATTATCCATATTGGTAGCTCCAATATTTTTATGTGTGCTTTACTCTTCATATTTTGATTCCTATGCATTTAACTTAAAATGTAGTATGGAGGACCAAAATTCTTCCTGGGAAAGTAACCGTAGCAGAACTAAAATTATTCTACCTATTTTTATGTGTGCTTTATTTTTAATTTTCTTGCAGCGTATAATTGTTATTTGTGAATGTAGGATTGCATTAAACTAAATCCAAACAGAATAGCCCATGATTTTTAATTTTCTAGCACTGTATAGTTGAGCAGCTGTTCTCTTTCAATGCAAGCTTGCATGTAATTTTATTAGACATTATTATGTATGTATTTTTTTTATGACGTCACTTTTAGTTAGTGGCATAATATGTGGTTATCCAATTTGGCTCCCAGGCTCATCTACTCTCTATATCTGGACCACCCAGTTGCTCTAAGATTGGTGAAAGCATGTGTATTTCAGCTTGTATTCTCTCATTGAAAAACATGTATGTAGCTGTTTTCTCTTTCTTCATGTTAGATCTGACATGTGAACAGTTGTGGGGTCTACATTTGAGCACGCTCTCACTATGTTCATTCACTATCATCTGTCTCCATTGATTGACTGCTCGGATAGGTAGCAGGCTAGCAGCAACTTACAAAGGCAGAAGATGATATGTTTTTTGAGCTAGAAAATTATAATTTTGGCCGCACAAATTTTAATAGCAGCATGATTAGGACCCAAAATTTTCTTTCACCAAGACAACGTTTGCAGGATGGATTTCGCAAAGGAAAATTCAATCCACAAACTGTACGCACCCAACCTTACATGTTGCATGAACTAAAAGCTTTGCCACTCAATTTTCTATCGGTCTGTCATGTGGGGCCAGCCCTATTGGCGTGATACGTCTCCACCGTATCTATAATTTTTGATTGTTCCATGCTATTATATATGATGTTTTGGATGTTTAATGGGCTTTATTATACACCTTTATATTATTTTTGGGACTAACCTATTAACCCAAAGGCCCAGTCCAGATTGCTTTTTTTTTGCCTATTTCAAGGTTTCACAGAAAAGGAATATCAAACGGAGTCCAAACGGAATGAAACCTTCAGAAGAAATATTTTTGGAATGATATCTTCACGAGAGACTTGAGAACCAACGCAGAGGGGACTTGTGGCGTCCACGAGGGTGGAGGGCGCGCCCCCTCCCCCTGGGCGCGCCCCCTGCCTCGTGGGCCCCACGTTGCTCCCCCTATGCCCTCCTTCCTCCTATATATACCCATGTACCCTGAAAACATCGAAGCAACAGAGAAAACCCTAATTCCACCGCCACAACCTTCTGTTCCCGTGAGATCCCATCTTGGGGCATGTTCCGGAGCTCCGCCGGAGGGGGGATCTTCCATGGAGTGCTTCTACATCAACACTATCGCCTCACCATGTGTTGTGAGTACTTTACCACAGACCTTCGGGTCCATAGTTAGTACCTAGATGGCTTCTTCTCTCTTTTTGGATCTCAATACCAAGTTCTCCTTGGTCTTCGAGGAGATCTATTCGTTGCAATCTTTTTGCGGTGTGTTTGTTGAGATCCGATGAATTGTGGGTTTATGATCAAGATTATCTATGAGAAATATTTGGTTCTTTTCTGAATTCTTTTATGTATGATTATAATATCCTTGCAAGTCTCTTCGAATTATCGGTTTGGTTTGGCCTACTAGATCTATAGTTCTTGCAATGGGAGAAGTGCTTGCTTTGGGTTCAATCTTGCGGTGTCCTTTCCCAGTGACATCATGGGCAGCAAGGCACGTATAGTATTATTGCCATCGAGGATAAAAAGATGGGGTTTATATCATATTGATTGAGTTTATCCCTCTACATCATGTCATCATGCTTAAAGCATTACTATGTTCTTATGAACTTAATACTCTAGATGCATGCTGGATTGCGGTCGATGTGTGGAGTAATAGTAGTAGATGCAGAATCGTTTCGGTCTACTTGTCACGGACGTGATGCCTATATGTAAAGATCATGACTAGATATTCTCATAATTAGTCGCTTTTCTATCAATTGCTCGACAGTAATTCGTTCACCCACCGTAGAAATCTGCTATCATGAGAGAAGCCACTAGTGAAACCTACGGCCCCCGGGTTTATTCTCAACATATCAATCTACAATCTATTTTACTTTGTTTTTTTTACTTTCTGTCCTTATATCCAAAAATACCAAAAATATCAAACTATACTATCTATCAGATCTCACTTTCGTATGTGACCGTAAAGGGACTGACAACCCCTTATCGCGTTGGCTGCGAAGTTCTTATTTGTTTGTGCAGGTGCGAGGGACTCGCGCGTGGTCTCCTACTGGATTGATACCTTGGTTCTCAAAAACCGAGGGAAATACTTACACTACTGTGCTTCATCACCATTTCCTCTTCGAGGGAATACAATGCAAGCTCGAGAAGTAGCAAGAAAAATTTCTGGCGCCGTTGCCGAGGAGGCTTACGCAAAAGTCATATACCAAGTACCCATCACAAACCCTTATCCTTTACATTACATTTATTTGCCTCTCGTTTTCCTCTCCCCCACTTCACCCTTGCCGTTTTATTTGCCCTTCTTTTTGCCGTGTGTTTATCGTTCGCCTTGCCTTGCCGTCATGGCTAGTCCCTTATCTGCTCCTTTGTCCCCCGAGTTTGAAGTTCTTCACTTCAAGCAAAAGCAAGGAGAAAACTTAAAAGAGGCTTGGTTCAGAATGATGAAATCTTATCGTAACTATACCTAAGAGGTGAATTTTAGGATTGTACTTCGCAATTTTTTTGTTGGACTAAATATGTCCCATAGACAACTCCTGGATTGCGTTGCCAAAGGAAATTTTATCAAAATTGATCCTAGTATTGCACATGAACCTATAGAGGGAATAGTGGGAACACTACCTCAACAAAATGGGTTACATCAGACCCAGGAAGAGACACAAGGTTTTGAGAAAATTTGCGAAGTAACAAAAATATTACAAAAATCTCTTGAACCTCTTAAGAGTGTTAATGGAAATCTCCACCGCATGAATATGTTGATTACCCTTTGTAATAAGCAGTTGGATTCGTTAGATCTAAAGATTTCTGAATATGAAGGGAAACGTAAAGAACCTCCTGGATTCATTCTTGACACCGTTAAAAGGGTAAAGATCAAAGATGGCATAGATTTATCCTTGTATCATGCCTAGCTAGGGGCGTTAAACGATAGCGCTTGTTGAGAGGCAACCCAATTTTATTTTCTTTCTTTTTGCTTCTGTTTAGGAATAAATATTGCATGTAGCTTCTTTTTGGATGTGGTTTTGTGTTTTAATTAGTGTTTGTGCCAAGTAGAACCTTTGGGAAGATTTGTGTGAAGTTTATATGATCTTGCTGTAAAAAACAGAAACGTTAGTGCTCACTAGAATAGTCACCATATTTTACTGGATAGTGCTATTTAGTTGATTATTTTTGCATATGATTAATAGACAAATTGCTCATGTTTACCAATTTATTTCAATTTTTTTGGAGTTACAGAAGTTTGTGAAAGTTACACATTACTACAGATTGTTCTGTTTTTTGATAGATTCTGTACTTCTTGTGTTGTTTGCTTATTTTGATGGATCTATGAGTAGTATTGGAGGATATGAATCATAGAGAAGTTGGAATATAGTAGGTTTAACACCAATATAAACAAAGAATGAGTTCATTACAGTACCTTTGAGTAGTGGTTTGTTTTCTTATACTAACGGAGCTCACGAGATTTTTGGCTAAGTTTTGTGTTGTGAAGTTTTCAAGTTTTGAGTATGGATTTGATGGACTATGGAACAAAGAGTGGCAAGAGCCTAAGCTTGGGGATGCCCAAGGAACCGCAAGGTAAAATTCAAGGAAAACCAAAAGCCTAAGCTTGGGGATGCCCCGGGAAGGCATCCCCTCTTTCGTCTTCATCAATCGGTAACTATACTCGGGACTATATTTTTATTCACCACTTGATATGTGTTTTACTTGGAGCGTCATGTATGATTTGATTCTTTGCATGTTAGTTTTCCACAATCATCCTTGCTGGACACACCTTTTTTAGAGAGATAAATATGGCCTAGAAATTGTTAGAACACTCTATGTGCTTCACTTATATCTTTTGAGCTAAATAGATTTGCTCTAGTGCTTCACTTATATCTTTTTAGAGCACGGTAGTGATTGTATTTTGTAGAAATTGTTGATCTCTCATGCTTCACTTATATCCTTCTGAGAGTCTTTTACAACAGCATGGTAATGTGCTTTCGTTATAAAACTAGTCCTAATATGATAGACATCCAAGATGAATGTAGTAAAAACTTTCATACAAAGTGCATTGAATATGATGAGAAGTTTGATACTTGATGATTGTTTTGAGATATGGGGATAGTGATATTAGAGTCATCCTAGTGGAGTTATTATGAATTTGAGAAATACTCATGTTAAAGTTTGTGATTCCCGTAGCATGCACGTATGGTGAACCGCTATGTGACGAAGTTAGAGCATGAGGTATTTGTAGAGTGTCATCCTTTGTGTGGAGGTCGGGGGCGCGCGATGGTTAACTCCTACCAACCTCCCCCCTAGGAGCATGCGTTGATTGCTTTGTTTTGATGACTCGTAAATTTTTGCAATAAGTATATCAGTTCTTTATGACTAATGATGAGTCCACGGATTATACGCACTCTCACCCTTCCACCATTGCTAGCCTCTCTTGTACCGTGCAACTTTCGCCGGTACCATACACTCACTATATACCTTCCTCAAAACAGCCACCATATACCTTCCTCAAAATAGCCACATACCTACCTATCATGGCATTTCCATAGCCATTCCGACATATATTGCCATGCAACTTTCCACCGTTTCCATTCATATGACACGCTTCATATTGGCATATTGCCATGCATGATCATGTAGTTGACATCGTATTTGTGGCAAAGCCACCATGCATAATTTTTCATACATGTCACTCTTGATTCATTGCACATCCCAGTACAGCGCCGGAGGCATTCATATAGAGTCATACTTTGTTCTAGTATCGAGTTGTAATATCGAGTTGTAAATCAATATAAGTGTGATGATCATCATTATTAGAGCATTGTCCCAAAGAAAAAAAAGAAAAAAAAAGAAGGAAAGGCCAAAAAAGAGGAAAAAAAGAAAAGGAAAGAAAAGGGACAATGCTACTATCTTTTTCCACACTTGTGCTTCAAAGTAGCACCATGTTCTTCATGATAGAGTGTCTCATGTTTAGTCACTTTCATATACTAGTGGGAATTTTCATTATAGAACTTGGCTTGTATATTCCAATGATGGGCTTCCTCAAATGACCTAGGTCTTCGTGAGCAAGTAAGTTGGATGCACACCCACTTAGTTTCTTTTGTTGAGCTTTCATACATTTTTAGCACTAGTGCATCTGTTGCATGGCAATCCCTACTCACTCACATTGATATCTATTGATGGGCATCTCCATAGCCCATTGATACGCCTAGTAGATGTGAGACTATCTTCCTCCTTTTTGTCTTCTCCACAACCACCACTCTTTTCCACCCATAGTGCTATATCCATGGCTCACGCTCATGTATTGCGTGAAAGTTGAAAGGTTTGAAAAAACTGAGTATGAAAACAATTGCTTGGCTGAAACCGGGGTTGTGCATGATATGAATATTTTGTGTGATGAAGAGGGAGCATAGCCAGACTATATGATTTTGTAGGGATAACTTTCTTTGGCCATGTTATTTTGAGAAGACATGATTGCTTTGTTAGTATGCTTGAAGTTTTATTATTCTTGTGTCAATATAGACTTTTGTCTTGAATCTTTCAAATCTGAACATTCATGCCACAATAAAGATGACTACATTAAAATTTATGTTGGTTAAAATTCCACATCAAAAATTCTGTTTTCATCATTTACCTACTCGAGGACGAGCAGGAATTAAGCTTGGGATGCTTGATACGTCTCCAACGTATCTACAATTTTTGATTGTTCCATGCTATTATATATGATGTTTTGGATGTTTAATGGGATTTATTATACACTTTTATATTATTTTTGGGACTAAACTATTAACCCAAAGGCCCAGTGCAGATTGCTACTTTTTTTTGCCAAACGGAATGAAACCTTCGGGAGAGATATTTTTGGAACGATATCTTCACGAGAGACTTGAGAACCAAGGCAGAGGGGACACGCGGCGTCCACGAGGGTGGAGGGCGCTCCCCCTCCCCCTGGGCGTGCCCCCATGCCTCGTGGGCCCCACGTTGCTCCCCCGATGCCCTCCTTCCTCCTATATATACCCATGTACCCTGAAAACATCGAAGCAACAGAGGAAACCCTAATTCCACCGCCGCAACCTTCTGTTCCTGTGAGATCCCATCTTGGGGCCTATTCCGGAGCTCCGCCGGAGGGGGATCTTCCACGGAGTGCTTCTACATCAACACCATCGCCTCACCATGAGTTGTGAGTAGTTTACCACAGACCTTCGGGTCCATAGTTAGTACCTAGATGGCTTCTTCTTTCTTTTTGGATCTCAATACCAAGTTATCCTCGGTCTTCGAGGAGATCTATTCGATGTAATCTTTTTGCGGTGTGTTTGTCGAGATCCGATGAATTGTGGGTTTATGATCAAGATTATCTATGAGAAATATTTGGTTCTTTTCTGAATTCTTTTATGTATGATTATAATATCCTTGCAAGTCTCTTCGAATTATCGGTTTGGTTTGGCCTACTAGATCTATAGTTCTTGCAATGGGAGAAGTGCTTGGCTTCGGGTTCAATCTTGTGGTGTCCTTTCCCAGTGACAACAGGGGCAGCAAGGCACGTATAGTATTGTTGCCATCAAGGATAAAAATATGGGGTTTATATCATATTGCTTGAGTTTATCCCTCTACATCATGTCATCATGCTTAAAGCATTACTCTGTTCTTATGAACTTAATACTCTAGATGCATGCTGGATAGCGGTCGATGTGTGGAGTAATAGTAGTAGATGCAGAATCGTTTCGATCTACTTGTCACGGACGTGATGCCTATATGTAATGATCATGCCTAGATATTCTCATAATTATTCGCTTTTCTATCAATTGCTCGACAGTAATTATTTCACCCACCGTAGAAATCTGCTATCATGAGAGAAGCCACTAGTGAAACCTATGGCCTCCGGGTTTATTCTCAACATATCAATCTACAATCTACTTTACTTTGCAGTTTTTCCTTTCTGTTCTTATATCAAAAAATACCAAAAATACCAAACTATCCTATCTATCAGATCTCACTTTCGTAAGTGACCGTAAAGGGATTGACAACCCCTTATCGCGTTGGCTACGAAGTTCTTATTTTTTTTGTGCAGGTGCGAGGGATTCGCGCGTGGTCTCCTACTGGATTGTTACCTTGGTTCTAAAAAACCGACGGAAATACGTACGCTATTGTGCTGCATCACCCTTTCCTCTTAGAGGGAATACAACGCAAGCTCGAGAAGTAGCGAGGCACAAGAGTGATACGTCCAAAACGTATATATAATTTCTACTTGCTCCATGCCTCTTTTGGGTGATATTGCTATGATATTTATACACTTCCATACACTTTTGATCATATTTGGACTAACCTATTAACTCAGTGCACCCTAGTGCCAGTTTCTGTTTTCGGCTGTTTTTGTATTTCAGGTTTTCATGTTACGAGAACTGCAAGGAAAAATCCAGACAAATTATATAAAAAATCAGCGTTCCAGAAAGTACCGTGCGCCCGAAGGACAGCCGGGGGGGGGGGG
>LR738710.1:673602749-673678689 GCA_902687465.1 Secale cereale | reverse complement strand
GGGGGGGGGGGGGGGGGGGGGGGGGGGCACCAGGGCTCCAGGCGCCCTGGCGGCGCGCCCCCCCTGGGCCGCGCCGGGGGGCGCCTGGGCCCCCCGAGGCTCCTCCGATGCCCCCCTTTGGCATATATTTAAAGCGTCTCCCGGAACTCTCGAGGGAGGAACTCTTTTCGCGATCCCATCTCTCTTCCGCCGCCGCCGCCGCTTCCAAGATCGGGAGCACCAGGAGAACTCTTCCCGGCACCCGGCCGGAGGGGAGGATCACCACCGGGAGCCTCTCCACCACCATGGACGCCTCCCGGATGAGTTGTGAGTAGTCTCCCTTGGACCATGAGTCCATGACCAGTAGCTATGTGATGTTCTCCTCCCGTTCTTGTGCGTCACTAATTAGTCCTCTTGAGCTGCCCTACATGATCGAGGCACATATGTAATCCTTATGCTGTTGCTATGATGAGTTTGCTGGGATCCGATGGATTATGAGATTATGTTCAGATTGTGCTTGAGTAATATATTTGATCTACCTCTTTTATATTTATGTTCGTAAGTAATTCTTGCATGTTCTCCGTTGTTATTTATTGCTTTGGCCAAGTAATAGGTAGTGACTCCAAGAGGGAACGTTATGCTTGATTGTGGGTTCATGCCCCTCGATGACTAGCTTGAGTGACAGAAACATGGGTCTAGGGGATGTGTTGTTGCCACAAGGGGGAAAACAACGGTGCTTGTGCCCGCGGGTGCAAGGATTGTTTACATTACGCAAAGTTCTTTTAATGCAGTTGTCTGTTGCATTGAGTTTACACTATGGGTGGGACTCGCAACTTAATACCAGCGAGATGTTCTGGATAGATATCTCAAGGTGGATGATTAGTAGTAGATATTGATGGATTTCGGTCTACTTACTTTGGCGTACCGCCCACGCTTTGAACCTCAACCTTTCTTGCAATGTAGTCAGCATTGGTTTGCGCACATGGTCCTGTCAATTGCCCAGCTGTAATTCGTTTACCTCACATAGCTGTTTTATCATCTTTTGGGAGAGAGACATCACTAGTGAACATCATGAGACTCCGGTCCATATTACCATCATTGATCACATCCGCTATTTACTTTTCGCTATTATTTACTATTGCAGTTATATCTATCACTACTATCACTTGCGTTTAATCCTTTGTGAACTACAAGGCCGGAGGGATTGACAACCTCTCTGTACTCGTTGGGAGCAAAGTTATTTGTATCTGTGTGCAGGTCCACGTTGATTGCTAATATCTGGCGCCGTAGCAGTTGACACCTTCTTGTTGAACCTAGGAGTCTCTGGGGATTCGATCCTTGGTATCTTTGCCAAGGGAAAAACTTCCGCAACACTACATCTCACACCTTCCACTTGGGGTAACCAACGAGGGGCGAGAAGCCTAGCAAGAGTTTTTCTGGCGCCGTTGCCGGGGACTCCACTCTTCAAGATAGGGGAGTTGCACGCTATCTTTTACCTTTGCTTTTAGTCTTGTTAGTTTACCTTTCAGTTTTTGCTTTAGTACCTTTTTATCGAAAATCACAAAAATAGTTATCTCGTTCTTTAGTTGTCATTATGTCGGGTCCTTTTGTCTTTGACGAGGCAAAAGTTCTCACCTTTAAACGAAGAGGTGGGGAAAGTTTGAAATATGCTTGGTATAGAATTAGTGATTCACAAAAAAGAGCCACCAAGAAGCAACCTACTACTATCTTGCTTAGAAATTTTTATGTTGGAATTACTTCTTGGAATAGGTTTATTCTAGATACTGCTATCAATGGGAATTTCCTAGAAGCCCCAGTTTGGGAGTCTCTTAGTATTATTGAAAATTTTGTTGGGAATCCCCCTGTTGTTAGCATTCAAGAGGACATCACCCTAGCTCACATTATGAAAAAACTTGAAAAGATAGAGCTAGAGATGCCAAGCATTAATAAGATAAATGAGTTGGATCGTCAGATCCAAGGGAATTTGAATAGGCTCGATAGCTCCATGCATAAAATTTTCAAAACTTTGGAGACCGTCAAATTCCATGACTTGGACGCTTCTAGGATAGACAAGATTGAGGAAATATTTGATACCCTAGGAACTACCTTCTCCTCGATCAAAACCAAAAAGGTAGAAACTCCGGCAAAGAGGGAGCCTAAGTTCGTTCACGTTCCAAAGGCTCCCCGTTCTAAAAGTAATCCATCTATTGCCAAAGGGGTTGAAACTGTAAAGACTTTGGAAGAAACACCTCTCTTTGATGAATTTATAAATGAATCTTCCCTTGACTTTTATCCTTTTGGTCTTCTCCCTAGAAGTATCTCTATGAGGCCTTTATTTGAAAGTCCTCTTAAGACTAGTTGTATTATTGAAGAACTTTTTGATGATCTTGATGATGGTTCAATTGATACAACTTAATCTCTATGCACTATGCCTAGCTTAAAGGCATAAAAGAAAGTGCTTTTGGGAGGCAGCCCAATGAATAAATTTTTTATTTTGCTTTTGTTGTGTCTTGATGTTGTTACTACTGTAGCATCATCATTGTATCTTTGCTTTTCAATTTTGTGCCAAGTGTAGCCTCTGATTGCTAGAAAGTTCAAAAGTTGTGAGGTGCTGTCCAGGAAACAGATTCTGTCCTTGGATAGAAAAATTCGTATAAAATCACCAGATCATCTTTTGGGTCTGAATTTTTTCGACAGCATGCTTTATATAATTGTCTTTCGGGAGTCTGTTCTGAGTTTTTTGACTAGAGTTGCAGAAGTGCCCCGAACAAATCAATTACTACCTGCTGTTCTGTTTTTCACAGATTCTGTCCTGTTTTGCTTTTCCTTCATTTTGCAAACCAAGAGCTTGCTTTTTCTTTGCAAAAACCTTTTGGCAATCTTGAGAAACAGTAGAACTTCAAGAATATCTTTATTTCCAGCAAGGTACAATTATTTTATTATGGGTACTAACCTCGCTAATCAGATTATGATGAGTTATGTATGAAGGGAGTTTTCAAGTGTGCGAGGGAAGATGATAAAAAGATTCAGGAGTGTCAAGCGCTCAAGCTTGGGGATGCCCCCATGCACCCCCAAGAAATATTCATGGAGACTCAAGCATCTAAGCTTGGGGATGCCCCCGTGCATACCCTTCTCCATCAACATTATCAGTTCGTCTTTCGTTCCACTCTATTTTAATCACTTCATGTGTTATGTGCTATGCTTGGAGCGTCTTGATTTTAGTTTCCTTTTTAGTTTTTCATAACGAGTCGGAAGTCAGCGTTCTTTATGTGGGAGAGAAACACGCTCCACTTCTACCTAGAACATAACATAGAATTTTCATGCCTATCCTTGCTGTGTGTGTTCTTTATCTTTTAATAGCTACTATCATGTTCAGCTCTTAGCTTTCATGCTTATCTTTTCAAAGAGCTTTTGTTTAGTTGGTTGCTTGAACTCTCTTTAATTACCATGCTTATCTTATTAAGAGAGTTTGCTTCCGTTGCACTGGTTAATATGTCTATGATAAAGATGCTACGTGCATAATGGCGCTTAGTAGTTCAGGTTTTCTTATGGTTAGTCTCAAATAGCTGGGGGATTCCCAATGTGTTATTGGAGTACCAACATGATTTGTTTGCCAATGATGTGGTATGGTTTAGTAATATCTTCCTTCAAGAATTTATTTTGATTGACTTGGCGTCTGCTCACGCATATTTAAGACTGTAAAGAAAGTCTGTCAAGCCTTGATGATCTTTTGTTTCTGAGTAGCGATATAACTACCATGCCTGATTCAAAGTTGCTTTGTCGCTCTGCATGATTATGACCGTCATTGCTCTCTTAGTTGGTCGCTCCCAGTCTTTTGCTAACCTCCACCTGTACTAAGCGGACTGACTGCTTGTGCATCCACATCCTTTTAAACCAGTTATGCCATATGAGTCCACCATACCTACCTATATGTGGTATTTCACCGCCACTCCAAGTAAATTTACATGTGCTACCTTTAAAACCTTCAGTTTTTGCAATACGTAGCTCATGGGAAAGTAGCTTAAAAACTATTGTGGTAAAGAATATGTTGTTTATGTATCTTATTTTCTTATAAGTTGCTTGCTGAGCGGTAACCATGTTTCTGGGGACGCCATCAACTGTTACACTTTTGTTGAATATCATGTGAGTTGCTATGCATGTTCGTCTTGTCTAAAGTAAGGGTGATTTGCCATGGGTTGAATGGTTTGAGTATGCATATTGTTAGAGAAGAACATTGGGCCGCCAACCAAAGCCATGTATCATGGTGGAAGTTTTAGCTTGGACATTAATCCTCAGTCTCTTATGAGAATATGCTTAAGCATTAAAGAGGAGTCCATTATCTATTTTCTATGTTGTCCCGGTATGGATGTCCTCAAGTTGAGATCTATCAAAAACGAGAAATCAAATGCGATCTATCTCCTTGGACCATTGTAAAGGTGACATAGAGGTACCCCTTTGTGACACTTGGTTGAAACATATGTAATGCAATGACAATCCATGGAAATCCGAGCTAATTAGGACAAGGTGCGAGCACTATTGGTATTCGATGCATGAGGCTTGCAACTTATAGGATGTCTTATGCATAACACATATGAAGTACTACTACCGTTGACAAACTTGTTTCTATGTTTTCAAAATAAAAAGCTCTAGCACATGAGTAATCCCTGCTTCCCTCTGCGAAGGGCCATTCTTTTACTTTTATGTTGAGTCTCCACCTTCTTTTAAAAGCACCAACTACTGAGAGCATGATTGTCATTCTGAGTGTAATGTGCATTGTCGCAAAGTAGCATTGTCTTTTGCATAATTGTGATATCGTTTATTTTGAAATCATTGTATCTAGTCATCACTTAAACCTTGAAGGTGCCCCTGTATTTATGTTTTGCTTCACTAAAGGGGGCAAGCTAGATATCACTTTATCATATTTGCACATCATGTTCATTACAAATCTTTTTGATGTTTCAGTATCATATTGTAAAACTTTCAGTTCTTTGTGATTTTCTCATGAGGCAACTTAATTACTATAGATTCATTGTCTCAGTAAGCTTTTGTCATATGACTATGAAAAAGTCCTATATGGTTAATAGCATGTCACCACAGAAATTATTCTTGTTATCATTTACCTACTCGAGGACGAGCAGGAATTAAGCTTGGGGATGTTGATACGTCCAAAACGTATCTATAATTTCTGCTTGCTCCATGCCTCTTTTGGGTGATATTGCTATGATATTTATACACTTCCATACACTTTTGATCATATTTGGACTAACCTATTAACTCAGTGCACCCCAGTGCCAGTTTCTGTTTTCGGCTGTTTTTGTATTTCAGGTTTTCACGTTACGAGAACTGCCAGGAAAAATCCAGAAAAAATATATAAAAAAATCAGCGTTCCAGAAACTACCGTGCGCCTGAAGGACAGCCGGGGGGGCCACCAGGGCTCCAGGCACCCTGGCGGCGCCCCCCCTGGGCCGCGCCGGGGGGGCGCCTGGGCCCCCCGAGGCTCCTCCGATGCCCCCTTTGGCATATATTTAAAGCGTCTCCCGAAACCCTCGAGGGAGGAACTCTTTTCGCGATCCCATCTCTGTTCCGCCGCCGCCGCCGCTTCCAAGATCGGGAGCACCAGGAGAACTCTTCCCGGCACCCTGCCGGAGGGGAGGATCACCACCGGGAGCCTCTCCACCACCATGGACGCCTCCCGGATGAGTTGTGAGTAGTCTCCCTTGGACCATGAGTCCATGACCAGTAGCTATGTGATGTTCTCCTCCCGTTCTTGTGCTTCACTAATTAGTCCTCGTGAGCTGCCCTACATGATCGAGGCACATATGTAATACTTATGCTGTTGCTATGATGAGTTTGCTGGGATCCGATGGATTATGAGATTATGTTCAGATTGTGCTTGAGTAATATATTTGATCTACCTCTTTTATATTTATGTTCGTAAGTAATTCTTTCATGTTCTCCGTTGTTATTTATTGCTTTGGCCAAGTAATAGGTAGTGACTCCAAGAGGGAACGTTATGCTTGATTGTGGGTTCATGCCCCTCGATGACTAGCTTGAGTGACAGAAACATGAGTCTAGGGGATGTGCTATTGCCACAAGGGGGAAAACAACGGTGCTTGTGCCCGCGGGTGCAAGGATTGTTTACTTTACGCAAAGTTCTTTTAATGCAATTGTCTGTTGCATTGAGTTTACACTATGGGTGGGACTCGCAACTTAATACCAGCGAGATGTTCTGGATAGATATCTCAAGGTGGATGATTAGTAGTAGATATTGATGGATTTCGGTCTACTTACTTTGGCGTACCGCCCATGCTTTGAACCTCAACCTTTCTTGCAATGTAGTCAGCATTGGTTTGCGCACATGGTCCTGTCAATTGCCCAGCTGTAATTCGTTTACCTCACATAGCTGTTTTATCGTCTTTTGGGAGAGAGACATCACTAGTGAACATCATGAGACTCCGGTCCATATTACCATCATTGATCACATCCGCTATTTACTTTTCGCTATTATTTACTATTGCAATTATATCTATCACTACTATCACTTGCGTTTAATTCTTTGTGAGGCCGGAGGGATTGACAACCTCTCTGTACTCGTTGGGAGCAAAGTTATTTGTATCTGTGTGCAGGTCCACATTGATTGCTAATATCTGGCGCCGTAGCATTTGACACCTTCTTGTTGAACCTAGGAGTCTCTGGGGATTCGATCCTTGGTATCTTTGCCAAGGGAAAAACTTCCGCAACACTACATCTCACACCTTCCACTTGGGGTAACCAACGAGGGGCGAGAAGCCTAGCAAAGAGACCTACGCGGGCCGGCCCTGCACCTGCCTAAAAATATGTCCCAGTTTAATTATAGTCCTTTTAGATTAGGAGTCTGGGTATTAGTTAGAAAGGTTTAGTCCCGAAGAAGGTTACCCTGCCAACACCCAATTGTAATAGGAGTCTGTAACCTGGTCTTGTAATTAGGCTATATATAGCCAGCCCTTGGATCAATAAACGCAAGCAGAAAATACCCTGCAACCTCACCTCCTTTGCTCATGCACCACGGCACCCCTCCTCACCCCCTTCTCCAACCATAGGACGGCGAGGGCTTCGCCCCCGTCCTCCTACCACCCATGACTACTACCTGCGCGGTAATCAGCCGAGCCGTGACAACTTGGTATCAGCTTCCTCGTCGATCACAGCAGCGATGTCTCCGCCACCGCCGCCGGTGCCCCTGCCGCTAACCCTAGCAGACCTCGCGACCAAACAGCACGAGGATCATGAGGCCGTGGTCGCCACTTTGAACAGCCTCTCTGAGGAGAACCACACCACTCGGATAGAGTGCGACGAGGACCGCGCCACCCTCCAGTCCATCGTTGAGACGCTCAAAACCCTCCAGGGCCAGCTGGCGGACACGTCGCAGCAGCAGCGCGTGATACGTCCATTTTGAATCATGCTTATATGTTGATATTTATTGCATTATGGGCTGTTATTACATGTTATGTCACAATACTTATGCCTTTTCTCTCTTATTTTACAAGGTTTACATGAAGAGGGAGAATACCGGCAGCTGGAATTCCGGGATGGAAAAGAAGCAAACTCTGGAAACCTAGTCTGCACAACTCAAAAAGCCCCAAAACTCCACAGGACACCGTTTCAGAAAATATAAAAAATATCTGGCGAAAGAAGATCACCAGGGGGCCACCACTTGTCTAGGAGGGTGGGGGGCGCCCCCCCCCCCTCTCTGGGCGCGCCCCCTGCCTCGTGGGGCCCCCGATGCCCATCTTCTCCTATATGAGGTGTTTTGACCTGGAAAAAATCATACGGAGGCTTTCGGGACCAGACGCCTTCATCTCGAGGCGGAACCTTGGCAGAAACCAATCTAGGGCTCCGACAGAGCTGTTCTGCAGGGGATACTTCCCTCTGGGAGGGGGAAATCGTCACCGCCGTCATCACCAACAACTCTCCCATCTTGGGGAGGGCTATCTTCATCAACATCTTCACCAGCACCATCTCCTCTCAAACCCTAGTGAAAGATCGTGGATGTCGCCTAGAGAGGGGGGGTGAATAGGCGCTTTAAAATAATTACGGTTTAGGCTTGAACAAGTGCGGAATAAACCTAGCGGTTAATTTGTCAAGCACAAAACCTACAACAACTAGGCTCACCTATGTGCACCAACAACTTATGCTAAGCAAGATAAACAACTAGGTGATAGCAAGATATATGACAAGAAACAATATGGCTATCACAAAGTATAGTGCATAAGTAAAGGGCTCGGGTAAGAGATAACCGAGGAACGCGGAGACGACGATGTATCCCGAAGTTCACACCCCTGCGGATGCTAATCTCCGTTTGGAGCGGTGTGGAGGCACAATGCTCCCCAAGAAGCCACTAGGGCCACCGTAATCTCCTCACGCCCTTGCACAATGCAAGATGTCGTGATTCCACTAAGGGACCCTTGAGGGCGGTCACCGAACCCGTATAAATGGCAACCCTTGGGGGCGTTCACCGAACCCGTACACTTTGGCAACCTTTGGGGGCAGTCACCGGTACCCGTCAAATTGCTCGGGGCAATCTCCACAACCTAATTGGTGACCCCGACGCTTGCCCGGAGCTTTACACCACAATGATTGAGCTCCGAACAACACCAACCATCTAGGGCGCCAAGGCACCCAAGAGGAACAAGCTCTAGGGTGCCCAAACACCCAAGAGTAATAAGCTTCTCAAACTTCACTTCCACGTATCACCGTGGAGAACTCAAACCGATGCACCAAATGCAATGGCAAGGGCACACGGAGTGCCCAAGTCCTTCTCTCTCAAATCACACCAAAGCAACTAATGCTAGGGAGGGAAAAGAGAGGAAGAACAAGAAGTAGAACACCAAGAACTCCAAGATCTAGATCCAAGGGGTTCCCCTCACCTAGAGGAGAAACTGATTGGTGGAAATATGGATCTAGATCTCCTCTCTCTTTTCCCCTAAAAACTAGCAAGAATCAATGTAGGGATTGAGAGATAGCAAGCTCGAAGAAGGTCAACAATGGGGCAAGAACACAAGCTCAAAGGATAAGGTTCATTGGGAAAGAAGACCCCCTTTTATAGGTGGGAAAAAATCCAACCGTTATCCCCACCAACCAGCCCGCAGCGGGTGGTACTACCGCTTCTAAGGAGCGGTACTACCGTTGGCCACAGCGGTACTGCCGCTCGGCCCAGCGGTACTACCGCTAGGACCTCACACAGCGCCAACGAGAGAATAACAAAGAGAAAGAGCCCCGGAGCGGTACTAGAAGCGGTGGTAGGGCGGTACAACCGCTTATAAGCGGTACTACCGCGCCTACTGCCGATCCTACTACCGCCCAACCCGATACGAGAAGCGTCGGTCTCGAATCGAGGCGGCACTAGCGCGGAACCGGAGCGGTACCACCGCATATAGCCATGGGCGGTACTACCGCTGTGAACCAGCGGTACTACCGCTTGTGGCTATAAGAGGTACTACCGCTCTGGCCCAGCGGTACTACCGCAGGAGCAACAATAAAACCAAAACTGCCATAAGTTCTGCAAATGAGCTCCGAATTGAGCAAACTCAAGCTTGTTGGATAGGGGAAGACGTGAAGCATCAAAACAGCGAATGGTTATAGTAAGTAGAAGCAGGGAGGTATGCCTAAGATATGGAGGAATGAATCCTCCATCAGAGATGAACCGGAAAACCTCCAACATCGAAAACATCATAGAAGATGCATGTGAGCTCCGTTTTCGATGAACTCGAGCTTGTCATCAAGATGACCATAAGCTCAAAATCTCACAAGGAGAAGAACCAAACAAGAACCAAGAAGGATGATGCAAGCAAGAAATGGTTTGAGCTCTCTACGAACGATACGATCAAGCTACTCATTGAGAGCCCCCCTTGATGGTACGGCAATCGATCCTATAACCCGGTCTCCCAACTACCACCATGAGACCGGTAAAATAGAAAACCTATCAAGGGCAAACCTTTGCCTTGCACATAGTCCACTTGAGTTGGATGATGACGATCTTGACTCCCTCAAGTTGGACCATCTTTCTTGATTGCGTTGTCTCGGTGAAGACTAGTAGATTTCTCCCCCATACTCCACTATGGGTGGGCCACTCTTAGGCATATCTTCACAAGTCCATTGTCACCACAATGGATGGCAAGCTTCAAGCACTTGATCTCTTCGTGATGCTCCACTTGAACTTGCACACCGCAACCTAACCCCACAAAGAACTCTCACGAAGACCATGGGTTAGTACACAAAGCGTGATTGAAAATGCTTACCATACCATGGGATTGCTTGATCCCTCCCGATACAGCTTCTACACTTTGTGTGTTGATCAACTTGATTCATTCTTTGACTTAGTCCTGATCAACCTTGAATCTTCCAACTCTCTTCATTTGGATGATGTCTTGAAGGTAAACATGAATGATCACACACTCTTCTTCTTCAAGACATGCTTGCAATAAGCTCAACACCCACAAGACCAATCTTTGGATTATTCCTTAATATCACCTTGGTCATCACAAACTCTCCTTGAAACCAACAAATGGACTCCAAGAAAAGCATATGGAAAAACCCTTCAAATATAACTCAAGGCAACCATTAGTCCATAGAGATTGTCATCAATTACCAAAACCAAACATGGGGGCACCGCATGTTCTTTCACCTAGTTCATCTCTTGTATCCAATCTTTGTACCCAAACCTCAGATTGGTACCTGTGGGTTGCTAGTAGTGTTGATTACTCCTTGTAGTTGATGCTAGTTGGTTTATTTGGTGGGAGATCATATGTTCAGATCCATTATGCATACTAATACCCCTCTGACCATGAACAATATTATGTCTTGTGAGTAGTTACTTTTGTCCCCGAGGACATGTGGGAGAAGTCTTGCTATAAGTAGTCATGTGAATTTGGTATTTGTTCGATATTTTGGTGAGATGTATGTTGTCTCTCCTCTAGTGGTGTCATGTGAACGTCGACTACATGACACTTCACCATTATTTGGGCCTAGAGGAAGGCATTGGGAAGTAATAAGTAGATGATGGGTTGCTAGAGTGACAGAAGCTTAAACCCTAGTTTATGCGTTGCTTCGTAAGGGGCTGATTTGGATCCACTTGTTTCATGCTATGGTTAGGTTTACCTTAATACTTCTTTTGTAGTTGCGTACGCTTGCATTAGAGGTTAATCATAAGTGGGAGGCTTGTCCAAGTAAGGACAGCACCCAAGCACCGGTCCACCCATATACCAAATTATCAAGGTACCGAACGCGAATCAGATGATCATGATGAAAACTAGCTTGATGATAATTCCCATGTGTCCTCGGGAGCGCTTTCCTTCATATAAGAGTTTGTTCAGGCTTTCCCTTTGCTACACAAAGGATTGGGCCACCTTGCTGCACCTTATTTACTTTTATATTTTGTCACTTGCTACCAATTACCCCTATCAGAAAACTATCTGTTACCTATAATTTCAGTGCTTGTAGAAAATACCTTACCGAAAACTGCTTATCATTTCCTTTTGCTCCTCGTTGGGTTCGACACTCTTACTTATCGAAAGGACTACGATAGATCCCCTACACTTGTGGGTCATGAAGACTCTTTTCTAGCGCTGTTGCCGGGGAATGAAGCGCCTTTGGTAAATGGAATTTGGTAAGGAAAAATTTATATAGTGTGCTGAAATTTATTGTCACTTGTTACTATGGCTCATAATCCTTTGACGGGCTTGTTCGGGGTATCTTCACCCCGACCAGAAGAGCAAAGAGTTTCTCCTCAACCTACTGCACCTACTGAAAATGTTTGCTTTGAAATTCCTTCAGGTATGATAGAGAAACTGCTAGATAATCCTTTTACAGGAGACGGAACACTGCATCCCGATTTACATCTAATCCATGTGGATGAAGTTTGTGGATTATTTAAGCTTGCAGGTATGCTCGAGGATGTCATCCATAAGAAGGTCTTCCCTTTATCTTTGAAGGGATATGCATTGACATGGTTAGGCTATGTGACGATATTGGATCATGGAACTATAATCGTCTGAAGTTGAAATTTCATCAGAAGTTCTACCCTATGCACCAGGTTCATCGTGATCGTAATTATATCTATAATTTTTGGCTTCGCGAAGGAAAAAGCATCGCTCAAGATTGGGGGAGGCTTAAGTCAAGGTTATATTCATGCCCTAATCATGATCTCTCAAGAGAAATGATCATTCAAAAATTTTATGCTCGGCTTTCTCTTAATAATCCCTCCATGCTCGATACTTCTTGCTCTGGTTCTTTTATGATGAAGACTATTGAATTCAAATGGGATTTATTGGAAATAATTAAACGCAACTCTGAAGATTGGGATCTCGATGAAGGTAAGGAGTTAGGTATGACCCCTAAGTTTGATTATGTTAAGGCTTTTATGGATACCGATGTTTTCCGTGAATTTAGCACTAAATATGGACTTGATTCTGAGATAGTGGCTTCTTTCTGTGAATCATTTGCTACTCATGTTGATCTTCCCAAGGAGAAGTGGTTTAAATACCATCCTCCCATTGAAGTAAAAGTAGTTGAACCTGTCAAAGTTGAAGAAAAGACTATCACTTATAATGTTGATCCTATTGCTCCTACTGCTTATATTTTAGAAACCACCTTTCCCTGTTAGGATAAAGGACCATGCTAAAGCTTCAACTGTAGTTCGTAAGAGTAATACTAGAACACCTACACCCTCTGAGCAAACTAAAGTTGAACCTAGTGTTGCTATGGTTAAAGATCTCTTGGTAGAAGATTTAGATGGACATGTTATTTACCTCCAAGAGGAATCTTCTAGAATAGCCAAACCCGATGCTAGGAATAAACATAGACCTATTGTAGGCCTGACTGTTATCTCTGTTAAAATAGGGGGTGCTAGTGCGAGTGTAATACCTATATCCTTATATGATGAAATTATGCATGATATTGCACAAGTTGAGCTAGAAGGTATATATGTTACTATTAAGCTTGCTAATAGCGACACTATCTCACCAATTGGGATAGTTAGAGATGTTGAAGTCTTGTGTGGGAAAGTTAAATACCCTGCTGATTTTCTTGTTCTTGGTTCCCCACAAGATGACTTTTGTCCTGTTATATTTGGTAGACCCTTCTTGAATACTGTTAATGCTAAGATAGACTATGTGAAAGATATCGTTACTATTGGTTTAGGGGATATGTCTCATGATTTTAACTTTGCTAAATTTCGTAGACAACCCCTTAATAAAGAATTACCTAGTAAGGATGAAATTATTGATCTTGCTTCTATTGCTGTGCCACCTAACGATCCTTTAGAACAATATTTGCTAGACCATGAAAATGTTATGCATATGAATGAGAGAAGGGAAATAGATGAAATATTCTTTAACCAGGGACCCATATTGAAAAACAACTTGCTTGTTGAAATCCTAGGGGATCCTCCTCCACCCAAGGGTGATCCCGTGTTTGAACTTAAAACTTTACCTGATAATCTTAAGTATGTTTATCTTGATGAAAAGAAGATATATCATGTTATTATTAGTACTAACCTTTCAGAGCAGGAAGAAGAAAAAATATTGAAAACTCTGAAGAAGCACTGTGCTGCTATTGGACATAATCTGGATGATCTTAAGGGCATTAGTCCCACCTTATGCCAACACAAGATAAAATTGGAAGAAAATGCTAAACCAGTTATTGATCATCAACGACGGTTAAACCCTAAGATGAAAGAAGTGGTAAGAAAGGAAATACTAAAGCTTCTAGAGGCAGGTATTATCTATCCAGTTGTTGATAGCCAGTGGGTAAGTCTTGTCCATTGTGTCCCTAAGAAGGGATGTATGACTGTTGTTCCTAATGATAAAGATGAATTGACCCCGCAAAGAATAGTTACAGGTTATAGGATGGTAATTGATTTCCGCAAATTAAATAAAGCTACTAAGAAAGATCATTACCCCTTGCCTTTTATTGATCAAATGCTAGAAAGGTTATCCAAACGTACTCACTTTTGCTTTCTAGATGGTTATTCTGGTTTCTCTCAAATACCTGTGTCAAAAGGGGATCAAGAAAAGACCACTTTTACTTGTCCTTTCGATACCTTTGCTTATAGACGTATGCCTTTTGGTTTATGTGATGCACCTGCTACCTTTCAAAGATGTATGATGGCTATATTCTCTGATTTTTGGGAAAATATTGTTGAGGTTTTCATGGATGACTTCTCCGTTTATGGAACTTATTTTGCTGATTGCTTAAGCAACCTTGATCGAGTTTTGCAGAGATGTGAAGACACTAATCTTGTCTTGAATTGGGAGAAGTGCCACTTTATGGTTAATGAAGGCATTGTCTTGGGACATAAAATTTCTGAAAGAGGTATTGAAGTTGACAAAGCTAAAGTTGATGCTATTGAAAAGATGCCGTGCCCCAAGGACATCAAAGGTATACAAACTTTCCTTGGTCATGCCGGGTTTTATAGAAGGTTCATAAAAGACTTCTCCAAAATCTCCCGGCCTCTGACTAATCTCTTACAAAAAGATATTCCTTTTGTCTTTGATGATGATTGTCTAGAAGCATTTGAAATACTTAAGAAAGCATTGATCTCTGCACCTATTGTCCAGCCTCCTGACTGGAATTTACCCTTTGAGATTATGTGCGATGCTAGTGACTATGCTGTAGGTACTGTTCTAGGACAAAGAGTTGATAAGAAATTGAATGTTATCCAATATGCTAGTAAAACTCTAGACAGTGCCCAGAGAAATTATGCTACTACCAAGAAAGAATTTTTAGCAATTGTATTTGCTTGTGATAAGTTTAGACCCTATATTGTTGATTCTAAAGTAACTATTCACACTGATCATGCTGCTATCAAATACCTTATGGAAAATAAAGATGCTAAACCTAGACTTATTAGATGGGTTCTATTGCTGCAAGAATTTGACTTACATATTATTGATAGAAAGGGAGCTGAGAACCCTGTTGCGGATAACTTGTCTAGGTTAGAGAATATACTTGATGACCCACAACCTATTGATGATAGCTTTCCCGGTGAACAATTAACGGTCATAAATACTTCTCGTATTGCTCCATGGTATGCTTATTATGCTAATTATATTGTTGCTAAGTTTATACCTCCTAGCTTCGCATACCAGCAAAATAAAAAGTTCTTCTATGATTTGAGACATTACTTCTGGGATGACCCATATCTTTATAAAGAAGGAGTAGATGGTATTATTAGACATTGTGTACCTGAGCATGAACAGGAACAGATCCTACGCAAGTGCCACTCCGAAGCTTATGGAGGACACCATGCTGGAGATAGAACTGCACATAAGGTATTGCAATCTGGTTTTTATTGGCCTACTCTCTTCAAGGACGCCCGTAAGTTTGTCTTATCTTGTGATGAATGTCAAAGAATTGGTAATATCAGTAGACGTCAAGAAATGCCTATGAATTATTCACTTGTTATTGAACTGTTTGATGTTTGTGGTTTTGATTATATGGGACCGTTTCCTGCCTCTAATGGGCACACACATATCCTAGTTGCTATTGATTTCGTTACTAAGTGGGTAGAAGCTATTCCAACTAGTAGTGCTGATCACACCACCTCTATTAAGATGCTTAAAGAAGTTATTTTTCCGAGGTTTGGAGTCCCTAGATACGTAATGACTGATGTTGGTTCACACTTTATTCATGGTGCTTTCCGTAAAATGCTTGCTAAGTATGATGTTAATCATAGAATTTCATCCCCTTATCACCCACAGACTAGTGGTCAAGTAGAACTAAGTAATAGAGAGTTGAAATTAATTTTGCAAAAGACAGTTAATAGGTCTAGAAATAATTGGTCCAAGAAACTTGATGATGCACTATGGGCCTAGAACTGCATACAAAAATCCTATGGTTATGTCTCCATATAAGATGGTTTATGGAAAAGCTTGTCACTTACCTCTCGAGCTAGAACATAAGGCATATTGGGCTATTAAAGAGCTCAATTATGATTTCAAACTTGCCGGTGAGAAGAGGTTATTTGATATTAGCTCTCTCGATGAATGGAGGACCTAGGCCTATGAGAATGCCAAGCTGTTTAAAGAAAATGCTAAAAGATGGCATGACAAAAGGATACGAAAGCGTGAGTTTAAAGTAGGTGATTATGTCTTGCTATACAACTCTCGTTTAAGATTTTTTGCAGGAAAACTTCTCTCTAAGTGGGAAGGACCTTACGTTATCGAGGAGGTCTACCGTTCCGGTGCCATAAAAATCAACAACTTTGAAGGCACAAATCTGAAGGTGGTGAATGGTCAAAGAATCAAACATTATATCTCGGGTAACCCTATAAATATTGAAACCAATGTGATTGAAACCTTAACCCTGGAGGAATGCATAAGGGACACTTTCCAGAATGATTCAGAACCCGAATAGGAAGAGGTATGTGATATGGTAAGTAAACCGACTCCAAAACAGTTCTAAAGGCAAATTTTCTCTGTTTTGGACTATTTAGAAAAATAGAAAAATAAGTGGCAGTCCGAAAGAGACATGAGGCGTCCACGAGGGTTGAGGGCGCGCCCTCTTCCCCTGAGTGCGTCCCCCTGCCTCGTGGGCACCTCGTGTGCCTCCCAGACTCTGATTTCTTGTATGTTACTCATTTTGGTCGGTAAAAAATCATTATATATATACTCCCGAAGGTTTTGACCTCTATATCACGCAAAAATCCTCTGTTCTTGTTTTGAGCTATTTTTTGCTAGGGTTGACGAAGCCAGGCACCATGTCGTCTCCTTCCTCCAACAATGAAGGCAATGATGCTTGGCTAATGAAGATAGATCTGAAGAGGAAAGGACCAGAGGAGACCAACAAGGAGAAGAGGATCAAGAAGGAGGTGGAAGATCAGGCTCCGGCACTGGGAGAAGAAGACATCCATCAACCTCTTCCCAACCTCTTTACTTCAACTGAGATTGAAGCTTTCAAGATGATTGAGTTAGCTCAAATTCAAAACAAGTATATCACAAGTGAAAATATTTTGTTGAAGGAGTATATAGCTGCACTCAAAGGTATTATTCGCAAGTTGGAGGATCTCCTACGCTCGATATATGATGATCCAGCGTCACTACTTTCAACTCCATCATCACCACCTCCGAAGAAGGAGACATAATCATATGGGTATGGGCACTCCCCTTGGCAACTGCCAAGCTTGGGGGAGTGACCCCGGTATCGTATCACCATCACTCCTATCTTTACCGTTTTCCTTAGTTCGATCCTTTTGGTAGTATCATGATCTAGTTGTGAGCTTTTGCTTTACGATCTTTACTCTTTGTAATCGAGTCCGTGAGCTATATAATAAAGATTAGTGTTGAGTCAAGGGCTTGATTTCCTCACTTTGGTCATGACAAAAAGAAAGAAACATAAAGAGTATCCTAGAGATCATATTGATCTTATGGGAAGTAATGACTACACATATAAAGAGTATGATGAATAAAAGTTGTTGGTAGTTGACAAACATAGTTCTGGTCATCGTTGCAATTAATAGGGAGTAATAAACAAAGAGAGGCTTCACATACAAATATACTATCTTGGACATCTTTTATGATTGTGAGCACTCATTAAATAATGACATGCTAAAGAGTTGATGTTGGACAAGGAAGACAACATAATGGGTTATGTTTTCTTATATCCGAAATAAAGTATATTGTCATGGATCATCCAACATGTTGAGCTTGCCTTTCCCCCTCATGCTAGCCAAAACTCCTTGCACCAAGTAGAGATACTACTTGTGCTTCCATACATCCTTAAACCCAGTTTTGCCATGAGAGTCCACCATACCTACCTATGGATTGAGTAACATCCTTCCAAGTAAGTTGTCATGTTGTAAACTCGCTAAAATATGTATGATTTATCAGTGTGGAGGAAATAAGCTTTATACGATCTTGTGATATGGAAGTAATAAAAGCGACAGACTGCATAATAAAGGTCCTTATCACAAGTGGCAATATGAAGTGACGTTTTTCTGTGCTAAGACTTTGTGCATCCAACCATAAAAACACATGACAACCTCTGCTTCCCTCTGCGAAGGGCCTATCTATTATTCTTGCCTTATAAAAATCAAGGTGAAATTCACCTTTCCTTTTTACATTTTATCCTTTGGCAAGCACACTATGTTGGAAAGATCCTGGCATATATACTCACTTGGATGTAAGTTTTCATGGTCCATTACTGTTGACATTACCCCTGAGGTAAAAGGTTGGGAGGCATCACCATAAGCCCCTATATTTCTCTGTGCCCGATTAAAACTCCATAACCATAAGTATTGCATGAGTGTGAGAAATTGTGAAAGACTATATGATAGTTGAGTATGTAGGTTTGCTGAAAAGCTCGTATATTAACTCTTTTCGATGTTATGATAAATTGCAACTGCTTCAATGACCGAGATTATAGTTTGTTGGTTTTCAATGAAGTTTACGATTCATGCTCGATATTGTGAATGAATTGTTACAGCCGGTCTATTATCATAACACTTCCGAACTGCACGCTCAACGGAAGTGCACGTCATTTTCGAAGCGATAGCACTGCAGTACCAATGGGAGTGCACTTCATGTCGAAAAAAAATGTACGCGTTGTTTTTGGTACTTTTTTCACTCTAGTTTTTTAACCATTTGTTGGAATTATGCGTGTAATATACCGTTGAGAAGCTACGGAGTAGGCGCAACTTCGCCATGTTGAACACTCTTCGAGATTCCACACGGTTTAACAGCAGTTTTGAAAATAGTGCGACACACGACGAATGTCAGCGAGCGTTTTTCCGCTGTTGTTTCCTAACCGCTCGTCGGAATGAAGCAAATGATACACCGTTGGAAAGGTATCATCGACACGCTTCTTTTGCATATCTATTATTTTCTCTAATTCGTTACGGTTTAAGAGCAGTTTCAAATTTACTAAATCGCAGAATTCTGTTTTTCGGAAATTTTCAAATTTTCGGTACTGTTTTCACTTTAATTTTTTAACCGTTTGTCGGAACGAGGCGTGTAATATACCGTTAAAAAGATACGGACGAGGCGCAACTTTCATATGTTGAAATGTTTTTGAGATTCCTTACGGTGTTTAGTTAATTTTGAAAATCGTGCGGCTGACCATGATATGCAGCGGCCGTTTTTCGCGAAATTTTTCCAAACCGCTCGTCGGAATGATTCAAATGGTACACCGTCGAAAAGATATCGACGCGGCGCAACTTTTTCATGTAGAACACTCTCTCTAATTCCTTACGTTTTAAGAGCAGTTTTGATTTTACCGAAATGCGAACACTCTGTTTTCCGCGACAACAAAATCGACATGTGCACTGCATCGGACAGAAAAGCGCATTGCTTCAAACTAAAAACCGCACTGCATCTGATGGGTAAGTGAACTTCATTGTTTTTTTTAGACGTAAATTTTCTCAAACGAGGAAGTGGAGTATGCTTCACATCGGGCATAAGTGAACCGCAACACTAACGAGAGCTGAGCCGCATGAGATTACAAAGTGAGCTTCATATTGGATCGGGCGTAAGTGAATCGCAACACTATCAAGAGGTGAGCCGCATGAGATTACAAAGTGAGCTTCACCTCGGGCATAAGTGGACCGCAAAACTATCGAGAGGTGAGCCACATGACATTACAAAGTGAGCTTCAAAAATTTACGTACTAGACACTTTTTTGTTTACCAAGTGAACCACATAGGATTTTACACTGAAACACATGTAAGCATCATTTTTTACAACAAATTTGGCCTTGCAATTCTGTTACACATGCTGTACACACAATTCACATAAAATTAAGCGAGGATAGCACCACGAGGCCCTCAACGAGACTCTAAAACTGAAACTGCACTGCATTGCACTGCGGTACTGCACTGAACACACAAACTCTGAACTTTGTTGGGTTGGATGGATGTGCTGCTGCAAAAATAATAAAAAACTGCACTCAAACTACATGATGTAGTGCGGACGTGATGTGGACTCGCCAGAGAGAGTTTGCTCGATGGAGGTGAGCTGCACGGGGGCGGCAAGCGAGCTGCACAGGGAGAGGTAACCGAGCTACACAGAGGTTGGCGATGCGGTGAGTGGTCGCTGCCTCCTTCTCTAGCGCCCCGCCCACTCTTACCCAGCTCCTCCCGAATCCAAGCGAGGGTGCCACCACCACCCTCCTACAGCCTGCATCGACGGTTGATACGTCCAAAACGTATCTATAATTTCTGCTTGCTCCATGCCTCTTTTGTGTGATATTGCTATGATATTTATGCACTTCCATACACTTTTGATCATATTTGGACTAACCTATTAACTCAGTGCACCACAGTGACAGTTCCTGTTTTCTGCTGTTTTTCTATTTCAGGTTTCCCCCATATTAAAAGTGCCCTAAAAATTCCGGGAAAAATACAGGAAAAATCAGCGTATCGGGAGCTTCAAGAAAAACCAAAGCAGGGCCAGAGGGGAGCCTGGGGTGCCCCAGGCGGCCACCCAGCGTGGCCCACCCCTGGCCGCGCCAGGGGGGCGCCTGGGGCCCCTCCTCCGCCTCTGGTGACCCCCTTTTGCATATATATTGCTCGCGTCCCGAAACCCTCGAGGACGGAACCCTTTTTTGCGATCTCGTCTCTGTTCCGCCGCCGCCGCGCTTCCAAGATCGGGAGCACCAGGAGAACTCTTCCCGGCACCCTGCCGGAGGGGAGAACCACCACCGGGAGCTTCTCCACCACCATGGACGCTTCCCGGATGAGTTGTGAGTAGTCCCCCTTGGACCATGGGTCCATGACCAGTAGCTATGTGATGTTCTCCTCCCCTCTTTGTTCTTCATGGATTAGACCTCGTGAGCTGCCCTACATGATCGAGTCACATATGTAATCTTTATGCTGTTGCTCTGCTGAGTTTGCTGGGATCCGATGGATTATGAGATTATGTTCAGATTGTGTGTGAGTAATATATTTGATTCACCTCTTTTATATTTATGTTCTTGAGTAATTCTTGCATGTTCTCCATTGCTGTTTATTGCTTTGGCCGAGTAGTAGGTAGTAACTCCAAGAGGGAACGTTATGCTTGATTGTGGGTTCATGCCCCTCGATGACTAGTTTGAGTGACAGAAACATGAGTCTAGGGGATGTGTTGTTGCCACAAGGGGGAAAACAACGGTGCTTGTACTTGCGGGTGCAAGGATTGTTTACTTTACGCAAAGTTCTTTTAATGCAGTTGTCTGTTGCTTTGAGTTTACACTTTGGGTGTGACTCGCAACTTAATACCAGCGAGATGTTCTGGATAGATATCTCAAGGTGGATGATTAGTAGTAGATGCAGATGGATTTCGGTCTACTTGCCTTGGCGTACCGCCCATGCTTTTGAGCCTCTACCTTTCTTTACAACATAGTTAGCATTGGTTTGCGCACATAATCCTGTCAATTACCCAGCTGTAATTTGTTTACCTCGCTTAGCTGTTTTATCGTCTTTTGGGAGAGAGACATCACTAGTGAACATCATGGGACCCCGGTCCATATTACCATCACTGATCACACCCGCTATTTACTTCCTGTTCTTATTTCCTAGTTGCAGTCATACCTATCACTATTACCTCTTGCGTTTGATCCTTTGTAAATAGCAAGGCCAAAGGGATTGACAACCTCTCTGTACTCGTTGGGAGCAAAGTTATTTGTATCTATGTGCAGGTCCTGTCAACCGCTAAGTTGGCGCCGTTAGCGTTGACAGCTACTTGTTGGCCCTCGGAGTCTCACGGGATTCGATCCTTGGTATCTTGCCAAGGGAAACTTGCCGTTACGCTACATCTCAAACCTTCCACTTGGGGTAACCAATGAGGGGCGATAAGCCATCAAGCAAAGTTTCCGGCGCCGTTGCCGGGGACTCCACTCTTCAAGATAGGGGAGTTGCACGCTATCTTTTATCTTTGCTTTTTAGTCTTGTTAGTTTACCTTTCAGTTTTTGCTTTAGTGTCCTCTATCAAAAATCACAAAAAAGTTATTTTCTTTTCTGTTAGCAGTCCTTTCTGTTTAGTCAAGCATGTTAGGACTTGGTACTTTGAGGGAATCAGAAGTTCTAGATTTCCATCAAAGGGATGGAGAAAATATGAAGAAGGCATGGGACAGAATTTCTGATGCACATAGGAGAATTATGCCTTGGATACCTATAAAAATTGTGCTTAGAAATTTTTACCATGGTCTTTTTAAATGGTGTAAACACTCTCTTGATATTATAGCTGAAGGAGATTTCCTAGAGTGTGATGAAGCTAGAGCTCTTGAGATTATACATGGTCTTTCTAGTTACTTTGTTTATGATCATAGTTTTGATACTGTCATAGATAGACTTGCTACTATTGAGAAGAGAATGGATGCTCTAGACTTGATGAAGGTAGAGAAACCCACACCCAGTAAGAGAGATATTTTGGAAATAGACAATGATTGGGAGCCTTTTGTTAGGATTAGCATCTCCAATCAAGACTTCCTTGCTTATTGTGATATTGGATCTGTGGTTTCTACTATGCCAAAAATTGTTCATGATTCTTTAAAATTTAACATGGACAGATTATCATCCTATCATGAACATGCTAATGGAGATATTTCTGAGATCAAGGGAAGAATAAAAGACGTGCCAGATACATTCCTTAAAGGGATTGCAATGGTTGATTTCTTCATCATGAAGCCAAACCAAGGAAATATAGTGCTTGGAAGGGACTTCCTCCGAGCCGTAAAAGGCTTCATCGATATAGGTAAGGGACAAATCCGCCTGCGCGGGAAGGCAAAAGGTATGTACCCCTTTCCTAGAAGGAACAAGGGTGAACTTGTTGAGGAACCATTTGAAGCAATTTATAACTCCGATTATTATGATGATTTTTGATTCCTTTTTGCATCATGCCTAGCTTAAAGGCATAAAAGAAAGCGCTTTTGGGAGGCAGCCCACAACGAATAAAGTTTTATTTTGCTTTTGTTGTGTCTTGATGTTTGTTACTACAGTAGCATCATCATTGTATCTTTTATTTTCAACTTTGTGCCAAGTTTAGCCTCCGATTGCAAGAAAGTTCAAAAGTTGTGACGTGCAGTCCAGAAAACAGATTCTGTCCTTGGACAGAAAAATTCGTATAAAATCATCAGATCATATTTTTGATCTGAATTTTTTTTACAGCGTGCTCTATACAATTGGCTTTCGGGCGTCTGTTCTGAGTTTTTTTATTTGAGTTGCAGAAGTGCCCCGAAAAAATTATTTACTACCTGATGGTCTGTTTTTCACAGATTCTGTCATGTTTTGCCTTTTCTTCGTTTTGCAAACCTTGAGCTTGCTTTTTCTTTGCAAAAACCTTTTGGCAATCTTGATAAACAGTAGCTCTTCAAGATTATCTTTATTTCCAGCAAGGAAAAATTATTTTATTATGGGTACTAACCTCGCTAATCAGATTATGCTGAGTTATGTATGAAGGGAGTTTTCAAGTGTGCGAGGGAAGATGATAAAAAGATTCAGGAGGGTCAAACGCTCAAGCTTGGGGATGCACCCGTGCACCCCCAATAAATATTCAAGAAGACTCAAGCGTCTAAGCTTGGGGATGCCCCCGTGCATCCCCTTCTCCGTCAACAATTATCAGTTCGTTTTTCGTTCCACTATATTTTGATCACTTCATGCATTATGTGCTATGCTTGGAGCGTCTTGCTTTTAGTTTCCTTTTTAGTGTTCTTTAGCTTTGCTTGCTGTTCATAACGAGTTAGAACCCAGCTTTCTTTGTGTGGGAGAGAAACACGCTCCACTTCAAGCTAGAACACAGCATAGGATTTTCAAGCTTATCCTTGTTGTGTGTGTTCTTTGTCTTTCCATAACTGCTGTCATGTTTAGCTCTTAGTTTTCATGCTTTTCTTTTTAAAGAGCTTTTGTTTAGTTGGTTGCTGAACTCTCTTGAGTTTTCATGTTTATCTTGTTAAGAGAGTTTGTCTGTTGCACTGCGTTGTGTGTCTTAACTTAAAATAGGTAATTGAGGTTGCTATTTAATTTTAGTAGTAACTTGCAATAGTTTTGAGGTATTGCCATGAGTAATGTCTGAACTTTTGGTGTCAAGAGCTTTAGCCTATTAGTGATAGATGTCGTATTTTGGGCAATCCGTGTTTATTTTCGAAAACCTACAAATTAGTTGAGAACTATAGCTACTAAATGGATCACTAATCTTTGGAGGGATCGAATATTAGAGTACACTCACGTACCATGAGCCGAGGATGCGCAAGGATAACCAAATCCCCATACACTCCTCCTCGGGGTACTTGTCTCTTTGAGAACCTCCTAATTAGATTGAGAGTTACCGATAATAAGTGCATGAGTTCTTCGGACTAATGTGAGTATTCGAAAGTTGACACATCCACCTAGCCATATTTTTCTAGCCTCTTCGGTACCGTGCATTGCCCTTTCTCACCTCGAGAGTTGGCACATACTTCGCCGGTGCATCCAAATCCTTGGCACGATACGCTCTGTCATCATAAGCCTCATTATATCCTTCCTCAAAACAGCCACCATACCTACCTATTAAGGCATTTCCATAGCCTTTCCGAGATACATTGCCATGCAACATCCATCTTCTCATGACTTGATCTTTATGTCATACATGCTTTTTGCTTGATCGATGAGCCGCATGCTAGTTGGGCCTTGCCCTAATCATTGCTACATGATGCGCTAGTATCATTGCATACCCTGCTACACCGGCAGAGGCATACATTTGCATACATCATGATAGTTTCATTTTCTTTATGTTGAGTACTTTTGTAAAGTGTGAAAGATCTTCTATACTTCTTGTAATACATAGAGTGTTGCCCCTTAAGTGAGGGAAAGATCCCAAAGAGGACAAATCAAATGATCCCAAAGAGGACAAAATCAAAAGATCCCAAAGAGGACAAATGAGAGATAAATAGAAAGAGCCATTGAGGACACAAAAAAATAAAAGAAATAAAAAAAGAGAAAAAGAAATAAAAAGAGAGAAGGGGCACACTACTATTTCTTTTGAGAGATCCACACTCGTACTCCATCTTATACCTTGTACTCCATAGAGATTATCATTCATGCATATAGCTATGTGGGGACCTTTACACTATAGAACTTGGCTTGTATATTCCAATGATGAGCCTCCTCAAAAGAGCTCTAGGTCTTCTTGAGCAAGCAAGTTGGATGCACCCCCACTAGTTCCATTGGAGAGCTTACCTTAGCTCATATGTGCATCCGTTGCATGGCAATCCCTACTCCTCACATCATATCTATCATTTGGATTTCTCTCGCCGATGATTGTCCTCATTGATCTGAGCCTTTCACACCCTTTTTGTCTTCCCCCTCTATCATTTTTCTCTCTTTGCCATCCTAAGTGGCGACTTTCTTGCTTACGCTCATCCATTGCATGAGTGCTCAAAATATCGAAAGGGAGTGGATCATTTTGACTTGTACCTGGCTGACGGTCTGGGGATGAGTCAAGATAAGATTCCAAAGAAGACCAAGTGTGAAACTTTAGTAGATTAAGTTCTCAACAATACAAAAACTATGTTTTACTCTCTCATATATCCCTATCCCCTTTCTTGCACGCAAACACCATTTGGAGACATTCGAGTCACGGACAACGAGAGCTCTTGCACCTTTATTGTTCTTATGTTGCTTATTACAATGCTAATATAGACTCTTGCTTGTTATGACTTGAATTGAATTACATGCCTTGATTGCTTTACTTAAAAGTTCTTATATGGTTGATAGCATGTCACCACAGAAATTATGCTTGCTATCATTTACCAACTCGAGGATGAGCAGGAATTAAGCTTGGGGATGTTGATACGTCCAAAACGTATCTATAATTTCTGCTTGCTCCATGCCTCTTTTGTGTGATACTGCTATGATATTTATGCACTTCCATACACTTTTGATCATATTTGGACTAACCTATTAACTCAGTGCACCACAGTGCCAGTTCCTATTTTCTGCTGTTTTTCTATTTCAGGTTTGCCCCATATTAAAAGTGCCCTAAAAATTCCGGGAAAAATACAGGAAAAATCAGCGTATTGGGAGCTTCAAGAAAAACCAAAGTAGGGCCGGAGGGGAGCCTGGGTGGCCCAGGCGGCCACCCGGCGCGGCCCCACCCCTGGCCGCGCCAGGGGGGCGCCTGGGGCCCCACCTCCGCCTATGGTGACCCCCTTTTGCATATATATTGCTCGCGTCCCGAAACCCTCGAGGACGGAACCCTTTTTTGCGATCTCATCTCTGTTCCGCCGCCGCCGCGCTTCCAAGATCGGGAGCACCAGGAGAACTCTTCCCGGCACCCTGCCGGAGGGGAGAACCACCACCGGGAGCTTCTCCACCACCATGGACGCGTCCCGGATGAGTTGTGAGTAGTCCCCCTTGGACCATGGGTCCATGACCAGTAGCTATGTGATGTTCTCCTCCCCTCTTTGTTCTTCATGGATTAGACCTTGTGAGCTGCCCTACATGATCGAGGCACATATGTAATCTTTATGTTGTTGCTCTGCTGAGTTTGCTGGGATCCGATGGATTATGAGATTATGTTCAGATTGTGTGTGAGTAATATATTTGATTCACCTCTTTTATATTTATGTTCTTGAGTAATTCTTGCATGTTCAACGTTGCTGTTTATTGCTTTGGCCGAGTAGTAGGTAGTAACTCCAAGAGGGAACGTTATGCTTGATTGTGGGTTCATGCCCCTCGATGACTAGTTTGAGTGACAGAAACATGAGTCTAGGGGATGTGCTGTTGCCACAAGGGGGAAAACAACGGTGCTTGTACTTGCGGGTGCAAGGATTGTTTACTTTACGCAAAGTTCTTTTAATGCAGTTGTCTGTTGCTTTGAGTTTACACTTTTGGTGGGACTCGCAACTTAATACCAGTGAGATGTTCTGGATAGATATCTCAAGGGGGATGATTAGTAGTAGATGCAGATGGATTTCAGTCTACTTGCCTTGGCGTACCGCCCATGCTTTTGAGCCTCTACCTTTCTTTACAACATAGTTAGCATTGGTTTGCGCACATAATCCTGTCAATTGCCTAGCTGTAATTTGTATACCTTGCTTAGCTGTTTTATCGTCTTTTGGGAGAGAGACATCACTAGTGAACATCATGGGACCCCGGTCCATATTACCATCACTGATCACACCCGCTATTTACTTCCTGTTCTTATTTCCTAGTTGCAGTCATACCTATCACTATTACCTCTTGCGTTTGATCCTTTGTAAACAGCAAGGCCGGAGGGATTGACAACCTCTCTGTACTCGTTGGGAGCAAAGTTATGTGTATCTGTGTGCAGGTCCTGTGAACCGCTAAGTTGGCGCCGTTAGCGTTGACACCTACTTGTTGGCCCTCGGAGTCTCATGGGATTCGATCCTTGGTATCTTGCCAAGGGAAACTTGCCGTTACTCTACATCTCAAACCTTCCACTTGGGGTAACCAACGAGGGGCGAGAAGCCATCAACGGTGCACCACCGGACTACACTTGCGAACGGCTCGCCGGCTAACTGCACTGCAAGCGCGCTCACCACCGGACTGCACTTCAAGCGCGCTCACCGCCGGACTGCACTACAAGCGCGCCTACTGTAGGACACCACCAGGGGGTGCGTTGACCAACGCCTCCTCAATCTACTGGCAGAGGGAGAAGGAGCTCGCCGGCGAGGGAGAAGAAGCTTGGCCCGCAGCTATTGATGCACTCGATTCTAGTCTGGATCGAGATAGGAGCGGCCGACGAGGCTCCAGGGCGGCGTGGCCGTGGCACGAGAGCCATAGGAGGAGGGGAGGTAGGCCAAGAGAGGTTACTGACGGCGGCAGCTCAATCCAGCAGCCATGGATCTAGTGTGTGGGAAGGAGGGATTTGCCTGGGGGTGGCCAGATCCACTACACGGGCGACCAGATCGGTTCCCGGGGCGCGGCGGCACGGTTCCCACAATGGCAATCGAACTGCAATGGGGCAGGAACCGAGCTGCACTAGACGATGCCCGTGGAGCACTGTCGCTTGGGGGTTGCTATCGGCGGTGGCTAGGGGAAGAATCTCAGTGGGAGTTGGGGCGATACGTAGCTGTTTGGGAAGGAGGAGGTGGAGGAACGAGGAGGGGTGCTCGCTGGCGACCCCCGAGCTCATCGGACCCCTCCATGACGCCCCTGACGCGCCCCCATGACGGCTACAAGCGGATCTAGCATCGGGCAGTCGCGGGAGGACGATGACGTGGTGGATCTGGCAGTCGGCCGACGCGAGGTAGGTGGGCCTAGAAGGGAGGTGGTTGGAGAGGGTCTGGCGGCGTGGGGAGGGAGCTGGTGCCGCAACGCGAGGAGGGGAGTGGTGTCGCGGCGTGGTGGGTGAGGTGGTGAAGTGGCATCGGGGAGGAGATGGTGCAGCGCCGGGGTGGTTGGGGTAGGGGTGGCGGGGTGGGAGGAAGGAGGTGCGGGGGAGGTGGTGCTCGGGGTCGCGAGCGCCGGCGGGGCATGGCGCCTCGATGGAAGAAGGAGGAAGGTGGATCGGGGGAGTGATGCAGGAAAGAAGGTGATACGTCTCAAACGTATCTACTTTTCCAAACACTTTTGATATTGTTTTGGCCTCATTCTTGCATGATTTGGACTAAACTAACCCGGACTGACGCTATTTTCAGCAGAGCTGCCTGTATGGTTTATTTGTGTGCAGGAAAACGGATTTTTAGGTACCTCAGAAAAATCCACGAAAAATCACAGAAAATCCACGCACCCGAAGGAACCAGGACCCAGAAGTGGGGCCAGAGGGGGGCCAGGGGGTGCCCGGGCACCCTGTGGGCGCCCCCCTGGGCCGCACCGGGGGGGCGCCTGGGTGGGTCCCACACCCCCTGGTGCCCTACTTTATCCCGTATTTTTACTCCCGACGCAAAAAACCCAGATCAGAAGTTCTTTCGCAGTCTTCCGTCGCGGAGCCGCCGCCACCCTCTGTTCTTCCTCAGGAGGGCTAATCTGGAGGCTGAATTGGCCTCCGGAGAAGGGAGATCGTCGCCATCGTCATCATCATCACCACTCCATCATCCCTCCATGACTTCTCCCTCCATGTGTGAGTAATTCCCCCGCTGTAGGCGAAGGGGATGGTAGGGATTGGATGAGTTAGATCATGTAATAGTTTGTTAGATCATTGGGGGCATGTTGCCTATCATCTACTATGGTGTTTATCATCTTTGCTTCAACTTATTACTCTTAATGCTTGACACTTAGGGCCCGAGTGCCATGATTTCAGATCTGAACCATATGTGTTTGCATGAATATATTTGTGTTTGTGATCCTATCTATGAGTTGTTTGCACCTGTTACGGTCCGGAACCGGCGATCCCAAAAGTGACAGCTTGGGACACCAAAGGGGTTGGTCCGTAGTTTGAGGATTACATGTATCCATTGAGTTCATTGCTTTGTTCTGGTGCTCTTTGACAGGAGCACCTTAATATCCATAAGTTCCTTTTGGCCCCGTTCGTAGCGGGATGGTAGGACAAAAGATGTTGTGCAAGTTCTTATTGCAAGCACGCACAACTACCTACGGGATACATGCCTAATGTTTGATATTTGCCTAGATGATCATTACTTTTCCGTGTGCCGTGCCCCAAGTTAGAATCTATCTCATCCATGCAGCGCCCAACCATCCATCTCCCTAGCCTACAATGTTTTAAACCCTGCTTGTCACTAGTCGCTACTTTTGCTATTTACTTTGCTATCTACTGTTGCTATTTACTTTTGCTGTTTACTTTTACTATTATTATCATCACTATCATATCACTGTTACCACTTATCTTTTGTTGAAAGTAAGTATATTTCAGGTGCGGTTGAATTGACAACTCAACTGTCAAAGCTTATAAATACTCTTTGGCTCCCCGTGTGTCGAATCAATAAATTGGGTTATTCTTACCCGCGAAGACTATCTCGATCCCTTACGGTTGAGGGTTATCAAGTACCGTTTTCTGGCGCCGTTGCCGGGGACCATTGCAATATTTACAAGTCTACTTGAGGTATCCTACCTGCTACACTTTATCTACTATGGGTAAGAAAGGAGACCCCAAGGTTCCGATCTTACTATCCACTACAAGAAGAGGTACTGCTCTGAGCACTAGTGCTACACTTGATTCACCTTCCGTTATGAGTAAGTTTGCCTCACCACCACCACATGATGCTCCTACTAAATCTGTTACTATGTCTGATACTCTTGACGATGCTTCTACTACTTTTGATGACGATATTAGTTCGCTTGGTTATGCTCTTGAGAAACAAATTGCTGCTGCTGCTAAAAAGTTTGGAATTGAACTTCCTGTTACTCGCTACCCTATTGGTGAAACTTATGATTATCCTGATTTGAGTAAACTCAAAGAGAGGCTCCTTGATGATGATTACTATATACTAGATGAAGATTTATGCAGGGAACTGACAGAGTTTTCCGGCTCTGACCCTGAAGCTATTAAGAAACTGTTTGAAAAACACTCTCTGAAGAACAAAACCGTTCCTAATCCTGAATTTGCTACATCCCCTATATGCATTGATGATCCTGATTATGATTTCTCTGTTGATCTTTCACTTATACCTATTGTTGAAGCTGACCCTTTTTATGGCAGAGAAAATGATGATGCTATTGCACACCTGACTAAACTCGGTGAGTTGGGTAGCCTGTTTACCATAGATGAGAAGATACGATACTTTTATGTGACCAAGCTTCTTCCTTTCTCCTTGAAGGAGGGTGCTAAAGCATGGTATGATTCACTCCCATGCGGTTCCATTAAGAGTCCTAATGACTTAGCTCACTCTTTTGTTGATAAGTACTTTCCTGCTCACATGCAACATGCTGCTTTACAAAGAATTTATAACTTTAAACAGTTGCAGGATGAGTCCCTCCCTAAAGCTTGGGGAGGTACTGCGGTTTGATTCGGGCTAGACCAGGACATGAAATCCCTAAGAATGAATTAATCGATATATTCTATGTTGGTCTAACTGATGAATCCAGGTCCTATTTGGACAGTTGTGTTGGTTGTGTTTTCAGGAAAAGAACACCGGACGATGCGGAAGATTTAATGGGCAGGATTGCCAAAAACCATGAAGATTGGTCCGTCCCTGAACCACCTCCACCAACAAAGAAGAGGGGCATGTTTGTTCTGATCCCCGAGGATATGCGAGAAGCAAAGAAGTCTATTAAAGAGAAAGTCAATTGCATGATAATTCCCTTGCTATCAAAAGACTGCTTGATGTTTTAGATAGAACAGTTAATGATGTTCAATGTCTTGTGATGCATTTTCATATGGTTCAAACTCAGCTTGATCAAATTTCTAATGTGCAAAGAGATTTGCTTGCTAACAATGCCAAACAAGATAATTTGCAGGATTTCGGGATTAAGACCAGAGGAGGAACTAGCACTCAAGATCCTCTTTATCCAGAGGGGCATCCGAAGAGAATCGAGCAGGATTCTCAAATACAGGAAGAAGAAATTGTTGGCTCTCCAAAGAAAAAGAAGAAACATAAGGAGACTGACAATTCTAATGATCCTATTGCAGATGAAGAACCAGCTATTGATCCCAACAGTGTATCTATCTCCGATGCTGAGACAGAAGACGGTGTTGAACCTGAAGGTAATAATAATGAGAAGAATGATCCGCCTGAAGTTCGAGAAGAAGAAGAACCTGACAAACGTAAGAGGTACACTAAAGAAGACTTCATCGCAAGAAAACATGGGAAGGAAAGAGAACCATGGGTACAGAAACCCATGCCCTTTCCAGGCAAGTCCATCAAATCTAAAGAAGAAGAGCATTATAATAAGTTTTGTGAGCGGATTAAACCTCTTTTTCTTCAAATCCCTTTGACTGATGCTATTAAGTTACTTCCTTATTCAAAATATATGAAAGATATTATCACTAATAAAAGAAAAGGTCCTAATGATGCAATATCTACTATGCTTGCTAACTACTCTTTCAGTGGGAAGATTCCTGAGAAGCTCGGTGATCCAGGTATACCCACCATTCCTTGCTCCATAAAGAATAATTATGTCAAAAAAACTGCTTTATGTGATCTTGGAGCAGGAGTGAGTGTTATGCCTCTCTCTCTTTACGAGAGGCTTTGTTTAGAGAAACTAATTCCTACAGATATCTCCCTTCAGATGGCTGACAAGTCAACCGCTGTTCCAATAGGTATTTGTGAGGATGTTCCCGTAGAAGTTGCTAATTGTTTAATTCTTACTGATTTTGTTGTGCTTGACATGCCCGAGGATGGGAGCATGTCCATTATTCTTGGTAGACCTTTCCTTAACACCGCAGGTGCTATTATTGATTGCAATAAAGGGAAGGTTACCTTCCATGTGAATGATAAAGAACACACGATATATTTTCCGAAGAAGACCGACAGGAGGCATGCCCTCAACTCTATAGAGAATATCGAGACCGTGAAGATTGGAGAATGGGACTGTCCACTACATGTGCCTCACAAATATAAAACTATCATGGTGGGGACAATGTCCATCAAAGTAAAGGTTTAGTAACTACTTCGTAGGAGGTGAGACTTTTTGCTCTATATATTGCATGTTTGTTGGTAAGACTTGATCAACCTTACTAGTAAACATGTTTTATATGGATAAAAAGTTGAGCTTGTTATGTTTTGATTTGTTTTTAGTTTTGTCTTACTTGTTGTACCAAGTATTTATGTTTTTGAAGCTTCACAATACTACTAACTGCTTCAAGTTTTCAGAGAGTTTCGCAGCTTTTTGAACTTCGAAAAAATTTCAACAGTGAAGTTTTCAAAAAAATTCCAGAAAAATTATAATAAAAATTTCCACGTCGGGAGAGACCCAGAGGGGCCTGGGACAAGCCAGGGGGGGGTCCACCAGTGGCCCAGGCGGCCATCTAGCGCGGCCCAGCCCCTGGCCGCGCCCATAGGGCGCCTGGGGCCCACAGGACCCCCCTCCAGGTACTTCTTCTTCCTCCCTCTCTCTCTTTCTCCGAAAACACGAGTTCTGCTTTTGTTCTTGTGTTCTTGCTGTTCTTGGAGGCGATTCTTCGATCTCTCTCAACAGCCCATCATTTGAGCTGAAATTTTGAGCAAATACTCCCTGGTATGTGACTCCTCCACCCCTCCAATTAGATTTTTGATTGGTGGCCTCATTTGGGATTATTTAGTAGTTCTTGGTGCTGTAGAGATGAGCTTGCATGCATGTGTAGAAAGTTATTTTCCAAGTTTTGATGCAAGTTTATGCCTTGGGCAAGTGAGTTGAGTAGTTTGCCTTAGCTCATTTTGTTTTAATCCTCGTTTTTCTAAATTGTATTTTTTTTCAGAAATGAGTTTGTTAGGAAGGGCAAAAGGATGGCTTGAGAAGAGGAGGCCCGCACACTCCGATCGAGTTACTAGAGCCGCAGCTTCACTATCGATTGCTAGGGTGAGCTATAATGAAGATCATGTGCCCCTGGAGTTGTTGGAAGATACAAGTCCAGCACGTGCGATGACATTTCCATGTGATGAATTCATGGAAGCTGCGGGAATCAAGGATGAGTTTTATAATCTTTGTGCTAATGCAGGTTTGACACGACTCGTCACGAGCCATGTTACTCAGTATCAAAAACTCACCTCTAGTTTCATTAACAGTTTTAGATATAATCCTGATTCAGGTGCTATTGAGTTTAAAATTTATAATGATCTTATCACCATGACTTTGGGAAATTTTTGTGAAATAATAGGTGTGCCAAACGTTGGGAGGACGGCTAGGATGGCCACTTAGCCTTCCGAGCTGAAAACCGTCATCAACTCCCTCTGCAGCATGGGTACGAGGGATATTCATCGGTCGAAGATCTCCAGCATCTTGTTTCCTCACCTCAGGTATTTTGCATATTATATTGCAAGAGGGGTGTTAGCTCGTGACAACACGAGCAGCATTTCTGCTCCGGATATTGCTATCCTGGCAGCAGCCCTCTTAGGGAGGTCTGATTATAATCTAGGTACCTTAATTGCTCGACGCATTGCTATGAACGGTAACAAGGGGGACTTATATGGTGGCGTTTAGGCCACACTTATCTTAGAGCATCTTGGAGGCACCCCACACCCTGATGATACTCCTTTTACTTATTTAAGCTTTGATCTTGCTGCTATGAAAAGGCATAAGTTCGTTACCATGGGTTCTGAACTTGATAATCTTATCTATATCTTGCGTTTCGAAACTGCCGCGGAACGCGAGATCCGTCTACATGCACCTCTTTTGTTTGATTTTTCTCGCAGGAACGGATGGTCCTTTGATGTTGTTCAGTTCGATGAGTTCATGGTCCAGCATCAGTTTCATAACCCCATGGAGGGGGTTGTGCCTGACGAGGAGAGGCACGGTGAGATACCACATTTTCAGGAAGAGACCTCCACCGAGTTTGGTGAAGGGTCTTCTTCTGTTTGGCGTTCGGAACCTTCCTCGTGGGAGACTCCGAGGAGTTCGGTGTACGCACCAGCATCCTTCTACGACCCGTGGACTCACCACCATACCCCTGGAGCAGGAGGCTCCTAGGGGCAGTAGCTGCTACCAACTTAGGCCAAAAGCCTAAGCTTTGGGGAGTACGTGCCCTTCTCACCTTTCCATTATATTATCCGTTTTATTCGCTTTGATCTTTTCAAAGCTTTAGCCCATTCTTCTTTATTTCTCTCTTTGCAAAAACAACAAAAAGATTTTTTCTTTCTTTTGCTTTTATTCAACCTTTGAAAAAACCCAAAAAGATTTCCTTTCTCTCTTTAGTTTGCTTTGTTTTCAGAGATCAGCTCGAGTCCGTGATGTCATTTGATTATATTTCCTACGTTCGATCATGCAAGTGACACGCAGTAATGACGAAGATCGACTGAAGGGAAGCAACAGGGAAGACCGGTATGAACTCTTATTGTTTCTACTTTTGTACATATGCCTGTACTTATGATCTAGAGACCAGCTTGTAGCGACATAGTGCTATGTTTACAATGCTCTTCCAGTGGTTCATGCTTTCCTTGTGGCTAGTCCCGAATAACTAGAGTATATAATGTGTTATTGAAATGATCTACATGCATTGCACTGTTCATAGTCTGGTATACTAAGGTGGTATTTCCCTTTAGAGAATTTTTGGATTGACTTGGCACATGCTTACACATGTTTAAGACTAAAAAATCTACTTTGCCTTGATGATCTTTGAGTTTTAGAATAGTTATATCACTTTCATGCCCGATTCAATGTTGCTTTGTCGCTCTGCATGATTATGACCGTTATTGCTCTCTAGTTGGTCGCTTCCCAGTCTTTTGCTAAACCTCCACCTGTACTAAGCGGACTGACTGCTTGTGCATCCAAAATCCTTAAAACCAGTTATGCCATATGAGTCCATTATACCTTCCTATACATGGTATTTACCTGCCATTCCTAACGAAGACTTTCATGTACCATCTCGAAACTAATCAAAAGCATTTCCTTTTTGTGCCTATGTTTTAGCTCATGAGGAAGTAGTAGTTAATTCATGATCTTTTTAAGTTGGACAAGTTTCACCCCTGGATTGCATGTATAATATGCAAACCCCTAATACGAAAAGGAACTGGCATTGAGTGCGCCCGACTCAAAAAGATAATATAACAAACAAACCCTCCTTCACGCTTTGTTCATGAGAAATCAGAAAACTTTGGCAGTGATAAACAAAGGAGATTAAGAGGATGTGATCGTCCTCATGCGGGAGCTGTTCCTCGAGACTTGTCCACTTAAAAAGTGATTGAGTTATCTGCTAGCATTCGTTGACGAAATATGCACTTCTCAAAACATGTTTACTTCTGTTTTTAAAACCAAGAGCTCTGGTACATGTTTGGTTTTTGTTTCCGACCATGGGTTTTCAACCTTGCCAATAAAAGCCACGGTTCGAGAGTCTCACCGTCTTTCTTCAAAGCACCGACTAGGAGAGCATAATTGTCATTCTGAGTGTAATGTGCATTGTCCCAAAGTATTACATTGTCTTCTGCATACTTGTGATATAATTTATTCTGAAATTCTTAGTTCTAGTCTCCTTTAAAACTCTGGAGGAGTCTCTGCATTTATGTTTTGCTTCACTCATGGAGGCTAGCGAGATACCACCCTAATATGCACAAGCTATGTGCAATGTAATCTTGTCTTGATTTTCAGTAATAGATTATTTACTTTTAAGTATTTGTGACTGGTCACTTGAAAGAAGGATTGCTCCTTGCATTGTCCTCATAAGTACTGTTTCAATACTTGCTAAACTCTTTTTGTAGTACATGCTTATATACATCTAATGAAGCAAAAGAGTTTGTCAAAGTTTTCTTTGTCGCGTCCAGTTCGTTGAACTGAATTGCTTGAGGACAAGCAATATGCTAAGCTTGGGGGAGTTGATACGTCTCAAACGTATCTACTTTTCCAAACACTTTTGATATTATTTTGGCCACATTCTTTCATGATTTGGACTAAACTAACCCGGACTGACGCTGTTTTCAGCAGAGCTGCCTGTATGGTTTATTTGTGTGCAGGAAAACGGATTTTTAGGTACCTCAGAAAAATCCATGAAAAATCACAGAAAATCCACGCACCCGAAGGAACCAGGACCCAGAAGTGGGGCCAGAGGGGGGCCAGGGGGTGCCCAGGCGCCCTGTGGGTGCGCCCCCCTGGGCCGCGCCGGGGGGGCGCCTGGGTGGGTCCCACACCCCCTGGTGCCCTACTTTATCCCGTATTTTTACTCCCGACGCAAAAACCCCAGATCAGAAGTTCTTTCGCAGTCTTCCGTCGCGGAGCCGCCGCCACCCTCTGTTCTTCCTCGGGAGGGCTAATCTGGAGGCTGAATTGGCCTCCGGAGAGGGGAGATCGTCGCCATCGTCATCATCATCACCACTCCATTATCCCTCCATGACTTCTCCCTCCATGTGTGAGTAATTCCCCCGCTGTAGGCGAAGGGGATGGTAGGGATTGGATGAGTTAGATCATGTAATAGTTTGTCAGATCATTGGGGGCATGTTGCCTATCATCTACTATGGTGTTTATCATCTTTGCTTCAACTTATTACTCTTAATGCTTGACACTTAGGGCCCGAGTGCCATGATTTCAGATCTGAACCATATGTGTTTCATGAATATATTTGTGTTCGTGATCCTATCTATGAGTTGTTTGCGCCTGTTACGGTCCGAAACCGGCGATCCCAAAAGTGACAGCTTGGGACACCAAAGGGGATGGTCCGTAGTTTGAGGATTACATGTATCCATTGAGTTCATTGCTTTGTTCCGGTTCTCTTTGACAGGAGCACCTTAATATCCATAAGTTCCTTTTGGCCCCGTTCGTAGCGGGATGGTAGGACAAAAGATGTTGTGAAAGTTCTTATTGCAAGCACGCACAACTACCTACGGGATACATGCCTAATGTTTGATATTTGCCTAGATGATCATTACTTTTCCGTGTGCCGTGCCCCAAGTTAGAATCTATCTCATCCATGCAGCACCCAACCATCCATCTCCCTAGCCTATAGTGTTTTAAACCCTGCTTGTCACTACTCGCTACTTTTGCTATTTACTTTGCTATCTACTGTTGCTATTTACTTTTGCTGTTTACTTTTACTATTACTATCATCACTATCATATCACTGTTACCACTTATCTTTTGTTGCAAGTAAGTATATTTCAGGTGCGGTTGAATTGACAACTCAACTGTCAAAGCTTATAAATACTCTTTAACTCCCCGTGTGTCGAATCAATAAATTGGGTTATTCTTACCCGCGAAGACTATCTCGATCCCTTACGGTTGAGGGTTATCAGAAGGTGGAGGGGGATAGGGGGAGAGACGCAGGGAAGTGATCGATGGAAGAAGGCCTTTGTTATGAGAATAAGGTCTTAATGGGTGTTATGAGAATAGACCCACCCGATATATATATATATATATATATATATATATATATATATATATATATATATATATATATATATATATATGTTGATGTTATGAGAATGATCATGATGCCCTCATGTTCGTATTTTATTTTTATCGACACCTCTATCTCTAAACATGTGGACATATTTTTCGTTATAGGCTTTCGCTTGAGGACAAGCGCGGTCTAAGCTTGGGGGAGTTGATACGTCCGTTTTGCATCATGCTTATATGTTGATATTTATTGCATTACGGGCTGTTATTACACATTATATCACAATACTTATGCATTTTCTCTCTTATTTTACAAGGTTTACATGAAGAGGGAGAATACCGGCAGCTGGAATTCCGGGCTGGAAAAAAAGCAAACTCTGGAAACCTATTCTGCACAACTCAAAAAGCCCCGAAACTCCACAGGACACCCTTTCATAAAATATAAAAAATATCTGGTGAAAGAAGATCACCAGGGGGGCCACCACCTGTCCACGAGGGTGGGGGGCGCGCCCCCCTCTCTGGGCGCGCCCCCTGTCTCGTGGGCCCCCCGATGGTCCCCCGATACCCATCTTCTCCTATATGAGGTGTTTTGACCTGGAAAAAATCATAAGGAGGCTTTCGGGACCAGACGCCGCCGTCTCGAGGCAGAACCTTGGCGGAAACCAATCTAGGGCTCCGGCAGAGCTGTTTTGCCGGGGATACTTCCCTTCGGGAAGGGGAAATCATCACCGCCGTCATCACCAACTACTCTCGCATCTTGGGGAGGGCTATCTTCATCAGCACCATCTCCTCTAAAACCCTAGTTCATCTCTTGTATCCAATCTTTGTACCCAAACCTCAGATTGGTACCTCTGGGTTGCTAGTAGTGTTGATTACTCCTTGTAGTTGATGCTAGTTGGTTTATTTGGTGGAAGATCATATGTTCAGATCCATTATGCATATTAATACTGTCGGGGGAAACTGTCCGCCACGAACACCTATGGGACCGGAGCCCCTTGTCTGTGCGGTACGAGGGCGGAGGAAGCACAAAGAGCAGATCGGGGCAGACGCGCGGGCAGTTTTACCCAGGTTCGGGCCGCGGTAGACGCGTAAAACCCTACTCCTGCTTGGTTGTATATTGAGTTGAGCGCTCGGGAGCTTGAAGAAGCAGCTACACCGTGCGTGAGAGTAATCTAGGTTTCCAACCCCCTCCACGTTGTGCATGGGCCTCCTTTTATAGTGCAAGGGGTCACCGACAGGTGTCAACGTAGGAGAAAGGGGTAAAAAAGTAAAAGAGGTGGTAGTTGTAACAGTGCGGGAACAGTGGAGCTACAGTACAGAACAGTGGTCTATACCTACTTTAACAGTGGGGGACAAGGGCATTTAATGCCCGTCGCCGTCGACCCCAAAAGCTCCCGCCTTAGCGTCTCCGTCCGCCACGGCGACGGATTTATCACCGTGGCGCGCCACCGTGTACCCCAGGCTGCACAGCCATCCGCCACGCGTCCCTGGTTAGGCCCCAGGGCGACGCGTGGGCCGATGAGCTGGAGCGCGGGCACACAGCGTAGCCTCCCCGGCAAGCGCCTTGCCGGGGCCTTGATCTTGCCGGGCCCGGGAACTTGCCGCTCCCCGGGCCCCTTGCCGGGGCGCGCATAGCGCCGAGGCAATATCTTCTAATCTTCCTGGCAAGCTCCTCTTGCCAGGGTCTTGCGTTAGTGGAACAGCCTTGAGCCTGGTACGGCCTTCCCGGCAAGCTTCTCTTGCCGGGGTCTCGATCTTCTGTCTTGTATACTTTGTTTTTGAATGGTTTAATAGGAGGCAGGAAGGTCTCCGGCGAGCACGCAGTAAACCTTGCCGCGGGAAGCTGCAACTGCCCGTGCACAAGTTGGGGTACTGGGGTACCCCTACCTTAGTACACCGACAGGAGCCCCCGGGCCTGGGCCACACACGGTGCCGAGCGCTGTTGGGCCAGGCCCAAAACAGTGCACGGGCACCCGCGGCCCGCGGCGCGCCGAATCCACTTCCATATCCGCCGCACCCCACGGTAACGGCACGCGTCGATTGCGGCGCCGTGGGATGGGACGTGCCCACGATCTCTTAATGGAAAGGGGGAAACGCCCCCCACTCCCCCATAAAAGCAGAGGCAGCGGGCGCGGTTCCCCTCCCTGTGCTCTCATTACGTCGTCTTCTTCCTGCAAAAGATTCCTCCTTGCGCTCCGCCTCCACAGCTCCGCCGCCGCCTAGCTCTTCGTCCTCTTCCTTCCGCCGCGTCCGCCATGGCCCCAAAGAGCGACAAGGGGAAAGCGGGGAAGTCCAAGAAGGAGAAATCCGAGCAAGCAGCCAAGCTCATCGCTTACCGGAAGCGGCACGTCGTCTTCTCGCCGAGGCTCGGCGTGCAAGAACTCTGGAACAAGTACTACTTGTTCTGGTCCAAGGGCACCGACGCGCATCCCCGCACCCGAGCATACCCGGCCGCCGCCAAGGACAACTATCCCGGCGGGTATTACTTCTTTGCTGCCTTTTTCCACTGTGGTCTCTGCCCTCCTTTTTCGAACTTCTTCTGTGATATCATGAACACGTATGGCTTCCATCTGCTTGATTTCACCCCCAACGCCATCCTCACCATGGCCGTTTTCGCACATATGTGCGAAAACTTCATAGGAGTCCACCCCAACGTAGCCCTCTTTAGACACTTTTTCACCCCTAGAGCCGAGGCCGACGCCCCCCTCTCCGGATGTATTTCTTGGGTCTTCCGTCTCGGGAAGAAGGGGTCGTACTTGCCGGGGGAGCTCCGCGGCAAGTGGGAGGAATGGCGAGCGGAGTGGTGTTGGATTGTAGAGGACCAGCCGCAAGCCTTCACTGCGCCGCGCACAACGCCTATCGCGCGCGGCAGAGATTGGAGCGATCTAGACTCCGACGACGTCAAGCTCGACATCGCTCTTGTCCGGATCCTCCGTCTTCGGCTGGCCCGGCTGTCAGTTGCCGAGGTGGGCGCAGATTTCCTCCGCCGGCGCATCGCCCCTCTCCAGGACCGAAAGAGGCCGGCCTGGGAGTACGGCGGCCCGGCAGACATCATGAGGCTGCGCCCCGGGCTTAATTTCAACTTCACCACTCTGGAGCTGCGCGGGATGGTACGAGAGCTCTTCAAGTATGACCCGACGCACCCCGAGTGGTTCAGGACTCCCCGGGAAGTGGTGCCGCTCTGCAACAACGCCGCGAGGGACCGAATCCTTGCCATGATGCCGATGTGCGACTCGCATGGCTTGGACCGGTCGTGGATCGCCCCGAAGCCCATCGACGTCCTCAACTTCTACGACAACCTCGTCGAGGTGGCGAGTAACAAGGAGGACCTCAAGCTGCATACGCGGGACACCACCGAGCAGGAAATCGCCTACATAGCTTCTCGGGCTGAGGAGGCCGCCGCAGCCGCGGCGGCAGGAGTCTTCGGGTTTTCGCCGGAGGAGGCGGAGGCCGAGGAGGCGTCCACCCAGGCGGAAGAGGCGGAGATCCGCCGGTTGCTGAACCTCCCACCCGACGCGCTCGCCGGGGTCCCCTCGTTGAGGCACTCCGGGATCCATGGGATCGCGACGGAGGCCGCGGCAAGGGAGGGCACCGCCGGAGGAAGCAGAGGCGCCGCGAAGGGCGGAGGCGCCAAGGGGAAGAGGGCCGCAGCGCTGGATGCTGGGCCCAGCGAGCCGGCCGGGGCAGAGGAGGAGGAGGAGGAGGAGGCCGAAGACTCCGGCGGATCCACGGAGTTGTACGCCGACGACCTCTCCTCGCCGGAGAGCTCCCCGCCCCCGGCAAGCCCGAAGGAGTCCCCGGCAAAGCGTCTCCGCAAGGCGGCGACGGGGGAAAGGGCGCAGGCGCCCCGGCAACAGCCACCTCGGCGGGCGGCTCCCCGGGGGAGTCAAGCCGCGCCAAGGCCGTCCGGCGCACCAGCCGCAGCAGAGGCGGGCCGTGCGCGGACCACGACGGAGGCGCCCCGCAGGCCGGCAGCGAGCCGGCAGGGGTCTTCTCGGAGCGGAGCAGCGGCTCCGCCCGCCCCCCGGGCGCCGGCAGCCACAGGGGCTGGGTCCTCGCAGCCCCCAGCCCCGGTGAGCACCAAGCGCGCGAGGGAGTCTTCGCCTCCCGCCCCTCGCGTCGACGCGCCCACGGTGGAGTACGACTTCTCCGCCCTGAGCGAGGACGACGAGGAGGACCAGGAGTAAGGATCCGAGATTCTTCATCTTCTTGATTTTTATCTTGATCTTCTGTTGATGCTAACTCTGTCTTCTGTTCTGGTTTCAGGACCCTGGCCCATCGCGCCGCGAAGAAGGCCAAGGCACCCGAGGCCGAGGTCGCGGAGGACTCGGCAGCGGCGGCAACAGAGGGCGCGCCGGAGCCGAGCCTGCCGGACTCTGGCACTGCTCCGATGAGCAGCCCCCAGCGCAGTCCGCAGCGCAGCCCCCAGCGTAAGTCTGGGGTTCTTTCTTTTTGCTCGTCGGGGTACGTCTGAGGCTTTTGGTTTTATCTTCATGTTTTGACATTTCTTGTCTTGTTCCGTGCAGAGGAGGAGCCGCAGCGGGAAGAGCGCCCGGGGACCACCGCCGAGGAGCTGCAGGCACCGCCATCCCCGCCAAGGCAGGACTCTCCGGCAAGGGAGAGTGCTCCGTCAAGGGCGGGTACTCCGCCAAGGCAGAGTACCCCGCCAAGGACGAGCAGCCCGGCGAGGGCGGCCACCCCGCCAAGGCCAAGTTCCCCGGCGAGGGCGACTACTCCGACGAGGCCGAGCTCCCCGGCGAGGGAGCCCGCCGCTGAGGACGCCCGCCAAGGTAACCTTTGTAACTCGTCTTCTTGGCTTGTCCCTTTTTTGGATATTTGCTTGGGTCTTGAAATTTCTTTGTCTTCTTCTTCTTCCTAGATCTTCCTCCCCCTGTGCCTATGGAGACGGAGGTAATTATCCTCGAGGAGGAGGACGCGCAGGGCGGCGGCGGCGACGCTCCAGTCGTCGAGGAGGTGGGCGAGGCCGCCGAGCCGGCCGCGCAAGAGACTGCTCCGGCTGCGGACGCAGCGGCCGGGGAGGGAGACGGTGGCCGCACCGCCGACCCGGAGGTGGCGGGAGCATCGGATGCTGCGCCGGCCACCGGTCCCTCCGCCGGCAAGGAGCAAAGGTTTTATCTCGAGGCCCCCAATGGCGTCTTCATCCAGATGCCGTGGGGGTCTTCGTCGCGAGCTCCTGCGGAGGGCGAGGCGTTCGACGGAGAGGTCCTCGCCTCCGCAGGCCTGAAGATAGTCCAGGCGCCCGGTGGAGGTGAGGGGCCCGAGGAGGAGCGATTGCTTCATCAGCTCCTGGCCCTTTATCGGGCCAGGCAAGCAAAGCTCGCTTCCCGGGAGGCTCTTGCCGCCAAGGCTGCGGCAGAGATGGAGAAGCGTGCGGCGGAGCTCAGCGCCGCCAACCAGGCTGCTCTCCGCCAGGTGGCGGAGGAGCGAGAGCGTCTCGCCGGCGAGTACCAAGAGTGGGTACTTGAGAGGGCCGAAGCCGATGAACAGCAGCGCCTCGCCGGGGTGGAGATGTCCCGGCGAGAGGGAGAGCTCGCGCAGCGGAAGGTGGAGCTCGATTCTCACGAAGAAGACCTTGCCGCTCGCGAGGCTGCCCTTGGCGGGGAGCTGAAGGAGGCGAAGGCCGCCGCGGTTGCCGCGGAGGATGCCAAGAAGGAGCTCGCCGCCAAGGTCGAACAACTGGAGAAGGCGATGAAGGTGAGCGCCGAGAAGGTTGCCGCGCTCATCCTGGAGCGCGAGAAGGATGCTCACACCAACTCGGAGCTCCAGGTTAGTTTATCCCAGAGGGGTGACGAGCTGAAGGCCGCCAAGGATTCCATTGAAGACTTGGAGCTGAAGGTCACCACCCTGAAGGAATCGCTTGACGCTGCCCGGGCCCAGGAGATCAAGTTGAAGGATGAGCTCCGCAAGGAGCGAACCTTGATGGAGAGCGTCAACAAGGCCTCCGAGCTCTTCCGGCAGACTATTGAGGTGTGGACCGAAGAGCTGGTTTCTTCTGCGTCCAACATTGACCAGGAGTTGCTTGCTTTGAAGGTCGAACATCTTATCTACTCGCCGGATCCAGATCTCCCGCACAGCGCCAAGCTCAGCCTCTTCTTCAGAGGCGTCGCTCCAGCCCTTGCAGGTCTCCGGAACCGCATCCCCGCGCAGCTGGCCGAGGAGTCGCGCCGTCTCTGCGCGGGAACTCTGGAGCGGGTCTTGACGAAGATCGTGTACCGCAACCCGGGGATTAATCTCACAAACGTTCTTCGCACCCTGCCAGCAGATGCAGACACGGAGGCCCTGAAGGAGCAGGTCGGCCACATCATCGCCAAGGTGGCAAAGCTTGGCAGGAAGGAAGGCGACCGCGTAGACTAGGGCTCCATTTATCTTTATCTTTTTGTTGCTGCATATTATGTTATGAACTCATTAGTCCATCGCGACAAGCTATCCTTGTAAGATATTTGCTTTACTTCAATCAATCAGTGCAACGTTATCTTCCTTGTTCCAATCTTTGACTTTGTATGTTTTTCACCCTACGCTCCCGGGGAGCTTGCCGGCAAGGGGCCCTTGTCGCGAGCGCTGAGTGCTGGACTCTGAGCAGCCTGCTGGCCAAGGTCCTCGCCGGCAAGCAACTTTGCCGCAGCTGGTCGCAACGCACTTAGCTTGCTGAGCGTACTCGGAAACGAGGCAAGGGCGCGACACTTGTCGCAGCTCACTTAAATCGTTGAGTGGACTCGAAAACAAGATAAGGGTGCGGCAAGCTACGGGTAGGTTCCTCCGCGCACAGGTTTTCCATACAAAGTGTGATCGTTCAAGGAAGACAACCAAAATTTAAAATTTGAACTGGTCAAATTCTAACAACTTATCTTTCATATGCTGCTTGCTCATATTGTTTATTCTCCGGTAAGGCTTCTCTTACTTGAACAGCACTTAGTTCCTCCTCCATCTCCTTCCCCCCCGGCAAACTTGTGCGCGAGGAACGTTCCTTCTGCTTAAGAGAAAAGGAAAGGGAGAGGGAAACAAGCATATTGCCTTTCGGCGTAATAGTGCTTACCGTATGTCTGAGTGTTGCATCAAATGCCAAACAGAACATGCAAACAGCAAAGGGAAGCATGCAAAAGGCAATCGATGCGAAAAACACGAAAACTTTACTGATGCACGGGGTCTGCGCCCGGCTTTGTACAAAGGGTTACATGCAACAGCGGCAAGGCTTGTACAAAAGGTGGTTGCCGGAGCGGATCACGGCAACCGCGCCTTAGGGGTGAAACTTGCGAAGATGCTCTATGTTCCAGGAGTTGCTCACCGGTAAGCCTTCTTCGGTCTCGAGGCGGACAGCGCCGGGCCTCGTAACTCGTCTCACCCGATAAGGGCCTTCCCACTTCGGCGTCAACTTGTTGGAATTCTTGGCGGACTGAACACGCCGAAGAACAAGGTCGCCTTCCTCGAGACTCCTGGCCTTGACTTTGCGGCTATGGTAGCGGCGCAAAGCTTGCTGGTATCGAGCAGCTCGTACAGCAGCCTGGAGACGTCCCTCCTCAAGGAGCAATGCGTCATCTTGTCGCAGTTGCTCTTGCTCGAGCTCATCATAAGCGAGCACTCGAGGAGATCCGTATACGAGTTCCGTGGGGAGAACTGCCTCTGCTCCATAGACTAGAGCAAAAGGTGTCTGCCCGGTGGCTCGACTTGGTGTCGTTCTGATTGACCAAAGAGCCGCCGGGAGCTCCTCTATCCAATTCCTTCCGCACTTGCGCAGCCTGTCAAAGGTCCTTGTCCTGAGTCCGCGCAGCACTTCAGCATTTGCCCTCTCCGCTTGGCCGTTGCTCCTTGGGTGAGCAACAGAAGCGAAACAGACCTTGGCGCCAAGGTCTTGGACGTATTGCATGAAGGTGCGACTAGTGAATTGCGTACCATTGTCGGTGATGATCCTGTTAGGGATCCCGAAACGGCAAACAATCGACCTGAAGAACCTGACTGCTGACTGTGCTGTCACCTTTCTCACGGGCTCCACTTCTGGCCACTTTGTGAACTTGTCGATTGCAACGTACAAGTACTCAAAGCCCCCGACAGCGCGAGGGAAAGGGCCGAGGATATCGAGCCCCCAGACCGAGAAGGGCCATGACAAAGGGATTGTTTGGAGAGCTTGAGCTGGCTGATGAATTTGCTTTGCATGGAACTGGCACGCTTCACACTTGGTTACTAGTGCAGTTGCATCTTGGAGGGCTTCTTGCCAAAAGAACCCTTGCCGGAAAGCTTTTCCGGCAAGTGCCCTTGCGCCAATGTGGTGGCCGCATATGCCTCCGTGTATTTCCGCCAACAGCTTCTGTCCATCTTCTCTGGAGATGCATTTCAACCTGACACCGTTGAGTCTTCTTCTGTACAGCTCGTTATCCACAAACTGATACATACTTGACTGCCTGGTTATCTTCTCTATCTCTTGAGGGTCGTCGGGAAGTTCTCCAGTTTGCAGAAAATGGACGATCTGATGTGCCCATGCAGGTGCTCGAGGCTCGACGGCAAGGACTAAAGGCTCGAGGGCCGCTGCGGGAACCCCAGCTTCTACGGCAAAGACCTCTGGTCCTGTCGGAGCTGACGGTCCCCCGGCAAGCTCGCCGGGGCGAGGCTTGTCGGGAACACTTGCTTCAACTGCACAAGCCCGAGGGCTCGCAGGAGCAAACTGTTCCTCAGCGTTGTTGTTGATCTTGGGAACTTTGGCGGCGGGTCCAGGAAGATCCGCCGGCAAGTAGTCGCCGGAGACCAACTTTCTCTTCTTGGACTGCCCAATTGATGGTGTAACTGATGGCTGAGTCAGCTTGAGTAGGAAGGTCCCTGGTTCCACAGGTAACTTCATCGCTGCGCACTTTGAAAGGCCATCTGCAATCTCATTTTGAGCTCTTGGGACGTGCTCCATCTGCAAACCTTCAAAATGCTCTTCAAGCTTCCTCACTTCATCGACATATGCTTCCATCAAAGGGCTCTGGTAGCTCTTGTTAACTTGTCGGACCACCAACTGAGAATCTCCCCGAACAATCAGCTTCCTGATCCCAAGTTCGGCCGCAATCCTGAGGCCGGCAAGCAAGCCTTCATATTCTGCAGTGTTGTTTGTCGCTTGCTCCCTGGGGAAGTGCATCTGGATAACATATTTGAGGTGCTCTCCGGTGGGCGCGATGAGTACCACGCCGGCACCGGCGCCTTGCAGCGAGAAGGCACCGTCAAAATACATTACCCATTCACTTGTCGCTTCTTGCACGGGTACACTCGTTTCTTGAACTTCTTCTTCTGGCGTTGGGGTCCACTCAGCGATGAATTCTGCCAAAGCTCGGCTCTGTATGGTTGAAGTACTTTCAAACTTGAGTCCGAAGCTTGACAGTTCCAGTGCCCACTCGACAATCCTGCCTGTTGCTTCTGGATTGTGCAATATCCTCTTCAACGGAAAGCGAGTGACCACTGTTATCTCATGGGCTTGGAAGTAGTGGCGCAGCTTCCTCGAGGCCATGAGGAGGCCGAAAAGCAATTTTTGCACACCAGAGTACCTTGATCTAGCTCCCTGGAGAAGGGAACTTACAAAATACACTGGGCGCTGCACCATCTTCTTCCGCACCTCTCCTTGTTCCTGCGCAGAGTTTTCCTTGTCGGGGCCAGAGCTTGTCGGGACAGCCCCCTGCTTGTCGCTAGATTCGCTTGCCGGTGATGCTGACTCCTCGTCGGACTCCCTCTCCGCCACTAACGCAGCACTAACCACCTGGTTGGTTGCCGCTAAGTATAGCAACAACTTTTCCTGTGGTCTAGGTGCGACAAGTGTAGGAGTGGAGGACAGGTACCGTTTCAAATCCTGCAACGCCGCCTCCGCTTCCGGAGTCCACTTCATGGGACCTGCCTTCTTCAAGATTTTGAAGAAAGGTAGGGCGCGCTCTGCGGATTTTGAAATGAACCTACTGAGGGCAGCAACGCAACCTGCAAGCCGTCTGACATCCTTGACGCGCTTCGGGGCTTCTATCTGCTCGATGGCTTTGATCTTGTCGGGGTTGGCTTCAATCCCCCTCTGTGATACAAAGAACCCGAGAAGCTTGCCGGAGGGAACTCCAAAGACGCACTTCTCGGGGTTCAACTTGAGCTGTATCCTGCGCAGGTTCTGAAACGTTTCTTCCAAGTCTTGAATCAGTGTTTCTTTGCTCTTGCTCTTCACCACGATGTCATCCATGTAGGCTTCTACATTCCTGTGGATCTGTGGCTCAAAAGCAGTGTACACTACCCTTGCAAAAGTTGAGCCTGCATTCTTCAGTCCAAATGGCATGCGGATAAAGCAATAGGTGCCACATGGAGTGATAAATGCAGTCTTCTCTTCATCTTCCTTGGCCATGAAAATCTGGTGATAGCCTGAGTATGCATCAAGAAAACAGAGTAGCTCACATCCGGCAGTGGAGTCAACGATCTGGTCAATGCGCGGCAAAGGGAAGGGATCCTTGGGACATGCTTTATTGACATCAGTGAAGTCTATACACAATCTCCACTTCCCGTTGGCCTTGCGCACGACGACTGGGTTCGCCAGCCACGTCGGATGGATCACACCTCTAACTAGGCCTGCTGCTCCTAGTTTCTTGATCTCCTCATTGATGAACTCTTGGCGCTCCACGGCTTGCTTCCTCACTTTCTGCTTGATGGGCCGCGCATGAGGACAGACAGCAAGCTTGTGCTCAATCACCTTCCTGGGAACACCGGGGATGTCAGATGGTTGCCAAGCAAACACATCGACATTCGCCCGCAGGAAGGCGACGAGCGCGCTTTCCTATTTGCTGTCAAGGGTGGCACTGATGGTGAAGGTACCACCAGTGCCATCCTCCTTTGCGGACACCTTCTTGGTTGCCGGTGGAGCAGCCATTCCTTTCTTGCTCTTGCCGGTGGAGCTCGATGGAACGTCCTCGACGGCAGGGCAACACTCCGAAGAGGTGCGGTTGCCGGAGTGGGTCCCAGAGCACTTGCCGGACTTAGTCTTCGTCTTCTTCCCCCCGGGAGCTTCAGCGGCAAGAGTATCCTTTTCGGCCGCAGCTGCCGCATCCCGGTAAATCTTGTCGGCGCAAATAAGCGCATCTTTCTTGTCGCTGTGGACAGTGATGACGCTTATCGGCCCCGGCATCTTCAGCACGTTGTAGGCATAGTGGGAAGCTGCCATGAACTTGGCGAGGGCGGGACGGCCGAGTATTCCATTGTAGGGCAATGGAATATCAGCAACGTCAAAAGTGATGCGCTCAGTCCTGAAGTTGAGCTCCCCGCCAAAGGTCACCGGCAGAGTAATCTTTCCCTTGGGCTTGCTCCTTCCCGGGTTGATTCCTTGGAATGAACCGGTCTCTTCGAGCTCGCCGTCTTGAATCTGGAGCTTCTTGATCACAGCAGAGGAGATCAAGTTCAGCCCGGCCCCGCCGTCAACCAACATTTTGGTGACCTTGAGGTTGCGGATGGTGGGGGAAACCAGCATCGGCAAGCACCCGACCGCCGTGGTGCGGTCAGGGTGATCCTCAAGGTCAAAAACGATGGGCGTGCTGGACCATTTGAGGAGCCTGCGCGACTCCACGGGCGGCTCCGCCGCATTCACCTCACGCACCCACTGTTTCAGCTGGCGGTGGGAGGTGTGCAGGGAGGCGCCACCGTCGACGCACAGGACCTCCGTGGCCTTCTGGAACTCCTGCTCGCTGTTCTCGTCGTCCTCCATGTCTTCATCGTCGTCTTCGTCGTTGTCGCGGCCCCGGGGAGGTCGATCTCCTTGCCGCTGCTTGGCCTTGCCGCGGCGTCCTCCCCGGCCGTTAAACGGCCGCTTCTTGCTGGGCTCTTCTCCGCCACCTTGGGCCTTCTCCTTGTCGCGTCTCTCGTACTCAGCTTTTTGCTGCTCGACGAGGTACTCGACGCGCTTGCAGTTGGAGAGATCGTGACCCTTGGTGCGGTGAATCTTACAGTATTGCTTGTCGGAGCTACCCGGCTTGTCGGCCGCCGCCGCAGGGGCAGGCTCCTTGCCGGAGCCGCCGGCCTGCGCTTGCTTGGCGGGGGCCTCCTTGCCGGACTTCTCGACGGCAAGCACTTCCTTCTTGCCCTTCTTCCTGTTGTTCCGCCGCCGGCTCTTCTTTGCCGGGGCGGCGTCGTCGCTGTCGCTTCCCCCTGCGCCAGCATCCTCCCCGGGGAGTTTCCTCCCCTCTTCTGCACGGGCGCACTTGTCGGCAAGAGCGTAGAGCTCGCTGACGTCCCTGATCTTGGTCATCGCCATCTCCTCACGCATGCGGCGGTTACGCACGTTCTGATGGAACGCGCTGATGACCGCGGCAGGGTGAACGTCTGGGATGTTGTGCTGTACTCGGCTGAAGCGCTGGATATACTTGCGCAGGGGTTCGCCTTCCTTCTGGGCCAAGATATGGAGATCGCTCTCCTGGCCATGGGGTTTGTGGCCGCCGGTGAAGGCGCCAACAAACTGATGGCAGAGGTCGGCCCAAGAAGAGATAGAGCCTTCCGGCAAGTGCATGAGCCACGAGCGGACGTTCGGCTTCAGCACGAGCGGGAAGTAGTTGGCTAGGATCTTCTCGTCGCGCCCCCCGGCAGCTTGCACTGCGATAGTGTAGACGCTGAGAAACTCCGAGGGGTGCGTCTTGCCGTCGTACTTCTCCGGTACGTCGGGCTTAAAGTTCTTCATGCTGGGCCACTGGACGCGCCGCAGCTCGCGGGTGAACGCAGGGCAGCCTGCCGCGTACGGCAAGTCGCCTGGTTCACCGGGCGCGGGTGCGTCGACAGTGTTCCCAGCTCTCTTGTCGGATTGTCGCCGAGCTTCTCGGCGGCGCTCGATCGTGGTCCGAGCGTCTTCATCTCGCCGGTCGTCGAGGACCTGGCGCTGGTCCCGACGGGCCCGCGGGTCCGACGAGGCTGTGGAGCCGTCGTCGGGGTTGTTCCGGCGGGGCGGCGTCTTCTGCTTCTGCGGCGGGGAGTGCACGCTTGTCGCACCCCCGGCAGTCTTGTCGCCGATAGCCTTCGTCTTCTCAGCCTGTCGCGGCCGTGAGGCCGACGGCTGCTGCGGAGAGTCGTTGTTGGCGAAGTCTATCAGGCTCCGGATAGTGGCCCTCCATTCTTCGGCCTTGTCGGCCGCTGGAGGAAAATCGAGGAGCAGCTGCGCCCTTGCGAGCGCTTCTGCCGGAGTAGTGGGGAACGCGGGCGAGCGGTGCGAGGAGCGGGATACGCTCGGACTTCTAACGACGTTAGAAGGAGCGGGGTCCCGTGCCGGCGCCTTCGCTTTGCTTGTGCCCGGACGGGGGTCCGGGGCGTCCCGCGAACCTCCAGTATGGCCTTGTCCCAGCAAGCGGATACCACCTCCCGTGGTATGGCGCTGCGGGGTCGTCGTATGTTGTGATGGACGCGGCGCGTCCACGGAGACCGAGGTCCGGTCATCCGTCTTGTTCTTGGATCTGGTGGCACCGTGAGTGTCCTCGCCGGCAACCACCCTTCCGACGGCGTCTCCCCCGCCCACCGTTGGTTCTGGTGGCGGCGGATGAGACGCAGACGGGCCTCCGACCTCCGAAGGCTTCTTCTTCGGGGCCATGGAGTTGTCGCTGATGAAGTTGCTGATGAAACTGGAGAGGTTGATGGAGAATGCGCCCGCGCGAACGCCGGATCAGGTTCGCACAACCTCGACACCCCCTACCTGGCGCGCCAAAGATGTCGGGGGAAACTGTCCGCCACGAACACCTATGGGACCGGAGCCCCTTGTCTGTGCGGTACGAGGGCGGAGGAAGCACAAAGAGCAGATCGGGGCAGACGCGCGGGCAGTTTTACCCAGGTTCGGGCCGCGGTAGACGCGTAAAACCCTACTCCTGCTTGGTTGTATATTGAGTTGAGCGCTCGGGAGCTTGAAGAAGCAGCTACACCGTGCGTGAGAGTAATCTAGGTTTCCAACCCCCTCCACGTTGTGCATGGGCCTCCTTTTATAGTGCAAGGGGTCACCGACAGGTGTCAACGTAGGAGAAAGGGGTAAAAAAGTAAAAGAGGTGGTAGTTGTAACAGTGCGGGAACAGTGGAGCTACAGTACAGAACAGTGGTCTATACCTACTTTAACAGTGGGGGACAAGGGCATTTAATGCCCGTCGCCGTCGACCCCAAAAGCTCCCGCCTTAGCGTCTCCGTCCGCCACGGCGACGGATTTATCACCGTGGCGCGCCACCGTGTACCCCAGGCTGCACAGCCATCCGCCACGCGTCCCTGGTTAGGCCCCAGGGCGACGCGTGGGCCGATGAGCTGGAGCGCGGGCACACAGCGTAGCCTCCCCGGCAAGCGCCTTGCCGGGGCCTTGATCTTGCCGGGCCCGGGAACTTGCCGCTCCCCGGGCCCCTTGCCGGGGCGCGCATAGCGCCGAGGCAATATCTTCTAATCTTCCTGGCAAGCTCCTCTTGCCAGGGTCTTGCGTTAGTGGAACAGCCTTGAGCCTGGTACGGCCTTCCCGGCAAGCTTCTCTTGCCGGGGTCTCGATCTTCTGTCTTGTATACTTTGTTTTTGAATGGTTTAATAGGAGGCAGAAAGGTCTCCGGCGAGCACGCAGTAAACCTTGCCGCGGGAAGCTGCAACTGCCCGTGCACAAGTTGGGGTACTGGGGTACCCCTACCTTAGTACACCGACAAATACCCCTCTGATCATGAACAATATTATGCCTTGTGAGTAGTTACTTTTGTTCCTGAGGACATGGGAGAAGTCTTGCTATAAGTAGTCATGTGAATTTGGTATTCATTCGATATTTTGATGAGATGTATGTTGTCTCTCCTCTAGTGGTGTCATGTGAACGTCGACTACATGACACTTCACCATTATTTGGGCATAGAGGAAGGCATTGGGAAGTAATAAGTAGATGATGGGTTGCTAGAGTAACAGAAGCTTAAACCCTTATTTATGGGTTGCTTCGTAAGGGGCTGATTTGGATCCACTTGTTTCATGCTATGGTTAGGTTTACCTTAATACTTCTTTTGTAGTTGCGGACGCTTGCATTAGAGGTTAATCATAAGTGGGAGGTTTGTCCAAGTAAGGACAACACCCAAGCACCTGTCCACCCATATACCAAATTATCAAAGTACCGGACACGAATCAGTTGATCGTGATGAAAACTAGCTTGACGATAATTCCCATGTGTCCTCGGGAGCGCTTTCCTTCATATAAGAGTTTGTTCAGGCTTGTCCTTTGCTACACAAAGGATTGGGCCACCTTGTTGCACCTTATTTACTTTTACCTTTTGTCACTTGCTACCAATTACCCTATCACAAAACTATTTGTTACCTATAATTTCAGTGCTTGCAAAAAATACCTTACTGAAAACTGCCTATCATTTCCTTCTGCTCCTCGTTGGGTTCGGCACTCTTACTTATCGAAAGGACTACGATAGATCCCCTACGCTTGTGGGTCATCAGCGCGCGTGATACGTCCAAAACGTATCTATAATTTCTGCTTGCTCCATGCCTCTTTTGTGTGATATTGCTATGATATTTATGCACTTCCATACACTTTTGATCATATTTGGACTAACCTATTAACTCAGTGCACCACAGTGCCAGTTCCTGTTTTCTGCTGTTTTTCTATTTCAGGTTTCCCCCATATTAAAAGTGCCCCAAAAATTCCGGGAAAAATACAGGAAAAATCAGCGTACCAGAAGCTTCGAGAAAAACCAAAGCAGGGCCAGAGGGGAGCCAGGGGTGGCCCAGGCGGCCACCCGGCGCGGCCCCACCCCTGGCCGCGCCAGGGGGGCGCCTGGGGCCCCCTCTCCGCCTCTGGTGACCCCCCTTCGCATATATATTCCTCGCGTCCCGAAACCCTCGAGGACGGAACCCTTTTTTGCGATCTCGCCTCTGTTCCGCCGCTGCCGCGCTTCCAAGATCGGGAGTACCAGGAGAACTCTTCCCGGCACCCTGCCGGAGGGGAGAACCACCACCGGGAGCTTCTCCACCACCATGGACGCTTCCCGGATGAGTCGTGAGTAGTCCACCTTGGACCATGGGTCCATGACCAGTAGCTATGTGATGTTCTCCTCCCCTCTTTGTTCTTCATGGTTTAGACCTCGTGAGCTGCCCTACATGATCGAGGCACATATGTAATCTTTATGCTGTTGCTCTGCTGAGTTTGCTGGGATCCGATGGATTATGAGATTATGTTCAGATTGTGTGTGAGTAATATATTTGATTCACCTCTTTTATATTTATGTTCTTGATTAATTCTTGCATGTTCTCCGTTCCTGTTTATTGCTTTGGCCGAGTAGTAGGTAGTAACTCCAAGAGGGAACGTTATGCTTGATTGTGGGTTCATGCCCCTTGATGACTAGCTTGAGTGACAGAAACATGAGTCTAGGGGATGTGATGTTGCCACAAGGGGGAAAACAACGGTGCTTGTACTTGCGGGTGCAAGGATTGTTTACTTTACGCAATGTTCTTTTAATGCAGTTGTCTGTTGTTTTGAGTCTACACTTTGGGTGGGATTCGCAACTTAATACCAGCGAGATGTTCTGGATAGATATCTCAAGGTGGATGATTAGTAGTAGATGCAGATGGATTTCGGTCTACTTGCCTTGGCGTACCGCCCATGCTTTTGAGCCTCTACCTTTCCTTGCAGCATAGTTAGCATTGGTTTGCGCACGTAATCGTGTCAATTGCCCAGCTGTAATTTGTTTACCTCGCTTTGCTGTTTTATCGTCTTTTGGGAGAGAGACATCACTAGTGAACATCATGGGACCCCGGTCTATATTACCATCACTGATCACACCCGCTATTTACTTCCTGTTCTTATTTCCTAGTTGCAGTCATACCTATCATTATTATCTCTTGTGTTTGATCCTTTGTAAACGACAAGGCCGGAGGGATTGACAACCTCTCTGTACTCGTTGGGAGCAAAGTTATTTGTATCTGTGTGCAGGTCCTGTCAACCGCTAAGTTTCTGGCGCCGTTGACACCTTATTGTCGACCCTCAGAGTCTCACGGGATTCGATCCTTGGTACCTTTGCCAAGGGAAACTTCCTGCTACGCTACATCTCAAACCTTCCACTTGGGGTAACCAACGAGGGGCGAGAAGCCATCAAGCAAAGTTTCTGGCGCCGTTGCCGGGGACTCCACTCTTCAAGATAGGGGAGTTGCACGCTATCTTTTATCTTTGCTTTTTAGTCTTGTTAGTTTACCTTTCAGTTTTTGCTTTAGTGTCCTCTATCAAAAATCACAAAAAAGTTATTTGCTTTTCTGTTAGCAGTCCTTTCTGTTTAGTAAAGCATGTTAGGACTTGGTACTTTGAGGGAATCAAAAGTTCTAGATTTCCATCAAAGGGATGGAGAAAATATGAAGAAGGAATGGGACATAATTTCTGATGCACATAGGAGAATTATGCCTTGGATACCTATAAAAATTGTGCTTAGAAATTTTTACCATGGTCTTTTTAAATTGTGTAAACACTCTCTTGATATTATAGCTGAAGGAGATTTCGTAGAGTGTGATGAAGCTAGAGCTCTTGAAATTATACATGGTCTATCTAGTTACTTTGTTTATGATCATAGTTTTGATACTGTCATAGATAGACTTGCTACTATTGAGAAGAGAATGGATGCTCTAGACTTGATGAAGGTAGAGAAACCCAAACCCAATAAGAGAGATATTTTGGAAATAGACAATGGTTGGGAGCCTTTTGTTAGGATTAGCATCTCTAATCAAGACTTCCTTGCTTATTGTGATATTGGATCTATGGTTTCTACTATGCCAAAAATTGTTCATGATTCTTTAAAATTTAACATGTACAGATTATCATCCTATCATGAACATGCTAATGGAGATATTTCTGAGATCCAGGGAAGAATAAAAGACGTGCCGGTTACATTCCTAAAAGGGATTGCAATGGTTGATTTCTTCATCACGAAGCCAAACCAAGGAAATATAGTGCTTGGAAGGGACTTCCTCCGAGCCGTAAAAGGCTTCATCGATATAGGTAAGGGACAAATCCGCCTACGCGGGAAGGCAAAAGGTACGTACCCCTTTCCTAGAAGGAACAAGGGAGAACTTGTTGAGGAACCATTTGAAGCAATTTATAACTCCGATTATTATGATGACTTTTGATTCCTCCTTTTTGCATCATGCCTAGCTTAAAGGCATAAAAGAAAGCGCTTTTGGGAGGCAGCCCACAACGAATTAGGATTTATTTTTTTGCTTTTGTTGTGTCTTGATGTTTGTTACTACAGTAGCATCATCATTGTATCTTTTCTTTTCAACTTTGTGCCAAGTTTAGCCTCCGATTGCAAGAAAGTTCAAAAGTTGTGACTTGCTGTCCAGAAAACAGATTCTGTCCTTGGACAGAAAAATTCGTATAAAATCACCAGTTCATCTTTTTGATATGAATTTTTTTGACGGCGTGCTTTATACAATTGGCTTTCGGGCATATGTTCTGAGTTTTTTTATTTGAGTTTCAGAAGTGCCCCGAAAAAATTATTTACTACCTGCTGGTATGTTTTTCACAGATTCTGTCCTGTTTTGCCTTTTCTTCGTTTTGCAAACCTTGAGCTTGCTTTTTCTTTGCAAAAACCTTTTGGCAATCTTGAGAAACAGTAGCTCTTCAAGGTTATCTTTATTTCGAGTAGGGAAAAGTTATTTTATTGTGGGTACAAACCTCGCTAATCAGATTATGATGAGTTATGTATGAAGGAATTTTTCAAGTGTGCGAGGGAAGATGATAAAAGAAGATTCAGGAGGGTCAAACGCTCAAGCTTGGGGATGCCCCGTGCACCCCCAAGAAATATTCAAGAAGACTCAAGCGTCTAAGCTTGGGGATGCCCCCATGCATCCCCTTCTCCATCAACAATTATCAGTTCGTCTTTCGTTCCACTATAATTATCACTTCATCTGTTATGTGCTATGCTTGGAGCGTCTTGCTCTTAGTTTCCTTTTTAGTTTTCTTTAGCTTTGCTTGCTGTTCATAACAAGTTAGAACCCAGCTTTCTTTGTGTGGGAGAGAAACACGCTCCATTTCAACCTAGAACACGACATAGGATTTTCATACTTATCTTTGCTGTATGTGTTCTTTGTCTTTCCATAGCTGCTGTCATGTTTAGCTCTTAGTTTTCATGCTTTTCTTTTTAAAGAGCTTTTGTTTAGTTGGTTGCTGAACTCTCTTGAGTTTTCACGTTTATCTTGTTAAGAGAGTTTGCCTGTTGCACTGAGTTGTGTGTCTTAACTTAAAGTAGGTAACTGAGGTTGCTATTTTATTTTAGTAGTAACTTGCAATAGTTTTGAGGTATTGCCATGAGTAATGTCTGAACTTTTGGTGTCAAGAGCTTTAGCCTATTAGTGATAGATGTCGTATTTTGGGCAATCCGTGTTTATTTTCGAAAACCTACAAATAGTTGAGAACTTTAGCTACTAGATGGATCACTAATTTTTGGAGGGATCGAATATTAGAGTACACTCACGTACCATGAGCCGAGGATGCGCAAGGATAACCAAACCCCCATACACTCCCCCTCGGGGTACTTGTCTCTTTGTGAACCTCCTAATTAGATTGAGAGTTACCGATAATAAGTGCATGAGTTCTTCGGACTAATGTGAGTATTCGAAGGTTGACACTTCCACCTAGCCATATTTTTCTAGCCTCTTCGGTACCGTGCATTGCCCTTTCTCACCTCGGGAGTTGGCGCATACTTCGCCGGTGCATCCAAATCCTTGGCACGATACGCTCTGTCATCATAAGCCTCATTATATCCTTCCTCAAAACAGCCACCATACCTACCTATCAAGGCATTTCCATAGCCTTTCCGAGATACATTGCCATGCAACATCCATCTTCTCATGACTTGATCTTCATGTCATACATGCTTTTTGCTTGATCGATGAGCCACATGCTAGTTGGGCCTTGCCCTAATCATTGCTACATGATGCGCTAGTATCATTGCATATCCTGCTACACTGGCAGAGGCATACATTTGCATACATCATGATAGTTTCATTTTCTTTATGTTGAGTACTTTTGTAAAGTGTGAAAGATCTTCTATACTTCTTGTAATAAATAGAGTGTTGCCCCTAAAGTTGGGAAAAGATCCCAAAGAGGACAAAATCAAAAGATCCCAAAGAGGACAAATGAGAGTTAAAAAGAAAGAGCCATTGAGGCCACAAAAAATAAAATAAAATAGAAAAAAAGAAAAAAAAGATAGAAGGGGGCACACTACTATTCCTTTTGAGAGATCCACACTCGTACTCCATCTTATACCTTGTACTCCATAGAGATTATCATTCATGCATATAGCTATGTGGGGACCTTCACCCTATAGAACTTGGCTTGTATATTCCAATGATGAGCCTCCTCAAAAGAGCTCTAGGTCTTCTTGAGCAAGCAAGTTGGATGCACCCCCACTAGTTCCATTGGAGAGCTTACCTTAGCTCATATGTGCATCCGCTGCATGGCAATCCCTACTCCTCACATCATATCTATCATTTGGCTTTCTCTCGCCCATGATTGTCCTCATTGATGTGAGCCTTTCACACCTTTTTTGTCTTCCCCCTTTCATCATTTTTCTCTCTTTGCCATCCTAAGTGTCGACTTTGTTGCTTACGCTCATCCATTGCATGAGTGCTCAAAATATCGAAAGGGAGTGGATCATTTTGACTTGTACCTGGCTGACGGTCTGGGGATGAGTCAAGATAAGATTCCAAAGAAGATCAAGTGTGAAACTTTAGTAGATTAAGTTCTCAACAATATAAAAACTTTGTTTTACTCTCTCATATATCCCTATCCCCTTTCTTGCATGCAAACACCATTTGGAGACATTCGAGTTATGGACAGCGAGAGCTCTTGCACCTTTATGTTCTTATGTCACTTGTTACAATGCTAATATAGACTCTTGCTTGTTATGACTTGAATTGAATTACATGCCTTGATTGCTTTACTTAAAAGTTCTTATATGGTTGATAGCATGTCACCACAGAAATTATGCTTGTTATCATTTACCTACTCGAGGACGAGCAGGAATTAAGCTTGGGGATGTTGATACGTCCAAAACGTATCTATAATTTATGCTTGCTCCATGCCTCTTTTGTGTGATATTGCTATGATATTTATGCACTTCCATACACTTTTGATCATATTTGGACTAACCTATTAACTCAGTGCACCACAGTGCCAGTTCCTGTTTTCTGCTGTTTTTCTATTTCAGGTTTCCCCCATATTAAAAGTGCTCCAAAAATTCTGGGAAAAATACAGGAAAAATCAGCGTACCGGAAGCTTCGAGAAAAACCAAAGCAGGGCCAGAGGGGAGCCAGGGGTGGCCCAGGCGGCCACCCGGCGCGGCCCCACCCCTGGCCGCGCTAGGGGGGCGCCTGGGGCCCCCTCTCCGCCTCTGGTGACCCCCCTTCGCATATATATTCCTCGCGTCCCGAAACCCTCGAGGACGGAACCCTTTTTTGCGATCTCGCCTCTGTTCCGCCGCCGCCGCGCTTCCAAGATCGGGAGCACCAGGAGAACTCTTCTCGGCACCCTGTCGGAGGGGAGAACCACCACCGAGAGCTTCTCCACCACCATGGACGCTTCCCGGATGAGTCATGAGTAGTCCACCTTGGACCATGGGTCCATGACCAGTAGCTATGTGATGTTCTCCTCCCCTCTTTGTTCTTCATGGTTTAGACCTCGTGAGCTGCCCTACATGATTGAGGCACATATGTAATCTTTATGCTGTTGCTCTGCTGAGTTTGCTGGGATCCGATGGATTATGAGATTATGTTCAGATTGTGTGTGAGTAATATATTTGATTCACCTCTTTTATATTTATGTTCTTGAGTAATTCTTGCATATTCTCCGTTGCTGTTTATTGCTTTGGCCGAGTAGTAGGTAGTAACTCCAAGAGGGAATGTTATGCTTGATTGTGGGTTCATGCCCCTTGATGACTAGCTTGAGTGACAGAAACATGAGTCTAGGGGATGTGCTGTTGCCACAAGGGGGAAAACAACGGTGCTTGTACTTGCGCGTGCAAGGATTGTTTACTTTACGCAAAGTTCTTTTAATGCAGTTGTCTGTTGTTTTGAGTCTACACTTTGGGTGGGATTCGCAACTTAATACCAGCGAGATGTTCTGGATTGATATCTCAAGGTGGATGATTAGTAGTAGATGCAGATGGATTTCGGTCTACTTGCCTTGGCGTACCGCCCATGCTTTTGAGCCTCTACCTTTCCTTGCAGCATAGTTAGCATTGGTTTGCGCACGTAATCATGTCAATTGCCCAACTGTAATTTGTTTACCTCGCTTTGCTGTTTTATCGTCTTTTGGGAGAGAGACATCACTAGTGAACATCATGGGACCCCGGTCCATATTACCATCACTGATCACACCCGCTATTTACTTCCTCTTCTTATTTCCTAGTTGCAGTCATACCTATCATTATTATCTCTTGTGTTTGATCCTTTGTAAACGACAAGGCCGGAGGGATTGACAACCTCTCTGTACTCGTTGGGAGCAAAGTTATTTGTATCTGTGTGCAGGTCCTGTCAACCGCTAAGTTTCTGGCGCCGTTGACACCTTCTTGTCGACCCTCGGAATCTCACGGGATTCGATCCTTGGTACCTTTCCCAAGGGAAACTTGCTGCTACGCTAAATCTCAAACCTTCCACTTGGGGTAACCAATGAGGGGCGAGAAGCCATCAAGCAAAGTTTCTGGCGCCGTTGCCGGGGACTCCACTCTTCAAGATAGGGGGGTTGCACGCTATCTTTTATCTTTGCTTTTTAGTCTTGTTAGTTTACCTTTCAGTTTTTGCTTTAGTGTCCTTTATCAAAAATCACAAAAAAAATTATTTGCTTTTCTGTTAGCAGTCCTTTCTGTTTAGTAAAGCATGTTAGGACTTGGTACTTTGAGGGAATCAGAAGTTCTATATTTCCATCAAAGGGATGGAGAAAATATGAAGAAGGCATGGGACGGAATTTCTGATGCACATAGGAGAATTATGCCTTGGATACCTATAAAAATTGTGCTTAGAAAGTTTTACCATGGTCTTTTTAAATGGTGTAAACACTCTCTTGATATTATAGCTGAAGGAGATTTCCTAGAGTGTGATGAAGCTAGAGCTCTTGAAATTATACATGGTCTATCTAGTTACTTTGTTTATGATCATAGTTTTGATACTGTCATAGATAGACTTGCTACTATTGAGAAGAGAATGGATGCTCTAGACTTGATGAAGGTAGAGAAACCCAAACCCAATAAGAGAGATATTTTGGAAATAGACAATGATTGGGAGCCTTTTGTTAGGATTAGCATCTCTAATCAAGACTTCCTTGCTTATTGTGATATTGGATCTATGGTTTCTAGTATGCCAAAAATTGTTCATGATTCTTTAAAATTTAACATGGATAGATTATCATCCTATCATGAACATGCTAATGGAGATATTTCTGAGATCCAGGGAAGAATAAAAGACGTGCCGGTTACATTCCTAAAAGGGATTGCAATGGTTGATTTCTTCATCATGAAGCCAAACCAAGGAAATATAGTGCTTGGAAGGGACTTCCTCCGAGCCGTAAAAGGCTTCATCGATATAGGTAAGGGACAAATCCGCCTACGCGGGAAGGCAAAAGGTACGTACCCCTTTCCTAGAAGGAACAAGGGTGAACTTGTTGAGGAACCATTTGAAGCAATTTATAACTCCGATTATTATGATGACTTTTGATTCCTCCTTTTTGCATCATGCCTAGCTTAAAGGCATAAAAGAAAGCGCTTTTGGGAGGCAGCCCACAAAGAAAGCGCTTTCTAGAGAATCTCTCTAGGGTGCGCCCCATTGCAGACGACGATGAGTGGGATATCTTGTTGGGGAACGTAGTATTTTAATGGTTTTCCTACGATCACGCAAGATCTATCTACCAGATGCATAGCAACGAGAGGGAAGAGTGTGTCTACGTACCCTCGTAGACCGGGAGCGGAAGCGTCAAGTGACGCGGTTGATGTTGTCGAACTTCTTCGCGATCCAACCGATCAAGCACCGAACGTACGGCACCTCCGCGTTCAGCACACGTTCAGCTTGATGACGTCCCACGAGCTCTTGATCCAGTTGAGCTTCACGGGAGAGTTTCTTCAGCACGACGGTGTGGTGACGGATATGATGTGTTCACCGGCGCAGGGCTTCGCCTAAGCTCCGCGACGGTATGACCGAGGTGTGATTCTGTGGAGGGGGGCACCGCACACGGCTAAAACAATTCAACTTGTGTGTCTTTGGGTGCCCCCCTGCCCCCGTATATAAAGGAGCAAGGGAGGGAGGCCGGCCGGCCCTTCCTGGTGCGGCTAGGGAAGGAGTCCTACTAGGAATAAGATTGCAATCCTATTCCTAGTAGGATTCACCAAAAGGAAGAATGGGGAAAGGAATAGGAGAGGTGGCGCCCCCCCCAATCCTAGTCCAACTAGGAACCCTAGGTGGGGGCGCCGGCCAGCCCTATGGGCTGCCTCTCTCTTTCCCTTTAGGCCCACTATGGACCATCCCCTCTCGTAGGGGGTTCCGGTAACCCCCTCCGGCATTCCCGATAAATCCGAAACTTTTCCGGTATACTTCCGGTGTCCGAATATAGCCGTCCAATATATCAATCTTTATGTCTCGGACATTCCGAGACTCCTCGTCATGTCCGTGATCTCATCCGGGACTCCGAACTACCTTCGGTACATCAATACTCATAAACTCATAATACCGATCGTCATCAAACGTTAAGCGTGCGGACCCTACGGGTTCGAGAACTATGTAGACATGACTGAGACTCATCTCCGGTCAATAACCAATAGCGGAACCTGGATGTTCATATTGGCTCCTACATATTCTACGAAGATCTTTTATCGGTCAGAACCGCATAACAACATACGTTGTTCCTTTTGTCAAACGGTATGTTACTTGCCCGAGATTCGATCGTCGGTATCTCTATACCTAGTTCAATCTCGTTACCGGCAAGTCTCTTTACTCGTTCCGTAACACATCATCTCGTGACTAACTCATTAGTCTTTTGCTTGCAAGGCTTATTTTGATGTGTGTTACCGAGAGGGCCCAGAGATACCTCTCCGATACTCGGAGTGACAAATCCTAATCTTGATCTATGCCAACACCACGAATACTTTCGGAGACACCTGTAGAGCATCTTTATGATCACCCAGTTACGTTGTGACGTTTGATAGCACACAAGGTGTTCCTACGGTATTCGGGAGTTGCATAATCTCATAGTCATAGGAACATGTATAAGTCATGAAGAAAGCAATAGTAGTAAAACTAAACGATCATAGTGCTATGCTAACGGATGGGTCTTGTCCATCACATCATTCTCCTAATGATGTGATCCCGTTGATCAAATGGCAACTCATGTCTATGGTTAGGAAACATAACCATCTTTGATCAATGAGCTAGTCTAGTAGAGGCATACTAGGGACATACTGTTTTGTCTATGTATCCACACATGTACTAAGTTTCCGGTTAATACAATTCTAGCATGAATAAAAGACATTTATCATGATATAAGGAAATACAAATAACATCTTTATTATTGCCTCTAGGGCATATTTCCTTCAGTCTCCCACTTGAACTAGAGTCAATAATCTAGATTACAAAGTGATGATCCTCACACCCATGGAGTCCTGGTGCTGATCATGTTTTGCCCGTGGAAGAGGCTTAGTCAACGGGTCTGCAACATTCAGATCCGTATGTATTTTGCAAATCTCTATGTCTCCCTCCTTGACTAGATCGCGGATGGAATTGAAGCGTCTTTTGATGTGCTTTGTTCTCTTGTGAAACCTGGATTCCTTCGCCAAGGCTATTGCTCCAGTGTTGTCACAAAAGATTTTCATTGGACCCGATGCACCAGGTATTACACCTAGATCGGATATGAACTCCTTCATCCAGACTCCTTCATTTGCTGCTTCTGAAGCAGCTATGTATTCCGCTTCACACATAGATCCCGCCACGACGCTCTGCTTGGAACTGCACCAACTGACAGCTCCACCGTTCAATAAAAATACATATCCAGTTTGTGACTTAGAGTCATCCGGATCAGTGTCAAAGCTAGAATCGACGTAACCATTTACGACGAGCTCTTTGTCACCTCCATACACGAGAAAGATACTTTAGGATGTTCTTGACCGCTGTCCAGTGATCCACTCCTGGATTACTTTGGTACCTCCCTGCCAGACTTATAGCAAGGCACACATCAGGTCTGGTACACAGCATTGCATACATGATAGATCCTATAGCTGAAGCATAGGGAATGACTTTCATTTTCTCTCTATCTTCTGCAGTGGTCGGGTATTGAGTCTTACTCAACTTCATACCTTGTAATACAGGCAAGAACCCTTTCTTTGACTGATCCATTTTGAACTTCTTCAAAATCTTATCAAGGTATGTGCTTTGTGAAAGTCCAATTAAGCGTCTTGATCTATCTCTATAGATCTTGATGCCTAATATATAAGCAGCTTCACCGAGGTCTTTCATTGAAAAACTTTTATTCAAGTATCCTTTTATGCTATCCAGAAATTCTATATCATTTCCAATCAACAATATGTCATCTACATATAATATTAGAAATGCTATAGAGCTCCCACTCACTTTCTTGTAAATACAGGCTTCTCCAAAAGTCTGTATAAAACCATATGCTTTGATCACCTCATCAAAGCGTATATTCCAACTCCGAGATGCTTGCACCAGTCCATAGATGGATCGCTGGAGCTTGCATACTTTGTTAGCACCTTTTGGATCGACAAAACCTTCTGGTTGCATCATATACAACTCTTCTTTGAGATATCCATTTAGGAATGCAGTTTTGACATCCATTTGCCAGATTTCATAATCATAAAATGCGGCAATTGCTAACATGATTCGGACGGACTTAAGCATCGCTACAGGTGAGAAAGTCTCATCGTAGTCAACTCCTTGAACTTGTCGAAAACCTTTCGCAACAAGTCGAGCTTTGTAAACAGTAATATTACCGTCTGCGTCGGTCTTCCTCTTGAAGATCCATTTATTTTCGATGGCTTGCCGATCATCGGGCAAGTCAACCAAAGTCCATACTTTGTTCTCATACATGGATCCCATCTCAGATTTCATGGCTTCAAGCCATTTTGCGGAATCTGGGCTCATCATCGCTTCCTCATAGTTCGTAGGTTCATCATGGTCTAGTAACATGATTTCCAGAACTGGGTTGCCGTACCACTCTGGTGCGGAACGTACTCTGGTTGATCTACGACGTTCAGCAGAAACTTGATCCGAAGTTTCATGATCATTATCATTAACTTCCTCACTAATTGGTGTAGGAATCACTGGAACAATTTCCTGTGATGTACTACTTTCCAATCCGGGAGAAGGTACAATTACCTCATCAAGTTCTACTTTCCTCCCACTCACTTCTTTCGAGAGAAACTCTTTTTCTAGAAAGGATCCGTTCTTAGCAACGAATATTTTGCCTTCGAATCTGTGATAGAAGGTGTACCCAACAGTCTCTTTTGGGTATCCTATGAAGACACATTTTTCCGACTTGGGTTCAAGCTTATCAGGTTGAAGTGTTTTCACATAAGCATCGCAGCCTCAAATTTTAAGAAACGACAACTTTGGTTTCTTGCCAAACCATAGTTCATAAGGTGTCGTATCAACGGATTTAGATGGTGCCCTATTTAACGTGAATGCAGCTGTCTCTAAAGCATAACCCCAAAACGATAGTGGTAAATCGGTAAGAGACATCATTGATCGCACCATATCTAATAAAGTACGATTACGACGTTCGGACAAACCATTACGCTGTGGTGTTCCAGGTGGCGTGAGTTGTGAAACTATTCCACATTGTTTCAAATGAAGACCAAACTCGTAACTCAAATATTCTCCTCCACGATCTGATCGTAGAAACTTTATTTTCTTGTTACGATGATTCTCTACTTCACTCTGAAATTCTTTGAACTTTTCAAATGTTTCAGACTTGTGCTTCATTAAGTAGATATACCCATATCTGCTCAAATCATCAGTGAAGGTCAGAAAATAACGATACCCGCCGCCAGCATCAACACTCATTGGTCCACATACATCAGTATGTATGATTTCCAACAAATCTGTTGCTCGCTCCATAGTTCCGGAGAACGGAGTTTTAGTCATCTTGCCCATGAGGCATGGTTCGCAAGCACCAAGTGATTCATAATCAAGTGATTCCAAAAGTCCATCTTTATGGAGTTTCTTCATGCGTTTTACACCAATATGACCTAAACGGTAGTGCCACAAATAAGTTGCACTATCATTATTAACCTTGCATCTTTTGGTTTCAATATTATGAATATGTGTATCGCTACAATCGAGATCCAATAAGAATAGACCACTCTTTAAGGGTGCATGACCATAAAAGATATTATTCATTAAAATAGAACAACCATTATTCTCTGATTTAAATGAATAACCGTCTCGCAATAAACAAGATCCAGATATAATGTTCATGCTCAACGCTGGCACCAAATAACAATTATTTAGGTCTAAAACTAATCCCGAAGGTAGATGTAGAGGTAGCGTGCCGACGGCGATCACATCGACTTTGGAACCATTTCCCACGCGCATTGTCACCTCATCCTTAGCTAATCTTCGTTTAATCCGTAGTCCCTGTTTCGAGTTACAAATATTAGCAACCGAACCGGTATCAAATACCCAGGTACTACTACGAGCATTAGTAAGGTACACATCAATAACATGTATATCACATATACCTTTGTTCATCTTGCCATCCTTCTTATCCGCCAAATACTTGGGGCAGTTCCGCTTCCAGTGTCCAGTCCCCTTGCAGTAGAAGCACTCAGTTTCAGGCTTGGCTCCAGATTTGGGTTTCTTCGTGGAAGTAGCAACTGACTTGCTATTCTTTTTGAAGTTCCCTTTCTTTCCCTTGCCCTTTTTCTTGAAACTAGTGGTCTTGCTAACCATCAACACTTGATGCTCCTTTTTGATTTCTACCTCCGCAGCTTTGAGCATAGCGAAGAGCTCGGGAATTGTCTTTTGCATCCCTTGCATGTTATAGTTCATCACGAGGCCTTTATAGCTTGGTGGCAGTGATTAAAGAACTCTATTAATAACACTATCCTCGTCAACTTTGCAACCAAGTTGAGTCGTATGATTGTAGTACCCAGACATTCTGAGCAAGTGTTCACTGATAGAACTATTCTCCTCCATTTTGCAGCTGTAGAACTTATTGGAAATCTCATATTTCTCAATTCGGGCATTTGCTTGAAATATTAACTTCAACTCCTGGAACATCTCATATGGTCCATGACGTTCAAAACGTCGTTGAAGTCCCGTTTCTAAGCCGTAAAGCATGGCACACTGAACTATCGTGTAGTCATCAGACCGCGAGTGCCAGACGTTCAAAGCGTCTGCATTAGCGGAAGGGGGCTTGTCACCTAGCGGTGCTTCAAGGACATAATTCTTCTGTGCAGCAATGAGGATAATCCTCAGGTTACGGACCCAGTCCGTGTAATTGCTACCATCATCTTTCAACTTAGCTTTCTCTAGGAATGCATTAAAATTCAAAGGAACGGTAGCACGGGCCATTGATCTACAACGACATAGATATGCAAAACTATCAGGACTAAGTTCATGATAAATTAAAGTTCAATTTAATCATATTAATTTAAAGAACTCCCACTTAGATAGACATCCCTCTGGTCATCTAAATGATCACGTGATCCAAATCAACTAAACCATGTCCGATCATCACGTGAGATGGAGTAGTCTCAATGGTGAACATCTTATGTTGATCGTATCTACTATATGATTCACGCTCGACCTTTCGGTCTCCAGTGTTCCGAGGCCATATCTGTATATGCTAGGCTCGTCAAGTTTAACCCGAGTATTCTGCGTGTGCAAAACTGGCTTACACCCGTTGTATTTGAACGTAGAGCTTATCACACCCGATCATCACGTGGTGTCTCGGCACGACGAACTTTCGCAACGGTGCATACTCAGGGAGAACACTTATACCTTGAAATTTAGTAAGGGATCATCTTATAATGCTACCGTCGTTCTAAGCAAAATAAGAAGCATAATAAGATAAACATCACATGCAATCAAAATATGTGACATGATATGGCCATCATCATCTTGTGCTTTTGATCTCCATCTCCAAAGCACCGTCATGATCACCTTCGTCACCGGCGCGACACCTTGATCTCCATCGTAGCATCGTTGTCCTCTCGCCAACTATTGCTTCTACGACTATCGCTACCATTTAGTGATAAAGTAAAGCAATTACATGGCGATTGCATTTCATACAATAAAGCGACAACCATATGGCTCCTGCCAGTTGCCGATAACTTTACAAAACATGATCATCTCATACAAAACCGTATAACTCATCATGTCTTGACCATATCACATCACAACATGCCCTGCAAAAACAAGTTAGACGTCCTCTACTTTGTTTGTTGCAAGTTTTACGTGGCTGCTACGGGCTTTAGCAAGAACCGTTCTTACCTACGCATACAAAACCACAACGATGTTTCGTCAAGTATGTGATGTTTTAACCTTCACAAGGACCGGGCGTAGCCACACTTGATTCAGCTAAAGTGAGAGAGACAGACACCCGCCAGTCACCTTTAAGCAACGAGTGCTCGTAACGGTGAAACCAGTCTCGCGTAAGCGTACGCGTAATGTCGGTCCGGGCCGCTTCATCTCACAATACCGCCGAAGCAAAATATGACATGCTGGTAAGCAGTATGACTAGTATCGCCCACAACTCATTGTGTTCTACTCGTGCATATCATCTACACATAGACCAGGCTCATGATGCCACTGTTGGGGAACGTAGTATTTTAATGGTTTTCCTACGATCACGCAAGATCTATCTACCAGATGCATAGCAACGAGAGGGAAGAGTGTGTCTACGTACCCTCGTAGACCGGGAGCGGAAGCGTCAAGTGACGCGGTTGATGTTGTCGAACTTCTTCGCGATCCAACCGATCAAGCACCGAACGTACGGCACCTCCGCGTTCAGCACACGTTCAGCTTGATGACGTCCCACGAGCTCTTGATCCAGTTGAGCTTCACGGGAGAGTTTCGTCAGCACGACGGCGTGGTGACGGATATGATGTGTTCACCGGCGCAGGGCTTCGCCTAAGCTCCGCGACGGTATGACCGAGGTGTGATTCTGTGGAGGGGGGCACCGCACACGGCTAAAACAATTCAACTTGTGTGTCTTTGGGTGCCCCCCTGCCCCCGTATATAAAGGAGCAAGGGAGGTGTAACATCCCAAATTTTCAATTTGGAATGTTTTACAATTATTAGCTAAGCATCTATGCATTTTTTTATTTAAGTGTCATTTGGAAATTTCAGAGGCATTTGAATTTTATCTGACTTTGAATTCTACTTGGCAATTGAAATTTATTTCAAAAATCCCTGACGAGATACTTGTTCAAAAGTATGAGAGGAGCTAACATGACACTCCAAAAAGTCAGAAGAAAACAATGCCGAAAGTTTTGAATTCAAATTTGAGTTTCATTTGGATTTTTAGAAAAAAATGTTTTTTTATAAAGTTTTTATCTAGCCTCTGAAAAATAGTTCATCTTGTAGGATTTATTTTTCTGAATTTTTTGATATATATATATGTCCTATATTAAAATATTTTATTTTCTATTTTTTTCTCTTTGTAAAAAAAAACAAAAAAAAACGCAGCCCAGCAGGCCCATGCCCAGCGCTATCTTCTTCTTCCTCCTCGTCGTTCATGTACAGAGGGAAAACGAACGGAGGGACTCCCATGGCGCTCCACCTCTCTCTCCCCTCAACTCCCTTCCCCCGCACCCACTAACCCCCGGAATCGGTTCCCCTCGCCTTCCTCTACCCCTTCCCCTTCCTAGTGCGCCTCCTAGACAGCCATAATGGACACCACGAACGTTTCATACTGCAGCCATTAAACACATCAATTCCGGCAACGACCCGCTCTCCCCTGGCTTTCCCTGACCCTCTATAAAAGCCCAGAGTGTTGCCCCAGTTCCCCTTGTCCGAAGCCCTCTCCTTCTGGAGCTTTTCTCCCTCCCTAACCTCGCCAATTGCTCGCCGGAGTTCGTGAAGTCCGGCGACCTCTCACCGTGTGTACATGAAGCTATCTTCAACCAAAACTTGATCAAGAGGTTCACCACATCGTCCTCTACACCGTCCCGTACGCGTCCTTCGCCGAAACACACCGGAGCCACCTTCTTCCTCGTCTCCGGCGACAAGTCCGGTGAACACCCTGTTCATTTTTTTTCTCTTTTATCAGTATATTTTCCAGTTCAGATTCTTTACCAAATCTTGTTTCTAGTATATCTTTTAGTCTATAGATCCGATTTAGTTGATTCTTTTTCCTACGGTTTCGTAGAAATATCCTCTATCCAGAGAACCTAACGAAATATATTTTTGAAAATTTTAAAATCTGAATTCAAGCAGATCTGAATTCAAACTTCGTTAGGCCATAACTTGAGTTTCGTAACTCCGTTTTGGGTGATTCTTTTTGCAAATCGAAGCTTGTGACATGTACCTTCTGTTAAAACCAAAACCATTTATTTTTGTTGCTGTGAAAACTATATTCGGTACAGAAACTTTATTTTGGTCTTTTTGGAGTTTTTCGAAATCTTTTATTCATTTTTCTTTTTGATTCTTTGCTTGTATGCTTATGTATGTTATTGCTTGCTTACGCTAGATCATCCGGAGTGCGAAGCTTGCTACTACGAATCTTTAGAGTTCAACGAACGTCAGCAAGGCAAGTTCACACTTTGATCATAATTTTCAATACCCAGTTTTTACAATGCATTAGTTTCACCCTCAAAGATTGCATGAGTAGGATTGGGAACATGTGGTTATGCTTTGTAGTTTATGTGGTAGGAACCTATGACCTTTTATCACCCCGGGAATATTCGTTATATCATATATTGCTTAGCCATGCTCGTAGACGGGGATTGGTATGTGTGATACATGCAAGTTGCGAGAGATAATAATTTTGGGACAACATAAGGTGGCAACTTTAATACACATCTGGGTGGATTGTTTGGGGCACCTGGAGAAACCAGTTCTTGCCCAAGGGGAATCCCGGAGTACCCGTGTGATAACCCTAGGTCCGCCACCCAGGCTCAAAGGGATCATAAGATATTTCATGCCTAGAAACTTCCGTGTGCAGCCACAAGCCATTATGGGCTCTGGCATAGTTGAGTAAGTTGTGTGACCTCTTTCCGTGGTAGACTAGCTGATGTAGGGGAAAGTAGGTGTACCGGTCTACCCAGGGTTTGGAGGAAATACTTCAGAAAGACTATGTCTCGATCTTCCGATCATGGAGGTGGTCGAGTCTTGTGGGGAAAAGTGCGCAAACCTCTGCAGAGTGTACAAACTAATCATGATTAGCCGTGTCCCCGGTTATGGACAACTTGAGTATCTGGAAGTGAATTATTGGTTGATCTCATCACTCTTCTTAATGAAATTATTGGGTTACTAATAACTTGGGAATTTTGGGATTGAGTTGGAGGAACCTTCTCAATAATGGCATTTCTAACTTAGTAGTAAATAAAAATGTATTCCTTTGTTGTAGGGTAAAAATTGGCTTTATGCAAAAATTAAACTTAGAGCCTCCACCAGCTAAATTTGCATATAGAGATAGTATTTTTCATTATTATTATTCTATGGTGTGACATTGCCAGCATATTCCATGTGCTGACCTACACGGCTGCAACGTCTCATGTTGCAGAGTTTTCCGACGAGGATTAATGGTGCGATAGGTCGTTGTTCTGCACTCAGTTTGCCGTGGAGTTGGATGGACTCATTTACCTTCGATGCTTCCGCAGTTACTTTTATCTGGATGGCCTTCGGCCATATTATTGTAATAAATACTCTTTTGAGGACCTCGATGTAATAAAGTGTGTGATTGAACTCTGTTATAATTCATCGAGTACTGTGTGTGTCAGCATACCGATCCAGGGATGACACTTAAGCACAGAGACTTCGATCCATTTGGATCGGGTCGCTACAAGATGGTATCAGAGCACACGCTGACTGTAGGACGCGGCCACTAGGAAATGGAAAAAAACATAGGAAGAAAACTCTATTTTACCACTTCCTTATATATCTGTTGGTCTGTACTCTTCTCTATTCATTTCTATCTCTTCTCTACTTCAATTCAATAGTTGTTGAACCCCATCACCAAGTTGCTTAGCCGATGAGACCAAGACCTATGAAGACATCATTGACGAAGAAGAAGAAGAAGAAGCTAGAGTTGACTTTGATTTGAGAAGATTTAGTTCAGACCACCACAACCAAATGTAGTCCAACGAATGATTGCGGTAGTATGAAGAGATCATATCTCTTGTGGATATGACCTTACCTGTAGGTTTTGCTTGTGTGGTGTGATTTGTGTGAATTGCTTGATTTGAAGTTTTATTGCTATCATAAGCATATGGGTAGTGATTTCTCTCATTAGGCCCTTATTCTATTCTAATTTCTCATCCACTCTAAACCTAACAGATGCCTCCGAGACGTGACCCAGAATTCCCACTAGAACTTACCCAATTGGTCCAGAACCAGAACGCCCTCATGCAGCTACTCATCCAAAATCAAAACAACAACAACAACAACAACAACCCACCGTCACTACCCTAGAGGGGAAACGGATCAAGTATGTGTCGAGGCATACGCAAAGGAGGACTCTAGTGAATTCTCTTTCGGGAGTTGTTCAGGAGGAAGTACCAGTTCTGAAGGATTATCCCGATGTATTCCCCGAGGAATTGCCCAGCATGCGACCTGATCGGGACATAGAGTTTTTGATTGAATTGTTACCAGGCACCGGACCAATATCCAAGAGACCGTACCGGATGCCCGCAAATGACCTGGAGGAAATTAAGAAGCAGATTAAGGAATTATTGGAGAAAGGTTATATTCGACCGAGTTCATCACCTTGGGCAGCCCCAGTGCTTCTATTTGAGAAGAAGGATGGATCCTTGGGAATGGTTGTGGATTACCGTGCGTTGAATGAGGTGACGATCAAGAACAAGTACCCTCTGCCGATGATCAATGATTTGTTTGACCAGCTACAAGGAGCAAAAGTTTTCTCAAAAATCGATCTTTGATCTGGATATCACCAGCTGAAGATTCGAGAACAGGATATACCCAAGACAGCCTTTACCACGAGATATGGGCTTTATGAGTATACAGTCATGTCTTTTGGTTTGACTAATGCCCCTGCCTATTTTATGAATATGATGAATAAGGTATTCATGGAGTTCTTGGATAAGTTTGTTGTGGTATTCATTGATGATATATTGATTTACTCAAAGAATGAAGAAGAACACACGGAACATTTGCGCTTGGTTCTTGAGAAGCTCAGGGAACATCAGTTATATGCAAAGTTCAGCAAGTGTGAATTCTAGTTGAAGAAAGTTGGATTTCTCGGACATGTTATATCAGGGGAAGGAATAGCAGTGGACCCTTCAAAAGTTGAAGCCGTCTCCGAATGGAAGGCACCCACCTCAGTCGGAGAGATTCGCAGTTTCCTTGGACTTGCAGGATATTACTGAAGATTTATTGAGAATTTCTCCAAGATCGCAAAGCCCATGACAGAGTTATTGAAGAAAGACACCAAGTTTAATTGGACCGAGGAATGTGAGGCCAGTTTTCAGGAGTTGAAGAAACGTTTGGTCACAGCCCCAGTACTAATTCTTCCGAATATACGCAAGGATTTTCAGGTATATTGCGACGCTTCTCGTCAGGGACTTGGAGGTGTTCTTATGCAAGAAGGAAGAGTTGTTTCATATGCCTCATGTCAACTTCGACCCCATGAGCGGAATTATGCCACACATGATTTGGAGTTAGCAGCCGTAGTGCATGCGCTCAAGACCTGGAGGCATTTTCTTATTGGAAATCATTGTGATGTTTACACGGATCACAAGAGTTTGAAATACATCTTCACGCAGAAGGAGTTGAACCTCAGGCAGAGAAGATGGTTGGAGCTCATAAAAGATTATGACATGAAATTGCACTATCACCCAGGAAAGGCCAATGTTGTGGCAGATGCATTGAGCCGCAAGAGTTATGTCAATACCCTCATAGTAGGAGGATTACCTCAGGAGTTAATTGATGATCTCAGAGATCTTCGATTGGAGATAGTACCACGAGGTTTTGTTGCCGCAATGGAAATTCAATCCACCTTGTTGGGAAAGATCCGAGAAGCCCAGAAGTTAGACAAAGGTATTGCAGAAATAAAGGAAAGGATGAACCAAGGAAAGGCAGCAGGATTTCGTGAGGATGAACACGGAACCTTATGGTTTGAGCAGCGTATTTATGTGCCAAATGACACAGAGATCAGGAAGTTGATTCTTCAGGAGGCTCATGATTCGCCTTATTCGATACACCCAGGAAACACCAAGATGTATTTGGACTTGAAGGAAAGTTTCTGGTGGACAGGTATGAAAAAAGATATTGCCGAGTATGTCGCAGTATGTGATGTATGTCAAAGGGTTAAGGCAGAGCACCAGAAACCAGCAGGATTACTTTAGCCTTTGCCGATACCGGATTGGAAGTGGGACAAGCTTGGCATGGACTTTATTACAGGATTACCCAGGACACGATCAGGCTATGATTCTATTTGGGTAGTAGTTGATCGTTTGACCAAGGTAGCTCACTTCATCCCCGTGAAAACCACATATACAAGTGCTAAGTTGGCCAAGATATATATGACCAGGATCGTATGTCTGCATGGAGTTCCGAGGACCATCGTATCAGATAGAGGAACACAATTTACCTCAAAGTTTTGGAATCAGTTACACAAAACTTTGGGTACCAGGCTAGAGTTCAGTACAGCCTTTCATCCGCAGACAGATGGGCAGACCGAGAGAGTCAATCAGATACTGGAGGACATGTTGAGAGCTTGTGCGCTAGATTATGGATCTAGTTGGGATGATAATTTGCCATACGCAGAATTCTCATATAACAACAGCTATCAAGCTAGTTTGAAGATGGCCCCTTTCGAAGCTTTGTACGGAAGGAGGTGCAGGACACCATTAATGTGGGATGAAGTTGGAGACCGTAAATTATTTGGTCCCGACCTTATCAGAGATTCGGAGGAGAAAGTCAAGTTGATCCGTGACAGACTTAAGATAGCCCAATCCGGACAGAAGAGTTATGCCGATACTAAACGCAAGGAAGTAACTTATGAAGTCGGAGATAGAGCATATCTTCGTGTGTCTCCACTTCGAGGAGTTAAACGGTTTGGAGTTAAACGCAAACTAGCACCACGATTTGTGGGGCCATACAAAATTTTGGAACGCATGGGTGAAGTTGCCTACAAGTTGGAATTACCCGAAGCCTTGTCAGGAGTTCATGATGTGTTTCACGTTTCCCAGTTGAAGAAGTGCCATGCAGAGATGGCTGATATTCCTTTGAGAGATACAGTGCCACTGGAGGCCATACAGTTGAATAGTGATCTGACCTATGATGAGAAGCCCGTCAAGATTCTCGAAACAACAAGCAGGGTTACCCGCAGCAAGGTCATCAAGTTTTGCAAGGTTCAGTGGAGTCATCATACTGAGGAAGAAGCCACCTGGGAACGCGAAGAAGATCTTCGACAGGATCACCCACACATTTTTGCTAGCCAACCCGAATCTCGAGGGCGAGATTCATCTTAAGGGGGGTAGGTTTGTAACATCCCAAATTTTCAATTTGGAATGTTTTACAATTATTAGCTAAGCATCTATGCATTTTTTTATTTAAGTGTCATTTGGAAATTTCAGAGGCATTTGAATTTTATCTGACTTTGAATTCTACTTGGCAATTGAAATTTATTTCAAAAATCCCTGACGAGATACTTGTTCAAAAGTATGAGAGGAGCTAACATGACACTCCAAAAAGTCAGAAGAAAACAATGCCGAAAGTTTTGAATTCAAATTTGAGTTTCATTTGGATTTTTAGAAAAAAAATGTTTTTTTATAAAGTTTTTATCTAGCCTCTGAAAAATAGTTCATCTTGTAGGATTTATTTTTCTGAATTTTTTGATATATATATATGTCCTATATTAAAATATTTTATTTTCTATTTTTTTCTCTTTGTAAAAAAAAAACAAAAAAAAAACGCAGCCCAGCAGGCCCATGCCCAGCGCTATCTTCTTCTTCCTCCTCGTCGTTCATGTACAGAGGGAAAACGAACGGAGGGACTCCCATGGCGCTCCACCTCTCTC
>LR738710.1:673536452-673602158 GCA_902687465.1 Secale cereale | reverse complement strand
GAGAGATAATAATTTTGGGACAACATAAGGTGGCAACTTTAATACACATCTGGGTGGATTGTTTGGGGCACCTGGAGAAACCAGTTCTTGCCCAAGGGGAATCCCGGAGTACCCGTGTGATAACCCTAGGTCCGCCACCCAGGCTCAAAGGGATCATAAGATATTTCATGCCTAGAAACTTCCGTGTGCAGCCACAAGCCATTATGGGCTCTGGCATAGTTGAGTAAGTTGTGTGACCTCTTTCCGTGGTAGACTAGCTGATGTAGGGGAAAGTAGGTGTACCGGTCTACCCAGGGTTTGGAGGAAATACTTCAGAAAGACTATGTCTCGATCTTCCGATCATGGAGGTGGTCGAGTCTTGTGGGGAAAAGTGCGCAAACCTCTGCAGAGTGTACAAACTAATCATGATTAGCCGTGTCCCCGGTTATGGACAACTTGAGTATCTGGAAGTGAATTATTGGTTGATCTCATCACTCTTCTTACTGAAATTATTGGGTTACTAATAACTTGGGAATTTTGGGATTGAGTTGGAGGAACCTTCTCAATAATGGCATTTCTAACTTAGTAGTAAATAAAAATGTATTCCTTTGTTGTAGGGTAAAAATTGGCTTTATGCAAAAATTAAACTTAGAGCCTCCACCAGCTAAATTTGCATATAGAGATAGTATTTTTCATTATTATTATTCTATGGTGTGACATTGCCAGCATATTCCATGTGCTGACCTACACGGCTGCAACGTCTCATGTTGCAGAGTTTTCCGACGAGGATTAATGGTGCGATAGGTCGTTGTTCTGCACTCAGTTTGCCGTGGAGTTGGATGGACTCATTTACCTTCGATGCTTCCGCAGTTACTTTTATCTGGATGGCCTTCGGCCATATTATTGTAATAAATACTCTTTTGAGGACCTCGATGTAATAAAGTGTGTGATTGAACTCTGTTATAATTCATCGAGTACTGTGTGTGTCAGCATACCGATCCAGGGATGACACTTAAGCACAGAGACTTCGATCCATTTGGATCGGGTCGCTACAGGAGGGAGGCTGGCCGGCCCTTCCTGGTGCGGCTAGGAAGGAGTCCTACTAGGAATAGGATTGCAATCCTATTCCTAGTAGGATTCACCAAAAGGAAGAAGGGGGAAAGGAATAGGAGAGGTGGCGCCCCCCAATCCTAGTCCAACTAGGAACCCTAGGTGGGGGCGCCGGCCAGCCCTATGGGCTGCCTCTCTCTTTCCCTTTAGGCCCACTATGGACCATCCCCTCTCGTAGGGGGTTCCGGTAACCCCCTCCGGCATTCCCGATAAATCCGAAACTTTTCCGGTATACTTCCGGTGTCCGAATATAGCCGTCCAATATATCAATCTTTATGTCTCGGACATTCCGAGACTCCTCGTCATGTCCGTGATCTCATCCGGGACTCCGAACTACCTTCGGTACATCAATACTCATAAACTCATAATACTGATCGTCATCAAACGTTAAGCGTGCGGACCCTACGGGTTCGAGAACTATGTAGACATGACTGAGACTCATCTCCGGTCAATAACCAGTAGCGGAACCTGGATGTTCATATTGGCTCCTACATATTCTACGAAGATCTTTTATCGGTCAGAACCGCATAACAACATACGTTGTTCCTTTTGTCAAACGGTATGTTACTTGCCCGAGATTCGATCGTCGGTATCTCTATACCTAGTTCAATCTCGTTACCGGCAAGTCTCTTTACTCGTTCCGTAACACATCATCTCATGACTAACTCATTAGTCTTTTGCTTGCAAGGCTTATTGTGATGTGTGTTACCGAGAGGGCCCAGAGATACCTCTCCGACACTCGGAGTGACAAATCCTAATCTTGATCTATGCCAACACCACGAATACTTTCGGAGACACTTGTAGAGCATCTTTATGATCACCCAGTTACGTTGTGACGTTTGATAGCACACAAGGTGTTCCTACGGTATTCGGGAGTTGCATAATCTCATAGTCATAGGAACATGTATAAGTCATGAAGAAAGCAATAGCAGTAAAACTAAACGATCATAGTGCTATGCTAACGGATGGGTCTTGTCCATCACATCATTCTCCTAATGATGTGATCCCGTTGATCAAATGGCAACTCATGTCTATGGTTAGGAAACATAACCATCTTTGATCAATGAGCTAGTCTAGTAGAGGCATACTAGGGACATACTGTTTTGTCTATGTATCCACACATGTACTAAGTTTCCGGTTAATACAATTCTAGCATGAATAAAAGACATTTATCATGATATAAGGAAATACAAATAACATCTTTATTATTGCCTCTAGGGCATATTTCCTTCATATCTTCACCAACAACTTGGGCAAGCCTATGAAAACTCAGGTCGAGATGTTGAAACCGGCGACTTTGGACGCGGCTATGGACTTAGCATTCCCCTTTGAGCACCTCAATACTGTCACCAGTACCGCGGCCACTACGGTCTAGCCCAGTCGCTCACTCCGCCCATGGCTGCACCTACTCCAGCCTTATTGGACTCCTCCAGCCCCATGCCCGTGCTCGTTTTTAAAAGACTCACGCCCGCCAAGATGGATGAACGACACGCTAACGGTCTCTGCTTCAATTGTGACTAGAAGTTCGCACGGGGCCATCTGTGCAAACGACTGCTCTACATTCAGTCCGCCGACACCGAAGAGAAGCAGTTTCAGGATTTCCATGAGGCACAAATCTCACTCTTGGTTGTCACCGGAATTCCCACCAGCGACACAATGCAGGTCACTCTTCGCATTGGGGACCGTGACTTGGTTGCCTTGCTTGATTCAGGGAGCACTCATAACTTCATCCATGAAGAGCTCGCCACCATCGTCGGGATGCCTTTCTCCTCCAACCGCCGCTTGGGAGTCACGGTCGCTAATGGCGATAAGGTGACCTCCGACTCCTTCAGCAGCGATCACCATTGACAAGGGAGTGTTTCGTTGTTGATCAGAATGCCATTCCATTGGGCGGGTTCGACATTGTCCTGGGTACACGATTCCTCAAAACTCTTGGGCCAATTCTCTGGGATTTCACTACACAGTGGATGTCTTTTTGGCACTCTGATCACCGTGTGGAGTGGTCCGGCCTTGGCTCCCTCGGACGGCCTGCCCACCTACATGCGTGCAAAGGCAAGGACCTTTTGGACAGCCTGCTGGCCACTTCCACCGATGTTTTCGCTGAACCACTGGGCCTGCTGCCGCAGCGCGCACATGACCATCATATTCATCTTATTCCCGGGACACCTCCGGTTGCTGTCCGTCCCTACCGCTACCGAACAATTCAAAAAGATGAACTGGAGCGCCAATGTTTAGAGATGTTGGCTCACGGTCTGATCCGTCCTAGTTCTTCTGTAATTTTATCCCCCGTTCTACTCGTCAGAAAGGCCGACGGGACTTGGCGTTTCTGTATCGACTACCGTGGTCTCAACCTTGTCACCATCAAGGACAAGTTTCCAATTCCCGTTGTCTATGAACTTCTGTATGAACTCAAGGGCGCCCGCTTTTTCACCAAACTAGATCTCCGGTCGGGTTACCACCAGGTTCGGATGGCCCCTGAGGATATCCACAAGACGGCATTCCGCACACATGAGGGCGTCTTTGAGTTTGTGGTGATGGCCATTGGTTTGACAAATGCCCCAGCGATGTTCCAAGCACTCATGAACGACGTCCTCCGTCCCTACCTTCATCGGTTTGTGCTTGTGTTCTTCGATGACATCTTGATCTACAGCTCGTCCTGGTCGGATCACCTACGTCATGTCAAGCTTGTTTTGGAGGCTATGCGCACACATCAATTGTTTCTCAAGCGCTCCAAGTGTTCATTTGGGGAGGAAACCATGGCTTATCTGGGACACGTCATCTCCACTGCAGGAGTTGCCACAGACAGCGACAAAGTTCTAGCCGTGATAGACTGGCCGGTTCCGCGCACCGTTCGCGCTGTGCGTGGTTTCTTAGGACTGGCAAGATACTACCGCAAGTTCATCCGGGATTTTGGCACCATTGCAGCTCCCCTCGCAGCGCTCCTCAAGAAAGACGGATTTCTTTGGACGCCTGCAGTGACTATCGCCCTTGAAGCCCTCAAGAAAGCTCTTACCACCGCCCATGTGCTTCAGCTGCCGGATTTTGCAGTTTCATTCATTGTGGAGTGTGATGCATCTGGATCTGGTTTCGGGGCAATATTGCATCAAGGTGGCGGCCCCATTGCCTATTTCAGCAAAACCATCGCTCTGCGTCATGCTTCTCTCGCCGCTTATGAGCGGGAGCTCATTGGTATGGTGCACGCCGTGCGCCACTGGTGGCCCTATCTTTGAGGACGTGCGTTTGTCGTTAAAACTCACCACTACAGCCTGAAGTTTTTGCTGGACCAATGCCTCGCTACCATTCCACAACATCATTGGGTGGGCAAGCTGTTGGGGTTCGACTTCACGGTGGAATATAAACCAGGTCGTCAAAATATCGTCGTTGATGCTCTTTCTCGCCGTGATGCTCCTGCCGGCCAGGCACTCACCATATCTGGGCCTTCTTTTGATCTGTTTGAAGCTCTCCATCAGGCTGCACACACGGACCCGGCGCTCGTCACTTTTCGGGAACAACTAGAATCTGGTGAGTTAGGACAGCTTTGGGCTCTCGTTGATGGTGTTGTTACCTTCCAGCAACGAGCTTATGTGCCACCCGCGTCGCCACTGCTCGGGGAGGTCCTGGCTGCAACCCATGATGCAGGCCATCAAGGTATCCAGAAGTCACTTCATCGTCTTCGTCGGGATTTCCATCTGCCGCAAGCAAGGGCAGCACTTTAGCAGTATATTCGTGCTTGTCAAGTTTGTCAACACAACAAGACAGAGCAGCTTCATCCAGCCGACTTATTGCAGCCCTTGACAGTGCCATCTCGTGTGTGGGAAGACATCTCCATGGATTTCATTGAGGCACTTCCAAAGGTGGGCGGCAAAAGTGTGATACTGACTGTCGTGGTTTTGTCACGGCAGATGTCCTCTCGAAAGGACTTAGTCGTGAGGCCATCGCTACGGGTTAGCTTAATGGGGTTAAAGGGGACAAGGACGCAAGGATTTATACTAGTTCGGCCCCTTCGATGAAGGTAAAAGCCTACGTCTAGTTTGGTGTAATATTGCTAGGGTTTCGATGACCAGGGAGCGAATACGCTTTGCCTGTGTCTCGAGTTGTTGTCCTCTCCCTCGAACCGTCGTCAGGTCGTCCCTTTATATACACGAGGTGACGCCCGGTCCGATTTACAGAGTCCCGAGGCCGGCTCATAAACGTATCCGGCTCGGTCTCTGTATTTCCTATCTTACATCACAAGTTACATGACGTATGGCGATTTACAAATCCTGGGCCCTAACACCTCTTGGGCTTTAAGTCTTCTCAGATAAAATGTCAAGATCCTTGCTCCGCCGGGCTTCAGTATAAGTAATCTTGACAGGTATAAACCGGCCCCACCTGGGCGGTTTACACTCAGTAGTAATGTCCGTGACATTAAGCCCCAGATTGATTTGAACCTGTTCATGTCAATCTTCAACGTCTTGTAAAGTTTCCACCTTTCATAGCTTCAAGTGTCTCATAAACCGCCGTGACGTCATCTTCCCGGATCATATTAAACCGTCATGACATCATCTGCCCATTTAATGCTTGCACCTGTTTTTTATCTTTTACATATTAAAAGCTTCGAAGATCGAGGAAATAGTATCGTGCCATATCTACTTTTCTGGCTCCTTGATTCCCACGCCTGCCGTTTCATTTTTTGGCTTATAAATAGGGCAGAGGGGTATCTCCTTTTTCCCCTTGCTCCTTTGCCTCTTCTTGTTCCTCGCGTCTGTTCGTGCTCAAGCTCCGCCGCCGCCGTCAAGCTCTGCCTCCTCATCAAGCTTTGGCCGCTGCATCAACCTGGTTGCGTCAGAACATCGTCGGTGCACCTCCGCATTCGTTGACTCGGGTAAGTTCTTTCCTCCCCCACACATAGATCTCATTAGGGTTTCTTCTCCCAACGAGCTCACGGGTAGGCGCCGTTCTTCATAATTATTCATTACGGCTCCATTAGTTAGTGTAAATCTAATCCTCTTGTCTCTCAGTCGTACCAATAACTCCTCTTCGTGAATATACCTTTATTTCCCCCAATAGTACTAGTGTAGATTGCATCTGCTTAGAGCCCTTGCTGCGTCCATGGAATGCAAACTGAATATTTTTGAATTTCGAACATGCTGTAGATCCATAGCTTTATCACTGTTTGTACAAAACCTATTTCTCTATAACTTCAGATCTGCATCTTTCATACTCTTGTTGGCGGTTTAGCTTTTTAGGAAAAAACTATAACTCGGTAGACACCATTAGGCCCCTGCTTAAACCGCCGTTTTGTAAGATACCTTCGAACACTGCCGGTTTAACCTTGCACCAATCATAAACCGGCCATTCACTATATTTTCAGCTTTTCCGTTCAAAATGGCAAAGCAAGCCAAACAGTTCACCTCCTGCAACTGGGTCCAGTCCCGGATCATTGAGGAAGAATTACAAAATTGTGCTGAAGTTGGCGCTTTAGGCCCAAAAAATTTCCTTCACTGGAGAGTCCCCGGATCAGAATTTCCTCCAAAACCCAAAGAGGGGGAAGTTATTGTTTTCCTTGATCATTTAGCTCGGGGATTCAGTCCTCCCAGGTCAAAGTTCTTCCGTGACATGCTAGCTGATTTTCAACTCCATCCCCAAGACATTGGGCCCAATTCTGTGTCCAACATATGCAATTTCCAAGTTTTCTGTGAAGCTTATTTGCAAGAGGAACCATCAGTTGAGTTATTTCGGGATTTCTTCCATCTGAACCGCCGCACGGAATTTTCTGACGGTCCAAATACTGAACTCGGCGGGATGTCAATTCAGAAGAGAAAGGACGTTAGTTTTCCTCACGCCAATCACCACAGCCACCCTAAAGAGTGGAATCAAACTTGGTTCTATTGTCTGGATACCTCTCCGGAAAATGAGGATCCGCTGTCGGGTTATCGTCCCCACCGGCTTAAGGAGGACCATCCCTTTTCTCAATGGCTAAGCGCCCAGGAACGGGCCAAATATGCTCCTCGGCTCTCAAAGCTTCGAGCCTTCACCACCAATGGCTTAACATGAGTTGATTTCGTTCCTTGTTGGATTTCTTGGAGTATTCTCTCGCTAAGTCGGCGTTCCGGTTTAATGTGCGAGTATACTGGAAACCCTAAAGATCCTCTGCGCCATACAAAAGCGGTGCTATCAGAAAATGAGACCAACGAGTCTGTCAAGAAACTGCTGAATGAACCAGTGGAAACTTGCAGTCAAACCGGATTGGCTCCCTTCTGTGAATTCAACAAACCTCCATCGGTAAAGTTTTCCTCAGCCTCATTTTTGCCTTATTCCCCGTCTGTTTTTAGTACTCCTTCTGAATGATTTCATAATATTCAACAGGGTAATGATCCATTCTGGAAGAGGAAGGCCCAGGATAAACCGGCGAAGGTGCCTCGCCAAAAAACCAAAGATGTTAAGAAGAACGTCAAGAAGAAAACTACTGACGTGTCTGAATCCAATCCGGAGGATGATGAACCGGCCTCCGAGGTACTACTTGACTCTCTTGACTTCCTTGACTTTCTTTACTTGCATTTTGTTAACAATGACTGTACCCAGGGACACGCTGAAGGCAGCAAAGCGGATGATGTTGAGGTAATTACTCTTTCTTCCGGTTGAGAACCTCTGCCAACACCAAAAATTCGTCGAGCAAGCCGGAAAGTACAGTTTTCTCACCCTTTTGCTTACTTGGACCCAAACTTTCTTTTGAAGAAACAGCAACATGAAGCTCGCCGCACCACGCGGCATAGTGGCCATGCCATTGAATCCACCGGTTGACCACACACACCAGCCCGGAGGCGTCGCTCAGAGGTTTTATACGCTCTAGATACTCTTTATCTTGAAGCAGGTCATATTTGACAGCCTCTTAATCCGTGTGACTCGAATTATCAAGAAACTCCTCATTCGTCTTCTGGCGAATCAACGGCCACGCAGATTCCTCCCCTCAAGACTATTCATGGGTAAGTTTTTTCATTTGCCCGGTTTAATCTCTGTCTTTTACTCTTCTGATTTTTGTCATCTTTAACTTTTACAGTAAGCCCAAGCCTAGCAAAAAGGCTAAGCTGAATAAGCTGGTAGGTGATGGCACAATTCCTGAACCGGCAAGAGACCCTGAATTTGTTGAACCTGCTGAAGAAAATGCTGATATTCTGCATGATGATCCTCCTTTTATGGACCACGAAGTTTTTGTTGATCAAGGGAGTGCTCCAATGGATAGTGACGTTGATCCGGCCAATCTTGTCCGAGCCAGCACTACTCCTCCTAGCCCGGCTAAACACACGGCCGCTTCAACTAAGAAGTTGAGATCACTGCAATCGGCTTCACTGCTCCTAGTGAACCCGTCGCTTTGTCCAAGCATACTGCGAAGGAGGAAATTTCTGGCAAGGACAAAGGAAAATGGAGTACTGACTTGTCCAATTGCACTCAGCTCAGTGCCCAAGAACTCCATTCCAGTTACCTGAACCGGCTATACACTAGCCGTGATCATGAAGCCGGTTTAGTAAACATGATGAAGGAGCGTTATGAGGTAACTTTCTGCTTTAACTTGTACTCTATTCATGCGTAAGTCTTGTAGCTTGTCTTTACTCCATCGTAGCCCCCAAGGGCCGGTTTAATCCTCTAGGATGAACCGAGACTTCAGAATATCCAGTAGATGGTTTGTTTTCACATGTGTAGTCCCCAAGGGCCGGTTTACTCCTTTAGGATAAACCGGGACTTCAGTTTGTATTCTGTTCAGAACAATGTCACATTAGCCCCCAAGTGCCAAGTGTATAACTTGTCATGTGCTTGGGACTTTACTAAAAAATGTCTCATGAATATATAATATGCTCTCCTCTTCGCAGACTGACTTAAGCCGGAATTTTTTTGAAGTGGTCGAGCTCCAGGATACTCTGAAGTTTCAAGAAACCGCCGCTTCCATAGTCAAAGATGAGCTGACACTTGCTTTAGCGAATCTAGAAAAGCTGAAGAAGGACTTTGAAAAGGAACGGTCGGATTGGGATGCTGAAAAAGCTATCGTGGAGAAAAGGGCAACTGATGCAGAGGCTGCTCTTAATCCGGTGACAGAGGAACTGTCCGGTTTAAAGCAGCAGATAAACGCCATGATGACTGCTATCTTTGGTAAATGTTGTTAACATAATCCTGAATATGGTAGTTCTGCACCTTCCGGTTTAACTCATACTCTTTGATGCAGGAAAATGTATTGCTCATCTCGGCAATGATATGCGGAAAAAGTTGAAGGCCGCATACACTCTTGTAGAGCTGTTGTATTCCGGTGCTCATAGAATTGTCTGCACTGCTTCTCACAATAAACCGGCTCCCACAACGATCAAGGGCACTTTGGAAAAGTTATCCATTCTACCTGCCCGCCTCATAGAGCTGAAGAAATCATCTGCAAGGGTGGGTGCTCTGATGGCCTTAACTCGAGCGAAAGCTTGGGTGCCTGACTTTGATCCGGCAGAAGCAATGAATGGCTATCCCAGCATGAAAGAGGACAGATCAGCATTCACAGACAGCGATTTGCGCGCTCTGACTAAAGAAATGCGGCCTTTGGCCATCAAACTATCTAATGAGGCCGATCTGTCTCGTTATCATCCGGGTTATAATGCTGAGAACATGCGGGTCGACCCTCCGGCTTACGAGATTGAAAATCTCATCCCGCCCGTCCGTAAGCACACTTACGCTCCTGATATTGATTCGTCTGAACTCATGAACGATGAAGTTGTTTTCAAAGCGCTGACCAGGATAAATTGGGCAACCACTGACTTCCAGCTGTTAGAAGAAAACGTCCAGGAGTCAGAGCAAGTCGATCCACAACCTTTGCGCCAAGCTGACGCAGATTCCTAAACCGGTGCCGGTTTAAGTATTATGTCCCAGTACGTCTAGACAAAAAATAGATATTCTTTTGGGCTGCCCAGCGCCTTGTAATAGGGTAGCTGAAACATGTTGTTTATGTCCTCATGCATAATGTCCTTCGTATGAGGTTGCTTCAGCTTGGAACTTCATAATTATTTCTTGCTTATAATGCCTTTGACGGTTTATTCCACCTGTTTCTGCATAAGACAAAGTTTAAAGTGTCCTGGCGGTTTATCGACGGATGGGTCATGATGCCCAAATACATGGTCTAGGTTTATAACCTGAACTATATATAAAATATAAAACATATATCATACCTGTGATTAAGTTTTTCACGATTGGCCTTAATCAATAATCGGTAGTAAAGACAATGATCCAAGTTGCAAGTGTTAATGACTCCCTTGATCATTTGTCGGTTCATGATGGAACCGTACCGGGTTATGATAAACTCCGGTTTAACTATAGATAGTACTGGCGATTTACAATCAAACTAGACCAGGTTCTATAAACGTTGGTGCATTGTAGTGGAAACTTATAGTCATCCACTCCCCGAATCAATGGACTTGGATAAAAACCAATGACGTTGAAGATAAAAAAATTAAGCAAATATAAAAAGAGACATTGTCAAATAAAAACTGTGTAGTCGAGGCTTTTTACGAGCTGCCAGGCTCCAAATTCGAGGCCTTTTATGAGCTGCCAGGCTACTGAATTAACCACTTCACAAAGCCTGTTAAGATGGTCCTCAATCATTAACCAATCGTCAATTCAACGTTACCAAGTTCAGGGTGTGTAAAAGATTGACTTGTGTATGCGTTCGACGGGTCATACCAGGTTTACCTGGGCGGAGTGACTTACTTAATGCAGGCAGGCTAATCCGGGGTTTTAGGTATATACACCAGGCTTCCAAGCCATGGCTTGATAGCCTACTACAAGGGTTGTCAACTCGTTGATGCTATGCATCAGGAGCCCCCAAGTAGCATTTGAGCTATGCTTGTCGGGTGCCTATGTTTGAGTTGTGCTATGCAGCGAACTCTCTTTTGCCCCTCATCATCATGTGGGCTTTGATAGCCGGATTACCGAAGCAACCAGAGCTATGCTCTTATGATGGTCTCCTTTGCACACAGAAGCCCCCATGTGACAAACTCTTATGAAAAAAGCAGCAGATACCACGCTTTATCGGGGACGCCGGTTTATTATATTGATCATAATATATACATTGCAAATTTATGTACATAAAGCGAAGCCTATGGCTCAGGTGTAGTAAGGTCGAAGAAGAGCGATGTTCCATGGCCGTCGGGTCTCCTCCTCCGCAGTACGTGAGTCCTTATGTTCTCGAACATCAACAAGGTAGTATGATCCGTTTTGTAGATTCTTGCTGACCACAAAGAGTCCTTCCCAGGGCGGGGATAGCTTGTGCATATCCGTCTGGTCTTGGATGAGCCGGAGGACTAGATCTCCTTCTTGAAACGTTCTGGTTTTAACCCGAAGACTGTGGTACCGGCGCAGATCTTGCTGATAAATCGCCGATCGAGCTGCTGTCGTGTCACGTTCCTCATCCAGCCGGTCCAACGCGTCTTGCCGTGCCTTCTCGTTATCAGCTTCGACGTAAGGCGCCACCCGCGGCGAGTCATGATGGATATCACTAGGGAGGACCGCTTCAGCTCCATATACCATGAAGAAAGGTGTGTACCCTGTAGATCTGTTAGGTGTGGTGTTGATGCTCCATAACATAGAGGGTAATTCCTCCACCCAACAACCCGGCGTCCTGTGCAAAGGGACCATAATCCGGGGTTTGATGCCTCTTAAGATCTCTTGATTGGCTCTCTCAGCTTGACCATTGGATTGAGGGTGAGCTACTGATGATATATCAAGGCGGATGTGCTCTTGTTGACAGAACTCCTCCATAGCCCCCTTGGATAGATTGGTACCATTATCAGTTATAATGCTGTGTGGAAATCCAAACCGTAAAATCACCTTCTTGATGAACTGAACCGCCGTTGCTGCATCACACTTGCTGACTGGTTCCGCTTCAACCCATTTGGTAAACTTATCCACCGCCACCAAAAGGTGGGTCTTCTTATCTGTGGATCTCTTGAAGGGTCCGACCATGTCAAGCCCCCAAGTCACTAATGACAAAGTAATTGGAATCATCCTCAATTCTTGAGCCGGTATATGAGCGCGCCGTGAGAATTTCCGGCAAGCATCACATTTTCTGACCAAGTCCTCTGCATCGGCATGAGCCGTCAACCAGTAGAACCCATGACGAAAAGCTTTAGCCACCAAGGATTTTGAACCGGCATGATGACCACAATCTCCTTCGTGGATCTCTCTAACAATATCACGGCCTTCATCTGGCGACACACAACATGAAACGCCCCAGAGACGCTGCAATGATGTAGCTCCCCATTGACAATAGTCATTGATTTGGATCACCGGACTATCTGTCTAGCCAACACTTCATCCTCCGGTAACTCACCATGGTTCATGTACGCCAGGTAAGGGACCGTCCAATCCGGAATAACATGAAGCGCCGCCACCAATTGAGCCTCTGGATCAGGAACAGCCAAGTCCTCTTCTGAAGGTAATCTCACCGACGGACTATGTAACACATCCAAAAAGACACTGGGTGGAACCGGTTTACGTTGAAAACCCAGCCGGCTTAACGCATCGGCCGCTTCATTTTTTCGCCGGTCTACATGGTCCACTTGATAACCCTTGAAGTGTCCAGCAATAGCATCCACCTCTCGTCGATATGCTGCCATAAGTGGATCTTTGGAATCCCACTTACCAGACACCTGTTGAGCCACTAGGTCTGAATCGCCGAAACATTTAACCCGGCTTAAATTCATTTCCTTAGCCATTCGCAGACCATGTAGGAGAGCTTCATACTCAGCTGCATTGTTAGTACAAGGGAACATTAAACGGAGGACATAACAGAACTTATCACCTCGTGGGGAAGTTAATACGACTCCAACCCCCGAGCCCTCCAATTGTCGGGATCCATCAAAGTGAATAGTCCAATATGTATGATCCAGCTTTTCCTCTGGTGCTTGCAACTCTGTCTAATCGTTGAGGAAATCCACCAGTGCTTGACATTTGATTGAAGTACAGGGCACATACTTCAATCCGTGAGGACTAAGTTTGATGGCCCATTTTGCAACCCGACCAGTCGCCTCTCTGTTCTGAATTATATCTCCCAGAGGAGTTGAACTGACCATGGTGATTGGATGGCCCTGAAAGTACTACTTTAGCTTCCGATTTGCCATGAAAACTCCATACACCAATTTCTGCCAATGCGGGTATCTTTATTTTGATTCAATGAGCACCTTGCTGATGTAGTAAACCGGCCGTTGAACCGGATATTATTTTCCTGCCTCCTTGCGCTGTACCACGATGGCAATGCTTACTGCTCGGGAGTTAGCAGCCACGTATAACAACAGCGGCTCATTATCCACTGGCACAGCAAGGACCGGTGGCTCTGCCAATTGCTTCTTCAAATCCTCGAACGTAGCATCAGCAGCATCACTCCAAACAAAACGATCTATCTTTTTCATCATCTGATAAAGCGGGATGGCCTTCTCCCCCAAACGGCTGATAAACCAACTGAGCGCCGCAATGCGGCCCGCCAAGCGTTGGACATCATTGATGCACGCCGGTTTAGCCAAGGATGTAATCGCCTTGATCTTCTCCGGATTAGCCTCAATTCCTCTGTTTGACACCAAGAACCCCAGGAGCTTGCCTGCCGGAACACCAAAAATACACTTGGCCGGATTAAGCATCGTCTTATAGACCCGGAGATTATCAAAGGTTTCCTTCAAGTCTGTTATCAACGTCTCCTCCTTCCTGGATTTTACCACAATGTCGTCCACATAAGCATGAACGTTCCGCCCAATCTGTCCCTGAAGACAATTCTGCACACAACGTTGATAGGTCGCCTGGGCACTCTTTAGCCCAAATGGCATAGATACATAATAGAAGGCTCCAAAGGGAGTTATGAAGGTCGTCTTCTCCTGGTCCTTAACTGCCATCTTGATCTGATGATAACCTGAATATGCGTCCAAAAAACTTAAGTGCTCGCAACCCGCCGTAGCATCAATGATTTGATCAATACGAGGGAGGGCAAAGGGATCAGCTGGGCAAGCCTTGTTCAGATTTGTGTAATCAACACACATTCGCCAAGTGCCGTTCTTTTTAAGCACCAGTACCGGATTAGCCAACCACTCCGGATGAAATACTTCCACTATAAAGCCTGCTACCAAGAGCCAAGCCACTTCTTCACCAATAGCCTTGCGCCTTTCTTCATTAAAGCGGTGGAGAAACTGTTTGACCGGTTTAAACTTGGGATCAATATTTAGAGTGTGCTCAGCGAGTTCTTTCGGTACACTTGGCATGTCAGAAGGTTTCCATCCAAAGATGTCCCGATTCTCACGGATGAACTCGATGAGCGCGCTTCCCTATTTTGGATCCAGGTTAGCACTGATAGTGAACTGCTTGGATGAATCGCCAGGGATAAAATCAACTTGTTTGGTCTCATTAGCTGATTTAAACTTCAAGGCCCGATCATGCTTTGTGGTTGGCTTCTTCAGTGGAGACATATCTGCCGGATCAACATTATCTTTATAAAATTTCAATTCCTCGGTTGCATAAACCACCTCAGCATAAGTTGCATCACCTTCCTCGCATTCCAGAGCAATCTTACGGCTCCCATGAAACGTAATAGTTCCCTTGTGTCCCGGCATTTTGAGTTGTAGATAAACATAACAAGGCCTCGCCATGAATTTAGCATAAACCGGCCGCCCGAACAGGGCGTGATATGGCCTCTTGATCTTTACCATTTCACAGGTCAAATTGTCAGACCTAGAATCATGCTCATCTCCAAAAGTGACCTCCAAGTCTATCTTACCGACCGGATATGCCGATTTACCAGGTACCACGCCGTGAAAAACGTGTTGGACTGCCGAAGCTTTTTGTCTGTCAGCCCCATGCGACGAAAAGTCTCGTAATATAAAATGTTGATGCTGCTAGCTCCGTCCATAAGCACCTTGGTAAACTTATAGCCCCCCACCTGAGGTGCCACAACTAGAGCCAGCTGACCCGGATTATCAACCCAGGGCGGATGATCCTCTCGACTCCACACAATGGGCTGTTCTGACCAGCGCACGTAGCGTGGCACCGCCGGTTCAACGGAATGTACTGCCCTCTTATAAATTTTCTGATCACATTTACATAGGCTTGTGGTGAAGACGTGATACTGCCCACTACTCAACTTCTTTGGGTTACTCTGATATCCTGACTACTGCTTCTGTTGATTGCCCTGGTTGTTGTAACCACACTGGCCGTGCTGCTGGTTATGCTGATTGTGCCCATTCTGGCTGCTATGATTACCTTGGAATCCTGAACCGGATCCACCGCCCTGATAACTCGGCCCGTGAAAACCAGGGCCTGAACCGCCGGACGGTCCATGATCATACTGGGACCGGTTCATGATCTCCTTCATAATAAAGCAGTCCTTCCACAGGTGCGTAGCTGGCTTTTCCTGCGTACCGTGCCTCGGGCAAGGTATGTTCATCTGGCGTTCCAGATTGATAGGCGGTCTCCCATTTCACGGGGGCAGTCTACCCTTGTGGCGTTGGCCATTATCCTGAGCATTAGTGTTAGCCACAAGATCTGAATTACTATCCGCTTTATGCTTAATGTTATATCCTTGATTCGCCGGGCTAGGCTGTGGTGTTTTACCGCTCTTCTTTGCTTTCCCTGACTTCTCATCATTAGACTCCGGATATTTGGCACTATCCGAGTCTGCATATTTCACCAAAGCGCCCATGAGCATCCCCATGTCATCACAATTACGTTTGAGCCGTCCCAACTTTAGTTTCAGAGGCTCAAACCGGCAATTGCCTTCCAAGGTTATAACCGATGTGTCCGGGTTGATGCGGTTGGAAGAATGTAGGATCTCCGATACTCGACGTACCCAATGGCTCATTGACTCATGCTCTCCTTGAACACATGCAGCTAAATCAACGATAGAAATTGGCTGCTTGCACGTGTCTTTGAAGTTATTGATAAACCGGCGGCGCAATTCGGCCCATGATCCGATGGAGTTGGGTGGTAAGCTCTTCAGCCAAGTGCGAGGTGTACCCTCCAACATCATAGTGAAGTACTTAGCACACGCTGCATCATCTCGTCCAGCATCTCCATTTCCATCTCGTAACTTTCGACACATGTCTGAGGGGATAAATCCGTAGTATAATTGGGCACCTTGCGCGGTCCTTTAAAATCCTTGGGCAGCTGTACGTTGTGTAAAGCGGGCGTAAGGCACAGGACTCCCAAAGATCTGGATGTAACACCCAGTTCAACTGTGGTAGACGACCGAAACGGCGTCGGCTGACGGGCATCGTACTGTGCTGCCAACTCGGCCTCACGGCGATGTCTGCCCTGATCAACCACGTCTTGAGCGTTTGCACCTCCTCCCGCCGGGTTATCCTGCCGTGGCGGATTACGAATCCGCGAGCTGCTTAACACGGTTGGTTCCTCTAGGTGCCTGCTATAACTCCGGCTTGTACGAGGGGTGGAGTGAATTCTCTCGCAGCTGTGCGAATAAGCTTGCTGCTGAGTTAAAGCTGTCTCCAAGAACTCCCTAGCCCGCCGCGCCTCTACCGCTATGGGGGATCTTCTTCAATGAGGAGAGCGGCTAGTCGAGAAGCGGCTGCTACTATGTTATCCAATGGGTTGGAGTAATGACCCGGAGGGGTAGGTACATGCTGTGACGGAACGACCTGGCGGGTTGGCTCCGCGGCCTGTGGCCGAACTCATGCTCCTGTGCCAGGCACACCACCCCGGTTTACCTCTGGCTGGTTACTGGTTCCTGCTCCGGGCGTACTAAAGAGGTTCCTCGCCTTGTAAACCGGTGGCAGGCAGGACTGTTGCCTTCTCCTTATGACATCACGTGAAGCAGTTTGATCCAACATGAGCCGGTAAGCCTGAGCATCTAGCTCGGCCTGCCTCGCAACCATCCTGGTGTTTTCAACAGCTAAGTCCAATTTTGCTTGATCTATCTAGCCTTTGACCTGAGCAACTTCTGCATCATGTTGTTCCTTATCGGCTTGACTGACCTGTGCAGTTAACAGTGCTGTCAAAGTGTCGACTAAGGTGAACAAAGTTTCGGTTGGCGACGGAGCAGGGCCTCCAGCCCTAGCCGCCGCTGTGTTCGATGTTAATGCCAGCGTAGTTGACCGAGTGTTGCACAGGTTATGACCCGACCATGAAGACGGCGACCCGGTTTGGTGGATCGAGGGGGTCCGGAATACTATCACCATCGGAACAGCCCCCAGACCGGCCATCTTGCAACATGTATAAAGATTCTGTTTCTCCAGAGGACGACTCATCGCTGGAATAGACAACGGTCTCGCCACCAGAGTCCGCTCCATCTTTAGCCTGCGCTCCATGAACTGCTCCAACGAAGACATGCTTCACGACGGGCCGAATCCGGGCAGGTCTCACACGCTGAGCCGACTCGACGATGTTGGGGAAGATGTCCGGCTCAGGGCCCGGTTCGCTGATCTTGTCGATGAAGACGTGGATGCCGCCAAAGGGGACCCGGTACCCGTATTCGATTGAATCGGCCTCGGGGTCCCAGCCTGCATCGTCGATGTAGATCTTGCCGCGACGAGTCTTAGTCATCTGGCCCACTGCATAGACCTTGAGTCCTTCAAAGCTGCCCTTCAAGAACTCGAAACCATCCGGGATTTTGGCACCATTGCAGCTCCCCTCACGGCGCTCCTCAAGAAAGACGGATTTCTTTGGACGCCTGCAGCGACTATCGCCTTTGAAGCCCTCAAGAAAGCTCTTACCACCGCCCCTGTGCTTCAGATGTCGGATTTTGCAGTTTCATTCATTATGGAGTGTGATGCATCTGGATCTGGTTTCGGGGCAGTCTTGCATCAAGGTGGCGGCCCCATTGCCTATTTCAGCAAAACCATCGCTCCGCGTCATGCTTCTCTCGCCGCTTATGAGCGGGAGCTCATTGGTCTGGTGCACGTCGTGCACCACTGGTGTCCCTATCTTTGGGGACGTGAGTTTGTCGTTAAAACTGACCACTACAACCTGAAGTTTTTGCTGAACCAATGCCTCGCTACCATTCCACAGCATCATTGGGTGGGCAAGCTATTGGGGTTCGACTTCACGGTGGTATATAAAGCGGGTCGCCAAAACATCGTCGCCGATGCTCTTTCTCGCCGTGATGCTCATGCCGGCCAGGCACTCGCCATATCCGGGCCTTCTTTTGATCTGTTTGAAGCTCTCCGGCAGGCTGCACACACGGACCCGACGCTCGTCACTTTCCGGGAACAACTAGAATCTGGTGAGTTAGGACAGCCTTGGGCTCTCGTTGATGGTGTTGTTACCTTCCAGCAACGGGCTTATGTGCCACTCTTGTCGCCGCTGCTCGGGGAGGTCCTGGATGCAGCCCATGATGCAGGCCATCAAGGTATCCAAAATTCACTTCATCGTCTTCGCCGGGATTTACATCTGCCGCAAGCAAGGGCAGCACTTTAGCAGTATATTCGTGCTTGTCAGGTTTGTCAATGCAACAAGACGGAGCAACTTCATCCAGCCAGCTTATTGCAGCCCTTGACAGTGTCATCTCGTGTCTGGGAAGACATCTCCATGGATTTCATTGAGGCACTTCCGAAGGTGGGCGGCAAAAGTGTGATACTGACAGTCGTGGACCGTTTCTCCAAGTATGCGCATTTCATCCCCTTGGCGCATCCGTACACTGCGGAGTCTGTTGATAAGGCCTTCTTTTCCAGCATTGTCCGACTTCATGGGTTTCCCACATCCATCGTTTCGGACAGGGATGTGGTTTTCACTTCGGGCTTTTGGAAGGCTCTGTTTGCCGCCACGGGGATGCGCTTGCACAAGAGTTCGGCCTTCCATCCGCAGTCTGATGGCCAATCTGAGGCTGTCAATCGTGTCATCACCATGTACCTTTGTTGCATAACTGGGGATTGGCCCCGGCAGTGGCTCCAATGGTTTCCTTGGGCGGAGTACTGCTACAACACGTCGTACCACTCAACGTTTGTAAGGGCATATTTAGCCTGATGGTGTTTTGGTGATTGATGGCAATGCTTTTGCGGACTAATCATGTGCTCTAAGCTCTTTCAGATATATCTCACCTAGGCACAAGACGATTATATGCCCCTCGGAATCTATGGAAGACGGTGTTTCCTTTTGCTTATTTTTCGATGGATCTGAGTAATAGGAAAGCAGTACTATTAAGAGGGGATCCGCTTTGGTAAGGTTTTGCTGGAATCAACACGTACACTTCCTTATCGCACCCACCATACCTTCCCGCCTCATTGGAGTTCTACTTTCCCAATTCTCTGTTCTTCCTGGCCCCCAGCGGTAGTACCGCGGGCCTCAGCGGTAGTACCGCCTAAGTGCCTCAAGCGGTAGTACCGCTCCACTGAGCGGTAGTACTGCTTGTTGCACTCTGCGGCAGTACCGCTGTAGCTCCGTTTTACTACCGCCTCGACTCGAGAGCGCATTTTCTCGTGTCGAGTTTTGCGGCACTAGAAGCGGTAGTAGTGGCGGTAGTACCGCTCCCCAGCGGTAGTACCGCCCTGCAACCATGGTAGTACCGCTCTAGGTCCCAGAGCCCTTGCGTGGTAGTACCGCTAAGGTTAAACGGTAGTACCGCTTGATAAGCGGTAGTACCGCTCACTCAAGCGGTAGTACCGCTCTCTGCGAGGCTGAGTGAGGGGGTAACGGTTGGATTGTTTCCCCCACTATATAAAGGAATCTTCTTCCTCATTATTGACCTACCTCTTCCCCCAAATACTCCATTGTTGCTCCAAGCTCCATTTTCGCCCGATCTCTCTCCCTAGCCTATCAAACTTGTTGATTTGCTTGAGATTGCTTGAGAAGGCATCGATCTACACTTCCACCAAGAGATATTTGATTCCCCCCACTAATCCCTAGCGGATCTTGTTACTCTTGGGTGTTTGAGCACCCTAGACGGTTGAGGTCACCTCGTAGCCATATTCCATTGTGGTGAAGCTTCGTGGTGTCATTGGGAGCCTCGAATTTGGTTGTGGAGATAGCCCCAACCATTTTTGTAAAGGTTCGGTTGCCGCCTTCAAGGGCACCGCTAGTGGAGTCACGACACCTTGCATTGTGTGAGGGCGTGAGGAGAATACGGTGGCCCTAGTGGCTTCTTGGGGAGCATTGTGCCTCCACACCGCTCCAACGGAGACGTACTTCCCCTCAAAGGGAAGGAACTTCGGCAACACATCCTCGTCTTCACCGGTTCCACTTATGGTTACTTCCTCCCTTCACTTGTGCAAGCTTTACTTGTTTATCTTATATAGCTTGCTTGTGAAGTTGTTATTTTTACTTCCTATAAGTTGTCATCATAGTAGCATATCTAGACAACTTACTTTGACGCTTAATTTAAAGTGGTTAAGAAAAGATACAAATTGTTAGTTGCCTGTTCACCCCCCCCCTCTAGTCAACCATATCGATCCTTTCAATTGGTATCAGAGCCTCGTCTCTTTTTAAGGACTTTACCGTCCAAAGAGTATGGGTGACAATGTAGTCGAGACGGAGGAACATTCCAGTGGAACTCCATCCTTGCCTATGTCCGATGGGGTAGCCTCGATCTCTCGTGAGGAGTTCAATGTGGCTATGACCACATTGAAAGAATCACTAGCGACCGAGGTCAAAGGCATGTTTAAAGATTTGCTTGAGGGGCTTAAATTATCCACCACACCGTTGGAAGTGGTTCGTCCCGCTACCATAGTGTCGGAGGCTACTCCCGACAAGGGAGAAGCTAGTAGTGAACAAGCCCCGGTTACTAAGAATGGGAATGGGATCTTTTCCCACTCCGCTCCTCCTACTCACTATGGAGGACCCATTCCCACACCTCATTTAAATTCCGTTGGGCCTCCTCCTAAGTTTATAAAAAAAATCTGATTTTGCTACTTGGGTGTTTCGCTTCAAACGTCATTTAAATCATTGCTCTACTAATCTTTGGAGAATCATTGAGCAAGGTTTTTATCCACGTGATCCCGACAACATGACTCCGAGAGAAACTGCGGATCATCAATTCAACAAGTCCGTTCTTTGCATACTTCAAGATGGTATCCCTCCCGAAGACATTGCACATCTTCGACCCTTCATTGTGGCCAAAGAAGCTTGGGAGCATGTTGGCACTATGTACAAGGGGAGCGCTAGCATTCAACGCTCAAACTATGAAGTTGTGCAAGATGAAGCCGATGAGTTTGCTATGATCGAAGAAGAAGATCCTCGTGAACTTTTTCGGAGATTAACCACTCTTGCGGTCTCTCTTCGAGATCCTGGGAGTAAGGATAGGATGACAATTGGATCAAGCGCAAGTTTCTCAAGGCCATGATGCCCTACCATAAGGCCATGTCCTCTGTCATCTGTCAAAGACCGGACTTCCACCACTTGTCATCAAATGAAGTGTTGGATGAGTTCGTTGGCATGAGGATCTTGGACAAGACTGTCGACAATGCGGTTTTAAGAGCTCAATGATCAAAGAAGCCTAACCTTGCCTTGAAGGCCAAGGTATGTGTGGAAGAAGAGGAGGAGGAGGATGATGATGAGAGTTGCCCCAAGGACACCAAGTATGCCTATCATGAGCACATGGCTCTTGCTTCACGGCAATTTTGGGGCAACAAGAAGAACACAAGACCCAACTTTAACAAGAACAACTCAAGTGGCAACAAGGGCAAGCAACGAGTGAGGACTTGCTTCAATTGTGGGAATGTAAGCCACTTTGTTGTAGATTGCCCATATGAGAAAAGAGAAGACTTTGGAGGCAAGCTTATCCGGAAGGACAAGGCCAAGTCTTATCCCAACAAGAACAACTTCAACAGGAAGACCCCTCCTAAAGGGTTGGTGGCCCAAGAAGAATATGTTGAGGATGATGATAATGATGAAGATGATGAGGTGGTCACCATGGCCACAATTGCTATTGCTACTTGTCCGCGCTCATCTCTCTTCGACTCACCAAATGAGAACATCACCGCCAAGTGTCTCATGGCCAAGGCCACCAACAAGGTAACCCCAAACATCAATACTACTATCCCTTCTAATTCTTCATTGACGGATTGTATTGATGAGAGTGAGGGAACTAAGGAGGGAGAGAATTAATTTGAGTTGTTCATGAGCAAAATTAAGGGCAAACCCAAGAAGCACTTTGTTGCTCTCTTGGAACAACTTGGTGAGGCCAATGACATGATCGAGGCTCACGAGGAGACCATTGCTAAAATGGAAGGACATAGTCGAGACTATGCCGATGAGATATCGGATCTCTCTAATGCCCTAGAGGAAGAGCGTGGTCTTCGTTTGGCTCTTGAGGAGTCACACAACGATGATCATGCTAAATTAAAGAAGGATCTCGATCATGCTTTAGTTGTCTCTCGTATGCTTAATTCCGAGAAGGCAAAACTTGGGGTTGACCATGCTAGACTCAAGGAGGAGTTTGTTATACTCGACAAGGCCCACAAGGCCTTGAAAGGTATGCATGCTTCTCTCAAAGAGTCTCATGATCAACTCCAAGTTTCGCTAACCAAGGAAAATGCTATCTTTCCTCGCATGGTGTTGATTGATAATGCAAATGCTAGTAACCCATGTTGCGAGCATGTGCATCTTATTGAAGAAAATGCCAAGTTGAAGAAGCAACTTGAGAAAGGCCTTGTGACATGCATACAAGGTGAGAAGAACCTCAACAATATTTTGAGCAATCAAAAGGAGGTTGTGGCAAAGGAAGGAATTGGGTTTGTTCCTAAGCCCAAGAAGAAGAAGAATGACAAGACCAAGCTACCTCCCCCTCTCCGACAAACCTTTGTGAAAGAGGGAGAGGGCGCCTCTAAGAAGAAGAACAATGTGAAGGGTGGTGGTGTCAAGAAAAACCCCACCATACCATCAAACATGGCCGATGACTTTAATCATTCATATGTTTCATGTCGTACTAGTGATGGTCATGTATTCGCTAAATTTGTTGGTTCTTCGTATGAGTACATTGAATGGTCAATTTGGGTTCCTAAGACCCTTGTTACTAAACTCAAAGGACCCATTACCAAATGGGTACTTAAATCCAAGCATTGATCTGTTGTAGGAGTTTGCTTCCGGTGGGGGATCATGGTTGCTCGATAGTGGAGCCACAAATCATATGACAGGAAGCAAAGACTTGGCGGTGGACGTGCATCTAGGTTCATCTATGGCCACCAACGTCGAATGGGGTGATGCTTCATCTTCTAAGGTATTGGGGCTTGGCCTCATGATCTCACGATCGAGAAAGTCATGCTTGTTGAGTCCCTTGCATATAACTTACTTTCTGTTCGCCAACTTGCACTCATGGGTTTTGCTACATTCTTTGATATTGATACTATGGCCCTCTTGTGGAGCAAGACTCTTAAAGTAGCCTATGTTGGACATGTCGAGAATGGTCTTTATGTGGTTAACTTCTCGAAGCAACCCACTAAGACCGCGACATGCCTAATGGCCAAAGTTGATGTGGGATAGCTTTGGCATCGCCGGTTAGCCCATGTCAATATGAGATCTTTGCAAAGTCTTCTCAAGGGGGACCATGTCCGTGGACTAACAAATGTTAGCTTTGCCAAAGATCGTGCTTGCAGGGCTTGCATTGAAGGAAAGTTACATGAGACGGCTCACCCTCCCACGACTATCATCTATTCAAAAAGACCCCTAGAGCTCCTTCACATGGATCTCTTTGGGCCTCCATCTTTTGATATTCTCGGGGATAGAAAGTATTGCTTGGTGATTGTGGATGATTATTCAAGATACACCTGGGTATACTTCTTCAAGAAGAAGAGTGAGACCCAACAAATCGTCATCAACTTTGCAAATGAAACTCAACGACAACATAAAGCAAAGATTTTGATGATCCGAAGTGACAACGGCACCGAGTTCAAGAACTACACCTTGGATGAGTTTCTTAGTGATGAGGGGATCAAACATCAATATGCAGCACCCTATACCCCTTAACAAAATGGTGTAGCAAAGAGAAAGAGACACTGATGGATGCGGCAAGGACCATGATGGCGGAATTCAAATCTCCATACAACTTTTGGGCCGAAGCCATCAACACCGCGTGTCATGCATCCAATCGGCTATACCTCCGCAAAGGCTTGAACAAAACTCCATATGAGATAGTTACCGGTAACAAGCCCAATCTCAAGTACTTCCGGGTGTTCGGGTGTAAGTGTTTCATCCTCAAGAAAGGTGTTCGTTTGTCTAAATTTGAATCTAGAGCTCATGAGGGCATATTTGTTGGTTATTCTACAAACTCTCATGCTTACCGTGTCCTCAACAAGTCCAATGGACTCATTAAGGAGACGAGTAACGTAGAGTTTGATGAAAATAACGGCTCCCAAGTGGAGCAAAGTGGTACTTGTGATGTAGGGGATGAAATTCCTCCTCAAGCCATAAGAAGAATGGGTGTCGGATAAATCCTACCCATTGAGGAACCCCTTGTGGCCGAAGGAGAAGGACAATGTTCCACTCAAGTGGAACCATCACCAACCCAAGACCCACACGCTTCCGAAGAACAAAGTGAAGGCCCTCAACCGGACGAACAAGGCCAAGTGCAAGATCAATCACAAGATGTTGGGGAGTCACCAAATGATGCACAAGGCCAAGTTCTATCCTCTGAGCAAGATCAAGATCAAGAGGAAGCTCAAGATCAAGATCTAGCTCCTGACGTCGCTCAAGATGATCAACTTAGTGTTCCTCAATTATCTCTTGAGGAGCAATTGGAGCGTCGTGCTGCAAAAGTTGCCTCCAGGCTTGATTCCAAAGAACATCACATGGAGAATATTCTTGGAAGCATCAAAATGGGGGTAAGCACTCGTAGACAATTAGCAAACTATTGTGCTCATCAAGCTTTTGTCTCCTGTGTTGAACCTCAGAAGGTCTATGAGGCGCTCGAAGACCCTGATTGGCTTAATGTCATGCATGAAGAACTCCATAACTTCGAGCGCAACAAAGTGTGGCGTCTGGTGCCGAGGCCAAAGGAGAACCATAATGTTATTGGAACCAAGTGAATCTTTAAGAACAAGCAAGATGCTCATGGCATTGTCATCCGCAACAAGGCGCGTCTGGTGGCTCAAGGCTACTCCCAAGTCGAGGGTATCGACTACAGTGAAACCTTTGCCCCCGTTGCTCGCCTTGAATCTATTCGTTTGTTGCTTGCCTATGTTTCTCATCATAATTTTAAGTTGCAACAAATGGATGTGAAAAGTGCATTTCTTAATGGTCCTATTAATGAGTTGGTGTATGTTAAACAACCCCCGGGGTTTGAGGATCCCAAGTTCCCTAATCATGTGTACCAACTCGATAAGGCACTCTATGGCCTTAAACAAGCCCCACATGCGTGGTATGAGCATCTTACCGAGTTGTTACAAGATCGTGGGTTTGAAATTGGGAAAATCGACCCCACTCTTTTTACTAAGAAGGTCAAAGGGGAGTTGTTTGTCTACCAACTATATGTTGATGATATTATCTTTGGTTCTCCTAACAAAGCTTTCAATGATGAGTTCGCCGCACTCATGACCACACATTTTGAGATGTCTGTGATGGGAGAGTTGAAGTACTTCCTTGGGTTTGAGATCAAGCAAAGAAGAGAAGGAATCTTCATCAAACAATCCAAGTATACTCAAGACATGCTCAAGAGGTTCAATCTAAGTGATGTCAAGCCGGCTACTACTCCAATGCCAACCAAGTGCCAACTTGACATTGATCCCAATGGTAAAGCGGTGGATCAAAAGGTATATCGCTCTATGATCGGATCCTTGCTTTTACCTTTGTGCATCTAGACCGGATATTATGTTGAGTGTGGGAATCTGTGCACGGTTTCAAGCCTTACCTAAGGAAAGTCACTTTGTGGCAGTCAAGCGAATCTTTCAATATTCTCATACCCCAAACTTTGGCTTATGGTACCCAAGAGGAGCAAACTTCAACCTTGTAGGTTTCTCTGATTCGGACTGGGCGGGAGACAAAGTGGATAGGAAGTCCACTTCCGGAGGGTGCCAATTTCTTGGTTGCTCTCTGGTATGTTGGTCGTCCAAAAAGCAAAGTTGTGTGTCTCTCTCGTCCACCGAAGAAGAGTATGTGGCAGCTGGCAGTTGTTGTGCTCAACTCCTATGGATGAGGCAAACTTTAAAGGATTACGGTGTCACTTGTGACAAAGTGCCTCTGTGGTGTGACAATGAAAGTGCCATCAAGATTTCTCGCAACCCGATGCAACACTTCAAGACGAAGCATATAGAGATTCGGTATCATTTCATCCGGGATCATATACGGCAAGGAGAGATCGAGCTTCACTATGTCAACACTCATGATAACCTTGCAGATATCTTCACAAATCCCTTGGATGAAGCAAGATTTCGCGAGTTAAGGCATGAGCTAAATATCATTGATTTGAGCAATGTGGCTTGAGCACGTGCACACCCCACCATACTATTCATATTGTCTAATCTAGATGTAGGCATGGACATAGGGGGAGTGTTGTTCTCTCAATGAACTCTCTCTCCCCCCATTATGCATAAACTGATCAAGTCTTTCACATTAACCATCTTTGATTGTACTTGTGCTCCAAGGGCGAGTTTTGGTCATGGGCCCAAGGTTAAAATCTTCGCGGTGCCATACCTCTTGACTCAAACATAGGTGGCTTCGGCTACCGCCCTCTCTTGAAGAGGGGTTTCTTATCTCTTGCTGGTGTGTGTTGGTTGTGTCTTGGTCTTTCTTGCATTTGTGTCCTCGTTTCTGAGCTTAGCCATGTTGTTTAGTTGCCGCGGTATGCTGGGCGGTACTACCGCTGGTGGTGCGCGGTACTACCGCTTATAAGCGGTACTACCGCTCCCCAGCGCGGTACTACCGCTGTGGGGCGGTACCAGGGGGTTATATCGGGGCAGGGGGAGGTTTCTCGCCCCCATACCCATTCGCTCGCCCCTTCGTTCCTCGTCCTCTCTCCAGCAGTTCTTCGCCGCGGGAGGGCTCCGACGGATCTCCTCCTCCGGGGCGTTCCTCTCCATTTCCTTCGGTGGAGTCGATCCCCACCTAGTTCTCTTGCCATGGATGCCAGTATTGCCCCCGTTCCTTTTCTCCTCTTGTCTCGTTTTCAGATCTTGTGTTTTAGGGGCAATAGTGGTTGCATCTCTAGATTTTTTGCTAAATCTAGGCTTGAGTAGGATGGAGAAAGCAACTAGACTGTCTAGATGAGAGTATGGTAGGAATATTTTTTAATTTGACAGGCCGGTAGTGCCGGATCTGACCATGGTAGTAGGGAACTGCTATTCCCCCGCCTCGAGCGGTACTATCGCTCTCTTTGAGCGGTACTACCGCTTGGGCGGTACTACCGCTTAGAGGCACGGTACTACTGTTGCCTGCCAAGTTCAACCATGTTTTTTTCCATTCTCTGATCTCCTTTTGTTGTGCTTGTTGGCTTATGCTCATTCTTTCTGGTTGGTTCGCGTGTTTTTGTGTTTGGTTCCAGGTGATGAACATCCTGAGCATCAAGCTCGCCGTATCAACCCCAATCGTGCCACCTCGAAGCGCTAGCGCACATCTGAGTCTGCAGGAGGTTCATCGAGTGCTCCACCTCCACCTCAACTCAAGAAGAAGTCCATGTCGAAGCCAAAGGGCAAAATTGTGACCCAAATGACTGGCAATGAATTCTGGGCAAAGCGTCGCCGCAATCCCTATGAAGTAGATCAAGAATCCAATTTGGTCAACTCTGGAACCGCTTTCAGTTTGCCACTACTTTGATGTGATCAAGGCGTAGAAGAATCTCTTTGTTAGTGTTCTCTCCATCGACAAGGAGTACCTGGAGAAGGATCATGAGTATTTTCGCGATGCTCTTCAGATGTGCTCTCAGCTTAACATTCTCCAGATCATTCAGTTCAACAAGGATTTTTATGCAGATCTTGTGGCTCAATTCTATGCCACTGTCCATCTCGGGACTGATGAGGACAGGACTTTGACATGGATGACCAATGGCAAATTTATTTCTATCAAGTGGAAGGCTTTCATGGAGTTACTTGGGGTGGAAGACCATGGGCTTGAGACTCCTGTTGGCTTTCGTCCTCATCGCAACACTACCTCCACCCACAAGCAAGCTCTCTGGCCCTACTGCACTTCAAAGGTCCACCCTGAAACTAAGAAGGTAACTTATGAGCTGTCTGCCTATCTGGATATCCTTCACCGCATCTTTCGTGAGACCCTCTTCCCTCGAGTTGGGAATCAGGATATGGTTCACTCCTATCTTGTGGACATGCTTCTCTTTTGCCAGCATGAGCTAGAGAAGAACACTCGTGAGTCCCTGGATATCTCTCATGTGATGTGGTCTGAACTCTTATCTGCCATCTCTGAGCACATGTGCCTGATCTATGGACCATTCATCATGCTGCTAATTGAGAAGGCTTGGGATCACACCTATCCCTACGTTTTGCTTGAAACTGGAGAGTTGGTGTCTCATGAGATCAAGCGTCTGAGGAGGAAGGACAACTGGGGCACTCAGGCACCCAAATCTGGGGTTCATCCTCTGCTGCTGCTATGGAGACTGAGGAGGCTGAGGCTGAGGCTGATGATGACAATGACTATGAGCCATCTGGTGCAGCTCAAGCTGAAGATGAAGAAGTTGTTTTACATGGAGTCTCATGGTCAGTACATGACTCATGTGGCAGAGAAGAAGGCTAGGGGACGTCACAAGGAGCTCATGCATCAGTTGGGTGCGACTGTGGCCAGTGGTTCTGAGGAACAGATCACCGAGGAGGAAGAGTGGACTCAGCAGCACTGTGAGTGGACAGATTCCGATGCCGAGCAGTTTCCGGTCGACGACGACGGTGCAGATGACCTCGCTGGGATTTGATGTTCGGGACCTTCACCTGCTCTCACCTAGAGCCGTAGCTTAGCTCTCTGCCCTTTTGGTGTCTCGATGCCAAAGGGGGAGAGAGTTTAGGGATTTGTGTCGTTGCCTTTGTGTTCCTGTCGTTGTGCTTTCTCGTCGTTTGCTTTGTTTGGTTTTCATGAGATCTAAGTTCCCGACATATGGTGTGAGACATATGCTACCTATGCTACCTTCCTTTATCTTATCTATATGTACCTTGGTACTCTATAGCGTGCTTGCTTATCCTGCTATTTACTATGTTCTCATATATCATGCTTAGGTTGTTGGTCTCTAAAATATAGGGGGAGTGTTGATCCTAGTATGTGTGCCGTGCAGTCCAAAGCACTTATCTAGATAGCACACATATAGGGGGAGCCCGTCTATATTTTAGGTGTGTGGGTTTTTGCGCTTACTCTATTCATTACTTTTTTGTGCAAATCCCGTATTGTCATCAATCCACCAAAAAGGGGGAGACTGTAAGGGCATATTTAGCTTGATGGTGTTTTGGTGATTGATGACAATGCTTTTGCGGACTAATCATGTGCTCTAAGCTCTTTCAGATATATCTCACCTAGGCACAAGACGATTATATGCCCCTCGGAATCTATGGAAGACGGTGTTTCATTTTGCTTATTTTTCGGTGGATCTGAGTAATAGGAAAGCCGTACTATTAAGAGGGGATCCGCTTTGGTAAGGTTTGGGTGGAATCAACACGTACACTTCCTTATCGCACCCACCATACCTTCTCGCCTCATTGGAGTTCTACTTTCTCTCTTCTCTGTTCTTCCTGGCCCCCAGCGGTAGCACCGCGGGCCTCAGCGGTTGTACCGCCTAAGTGCCTCAAGCGGTAGTACCGCTTGTTGCACTCCGCGGCACTACCACTGCAGCTCCGTTTTACTACCGCCTCGACTCGAGAGCGCATTTTCTCGTGTCGTGTTTTGCGGCACTAGAAGCGGTAGTAGTGGCGGTAGTACTGCTCCCCAGCGGTAGTACCGCCCTGCAACCACGGTAGTACCGCTCTAGGTCCCAGACCCCTTCCGCGGTAGTACCGCTAAGGTTAAACGGTAGTACCGCTCACTCAAGCGGTAGTACCGCTCTCTGCGGTGCTGAGTTAGGGGGTAACGGTTGGATTGTCCCCCCCCCCCCACTATATAAAGGCATCTTCTTCCTCATTATTGACCTACCTCTTCCCCCAAATACTCCATTGTTGCTCCAAGCTCCATTTTCGCCCGATCTCTCTCCCTAGCCTATCAAACTTGTTGATTTGCTCGGGATTGCTTGAGAAGGAATCGATCTACACTTCCACCAAGAGATATTTGATTCCCCCCCACTAATCCCTAGCGGATCTTGTTACTCTTGGGTGTTTGAGCACCCTAGACGGTTGAGGTCACCTCGTAGCCATATTCCATTGTGGTGAAGCTTCGTGGTGTCGTTGGGAGCCTCCAATTCGGTTGTGGAGATATCCCCAACCTTGCTTGTAAAGGTTCGGTTGCCGCCTTCAAGGGCACCACTAGTGGAGTCACGGCACCTTGCATTGTGTGAGGGCGTGAGGAGAATACGGTGGCCCTAGTGGCTTCTTGGGGAGCATTGTGCCTCCACACCGCTCCAACGGAGACGTACTTCCCCTCAAAGGGAAGGAACTTCGGCAACACATCCTCGTCTTCACCGGTTCCACTTGTGGTTATTTCTTCCCTTTACTTGTGCAAGCTTTACTTGTTTATCTTATATAGCTTGCTTGTGAGGTTGTTATTTTTACTTCATATAAGTTGTCATCACAGTATCATATCTAGACAACTAAGTTTGACGCTTAATTTAAAGTGGTTAAGAAAAGATAAAAATTGTTAGTTGCCTATTCACCCCCCCCGCCCCTCTAGTCAACCATATCAATCCTTTCAGCGTTGAAGGACACTCCTTTCAGGGTGATTTATGGACGGGATCCCCCCTCCTTCCGGGACTATACACCGGGCAAGATTCGCAATCAGGCAGTCGAATGGCAGATCGTCTACCGCGATCAGTTCTTACTCAACATCCGTGAGCGTCTCCTTCAGGAAGCACAATAGTACAAGCATTACTACGATGATAAACATCGGGCCCTTTCTTTTGATATTGGAGAGTGGGTTTGGCTCCGTCTTCACTACCGGGCGGCGGCATTCCTTGGAGTAGCGACCAAAGGGAAATTGGCTCCCAAATATTATGGACCCTTCAAAGTCCTCGCTAAAATTGATATGGTTGCTTACCGTTTGGAGCTGCCCCCATGCGCCCGCATTCACAATGTCTTCCATGTCGGGGTCCTGAAGAAGTACCATGGTCCACCGCCGGAAGTTCTGCCGATGCTTCCATCTTTGTTTCAGGGTTGAGTACACCCAACCCCTGTCCAAGCATTACGTGCTCGTATTGCTCGCGGTGTCCAGCAGGTGCTCATTCACTGGGAGGGCCAGCCGACATCTGTTGCTTCATGGGAGGATGTTACAACCTTCCGCGAACGTTATCCAAGCTTCCAGCTCGAGGACAAGTTTTTTCAGAATGGAGGGGGAGATGTCATGTGGGGCCAACCCTATAGGCGCAAGAGACCTGCGCGGGCCGGCCCTGCACCTGCCTTGAAATATGTCCTATTTTAATTATAGTCTTTTTAGATTGGAGTCTCGGTATTAGTTGGAAAGGTTTAGTCCCGAAGAAGGTTACCCTACCAACACCCAATTGTAATAGGAGTTTGTAACCTGGTCTTGTAATTAGGCTATATATAACCAGCCCTTGGATCAATAAACGCAAGCAGAAAATATCCTACAACCTCACCTCCTTTGCTCCTGCGCCACGACACCCCTCCTCACCCCCTTCTCCAACCATAGGCCAGCGAGGGCTTCGCCCCCGTCCTTCTACCACCCACGACTACTACCTGCGCGGCAATCAGCCGAGCCGTGACACGGTCACAACAGGCAAACAGACATGCCAAGGATATAATGAAAGCAATTATAAAAACAAATCTGTTGCGCAAATAAGTTAATGATGAACATAAGGTGACTTGATGATGAACACATTGCTAATATTCGTTTGACATGACGCATGCTACAATTAACATCACACTGATCACACTAAAAATGCACAAAATCTAGTTGGAATTTGCCAAAAAAATAGTATGGATAAATACTCTGTGTCATCGTAATTTCAAAGGGAGCAACAAGATCTGAAAGATAATCTGATTGAGCAGATATTGGGGCAAGAGAAATTTCAACGGGGACAACAAGATTTGAAAGATAACTTTGATTAAGCAGATCTTGGGGCATGAACAGAAATCCATAAAGTCCCTCAAAGGAGTGAAAAATATGAGCATCTCCGAGCACAGAATGCAAGATCAAGACCAAGCAACTTTACCCATACTAATTGAATGAGGCGATCTGAATTACAAAAGAGAACCAGGTGGTGGACATAACAAGGATTCACTGCCGAGGACCAAGATGATGGTCGAAGGGAGGGGAGAAAGATTGTGATGGATCTGATATGGCTGGATCCACACACGGGAAGCCCCGCACAAACTTCTGGCCGGCCGGATCCATCAAATGACGAAGCCAGCACGGCCGACTCCGACGAACTCTTCTCCATGTATCTTCGGCTCCAACTTCCTTTTGCCATGCTGGTCCTCAGCCACGACACTGCTGGGAAGCAATGCGCTACCACGGGGCCTAATCTGAGCGGGGGCATACCACCGGAAAAGAAGGAGATGGCATATCCACTCCCATCCAGATCCGCCGCCAGGAGACACACTTGTTGGTGTCGAGGAAGAGAGAGATAGAGAGCAGGGAGGGGGGGCCAATACTGCTACAGTATGCGCCTAACGCGACACTACGATTAGAGACCCTTCAACGAAACTGTGTGCGATGCAATAATCGCAAACGGTGATGTAAAAACCCTGTCAAAAAGGTGCAAAACATTTGCGATGATGGATGCATCAAACACGGTTTAGATTTTAGATATGTGTGTGATGAAGGGCATACGGTTAAGTTCAATGAACTATTTGCGATGAGGAAGAAGAACAGAAATGGGCAACCAGATGAAGGTGTGTGCGATATACAGCATACGGTTCACTCGGATGAACTGTTTGTGATTAGACAACACAAAAGAAACGGTCAGCCAGAACAAAGTGTGTGTGATATACGGCATACGATTCAGTTGGATGAACTGTTTGTTTTGAGCAAAGAGATTATAAATGGTTCAATTTAACAGGATGTGTGTGGTACGCGGCAAACAGGTCTGTAAATAGAAATGTGTGCGAAGACCGATAATAACAGAGACGATTGCTTCTAATAAGATGTATGTGATATGCTCTGTCTACACAACATCTATTGGCCATTAGGCGATGGGCGGTCATCCGAGTATGCCATAAGAATGCGAAGAGGACATCCTATATCAGCAAGGACTAGTTGTTCCACCAATAGCTCATCTAAGAGAACTCTCAGGTTAACTGTGCTCAGGCTGGAGCAGCCATGAGATGGGTGACCGCATGGGTATTTGTCTTGATGTTAATTCCACTGATGGGATGTATCTTAAAGGTCCATTAAGGACATTTATGACACATCCCATCAGTGAAATTAACCTCAAGGTCCTTGTTTTGAATTTGTTTTGTTGTTTAACACATGTTAAACAAGGTCTACCGCATTACTTTTTGAGAATGTGCGATCGTGGCATACAGTTGATCCATCTGACCTGTTTGTGATGGAATAAGCCGTGTGTGTTGTGGGGCAAACGCTTGCTAGTATACAATTGTTTGCGATTGACGAATTCATCACCGACGGGTTCCGTAGTGTGGTCCGTGTTCATCTGATCATCATCTACTTCTTTTGCTAGCTTGATGTTCCTTATATGCTAAGTTTCCATTAATTGATGGCATTTTATGAACATGCCAAAATTTACCACCATTTCCTCACTTGTTTCTCGCCACCCAGCGATATTGCGCATAAACCTAGGCGGCGCGAGACGCACGGAGGCAACAAGCGCATCCTGTAACACATCAACCTTTCCCCAAGAATGCCAACCCACCAAAGCGCCGCCTCTGCCATCAACCTCATCAACGAGGAAAACGAGAAGGGGCCACAACACGTCGAGGCTGAGGCACTCCCCGGCAATGCGATGGACGATGCTGTGATGCGCGTCATTGCCAGGATTGAGCAGACCCTTGGCGCATGGCGCTTGAGCACCGCCGATCAAGATAGGCATGTCAGCGCCAAGAGGCTGTAGCTCACCGCACAACATGATCGATGACACGCCGTAGAGCCAGCTAGGCGTGTCCGCGCCGATAGGGTGCGGCTCGCCGCACGGCGAGACCGTTGGAGCGCCGCAGAGTGAGAGGCGCGACGCGCGGCACAGCAAGGGCGGATCTATCGGCGCTTGCCTGCTGTCGACACGGTGTCGTAGCTGGGTACACGTCCCGTCAGTACCCCCATTCCTCGCCAGGGGTGGGCAGAGGCCCTTTGCACCGTACTTGCACCAGAGGCTGGCCACGTTGTACTTGCACCGGATGCCCGCTGCACCGTTCGCTTGGGCCGTTCCATTCTCCTTGTCTGCGGCCCGCTCGATGCCAACACGCTGGTCGGTAGGCTTGATACGTCTCCAAGGTTCTATAATTTTTTATTGTTCCATGCTATTATTTATGAAGTCTTGGATGTTTAATGGGCTTTATCATTCACTTTTATATCATTTTTGGGACTAACCTACAAACCCAAAGGCCCAGTCCAGATTGTTGTTTTTTGCCTATTTCAGGGTTTTGCAGAAAAGGAATATCAAACGGAGTCCAAACGGAATGAAACCTTCGCGAGAGATATTTTTGGAGAAAATCACGCACGGAAAACGTCGGGACCAAGTCAGGGGACAGCTGGGCTGCTGATACATCTCAAACGTATCTACTTTTCCAAACACTTTTGCTATTGTTTTGACCTCATTCTTGCATGATTTGAACTAAACTAACCCGGACTGACGCTGTTTTCAGCAGAGCTGCCTGTATGGTTTTATTGTGTGCAGGAAAACGGATTTTTAGGTATCTCAGAAAATTCCACGAAAAATCACAGAAAATCCACGCACCCGAAGGAACCTGTTGCCGGAAGAGGGGCCAGAGGGGGGCAGGGGGCTCCAGGCGCCCTGGTGGCGCGGCCCACCCCCTGGCCGCGCCGGGAGGCCGCCTGGGTGGGCCCCACCTCCCCTGGTGCCCTACTTTGACCCGTATTTTAGCTCGCGACGGAAAAATCCCAGATCAGAAGTTCTTTTCCCAGTTTTCGTCACGGAGCCGCCGCCACCCTTTGTTCTTCTTCGGGAGGGCTAATCTGGAGGCTGATTTGGCCTCCGGAGAGGGGAGATCGTCGCCATCGTCATCATCATCACCACTCCATCCTCCCTCCATGACTTGTCCTTTCATGTGTGAGTAATCCCCTGCTGTAGGCAAAGGGGGTGGTAGGGATTGGATGAGTTAGATCATGTAATAGTTTGTCAGATCATTGGGGGCATGTTGCCTATCATCTACTATGGTGTTTATCATCTTTGCTTCAACTTGTTATTCTTAATGCTTGTCACTTAGGGCCCGAGTGCCATGATTTCAGATCTGAACCATATGTGTTTGCATGAATATATTTGTGTTCTTGATCCTATCTATGAGTTGTTTGCACCTATTACGGTTCGGAACGGATGATCCCAAAAGTGACAGCTTGGGACACCAAAGGGGATGGTCCGTAGTTTGAGGATTACATGTATCCATTGAGTTTATTGCTTTGTTCCTGTGCTCTTTGACAGGAGCACCTTAATCTCCATAAGTTCCTTTCGGCCCCGTTCGTAGCGGGATGGTAGGACAAAAGATGTTGTGCAAGTTCTTATTGCAAGCACGTACAACTACCTACGGGATACATGCCTAATGTTTGATGTTTGCCTAGATGATTATTACTTTTCCGTGTGCCTTGCCCCAAGTTAGAATCATGATATATCTCATCCATGCAGCGCCCAACCATCCATCTCCCTAGCCTACAGTGTTTTAAATCCTGCTGGTTACTAGTTGCTACTTTTGCTATTTACTTTCGCTGTTTACTTTTACTATCACCACCGTCATTACCATATCACCGTTACCACTTATCTTTTGTTGCAAGTAAGTATATTTCAGGTGCGGTTGAATTGACAACTCAACTGTCAAATCTTATAAATACTCTTTGGCTCCCCGTGTGTCGAATCAATAAATTGGGTTATTCTTACCCGCGAAGACTATCTCGATCCCTTACGGTTGAGGGTTATCAAGTACCGTTTTCTGGCGCCGTTGCCGGGGAGCATAGCAATATTTACAAGTCTACTTTAAGTATCCTACCTGCTGCACTTCATCCGCTATGGGTAAGAAAGGAGACCCCAAGGTTCCGATCTTACTATCCACTACAAGAAGAGGTACTGTTCTGAGCACTAGTGCTACACTTGATTCACCTTCTGTTATGAGTAAGTTTGCCTCACCGCCACCACATGATGCTCCTACTGAATCTGTTACTATGTCCGATACTCTTGATGATGCTTCTACTACTCTTGATGATATTAGTTCACTTGGTTATGCTCTTGAGAAACAGATTGCTGCTGCTGCAAAAAAGTCTGGAATTGAAATTCCTGTTACTCGCTACCCTATTGGTGGAACTTACGATTATCTGATTTGAGTAAACTCAAGGAGAGACTCCTTGATGATGATTACTATATGCTTGATGAAGATTTATGCAGGGAACAGACAGAGTTTGCCGGCTCTGACCCTGAAGTTATTAAGAAGCTGTTTGAAAAACACTCTTTGAAGAACAAAACCGTTCCTGATCCTGAATTTGCTACATCTCCTATATGCATTGATGATCCTGATTATGATTTCTCTGTTGATCTTTCACTTATACCTATGGTTGAAGCTGACCCCTTTTATGGCAGAGAAAATGATGATGCTATTGCACACCTGACTAAACTCGGTGAGTTGGGTGGCTTGTTTACCACGGATGAGAAGATACGATACTTTTATGTGACCAAGCTTCTTCCTTTCTCCTTGAAGGAAGGTGCTAAAACATGGTATTATTCACTCCCATGCGGTTCCATTAAGAGTCCTCAAGACTTAGCTTACTCTTTTGTTGATAAGTACTTTCCTGCTCACATGCAACATGCTGCTTTACAAAGAATTTATAACTTTAAACAGTTGCATGATGAGCACCGCCCTAAAGCTTGGGGGAGGTATTGCGGTCTGATTCGGGCTAGACTAGGACATGAAGTCCCTAAGAACGAATTAATCGATATATTTTATGCTGGTCTAACTGATGAATCCAGGTCCTATTTGGACAGTTGTGCTGGTTGTGTTTTCAGGAAAAGAACACCGGACGATGCACAGGATTTGATGGGCAGGATTGCCAAAAACCATGAAGATTGGTCCGTCCCTGAACCACCTCCACCACCAAAGAAGAGGGGCATGTTTTTTCTAAGCCCCGAAGATATGCGAGAAGCAAAGAAGTCTATTAAAGAGAAGGGTATTAAAGCTGAAGACGTGAAGAATCTACCCCCTATTGAGAAGCTGTGTGAGCCTACCACTCACCCTTCTATGGTAGAGGTACACTCTCTTTTAGATTTAAACGCAAGTGACATCCCTCATGGTAAGCCTCCTGATCAATGTTTAGATGAGTTTGATAATTTTATTATGAAACAAAATCATTTTAATGAGAGGATACAAAGTCAATTGCATGATAATTCCCTTGCTATCAAAAGTTTGCTTGATGTCCTAGGTAGAACAGTTAATGATGTTCAATGTCTTGTGAAGCATTTTCATATGGTTCAAACTCAGCTTGAACAAATTTCTAATGTACAAAAAGATTTGCTTGCTAACAATGCCAAACAAGATGATTTGCAGGCCTTCGGGATTAAGACCCGAGGAGGAACTAGCACTCAAGATCCTCTCTATCCAGAGGGGCATTCGAGGAGAATCGAGCAAGATTCTCAAATGCAAGAAGGAGAAATTGTTGGCTCTCCAAAAAAGAAGAAGAAGAAAGATAAGGAGACTGACAATTCCAATGATCCTATTACAGATGAAGAGCCAGCTGTTGATCCCAACAGTGTATCTATCTCCGATGCTGAGACTGAAGACGGTGCTGAACCTGAAGGTAAGGGTAATGAGAAGAATGATCCGCCTGAAGTTCGAGAAGAAGAAGCACCTGACAAACGTAAGAGGTACACTAGAGAAGACTTCATCGCAAGAAGACATGGGAAGGAAAGAGAACCATGGGTACAGAAACCCATGCCCTTTCCAGGTAAGTCTCTCAAATCTAAAGAAGAAGAGCATTACAATAAGTTTTGTGAGTGGATTAAACCTCTTTTTCTTCAAATCCCTTTGACTGATGCTATTAAGTTACCTCCTTATTCAAAATATATGAAAGATATTGTCACTAATAAAAGAAAAGTTCCTAATGAAGCAATATCTACTATGCTTGCTAACTACTCTTTCAGTGGCAAGATTCCTGAGAAGCTCGGTGATCCAGGTATAACCACCATTCCTTGCTCCATAAAGAATAATTATGTCAAAACTGCTTTATGTGATCTTGGAACAGGAGTGAGTGTTATGCCTCTCTCTCTTTACAAGAGGCTTTGTTTAGAGAAACTAATTCCTACAGATATCTCTCTTCAGATGGCTGACAAGTCAACCGCCGTTCCGATAGGTATTTGTGAGGATGTTCTAGTAGAAGTTGCTAATTGTTTGATTCTTACTGATTTTGTTGTGCTTGACATGCCCGAGGATGGGAGCATGTCCATTATTCTTGGTAGAGCTTTTCTTAACACCGCAGGTGCTATTATTGATTGCAACAAAGGGAAGGTTACCTTCAATGTGAATGATAAAGAACACACGGTGTATTTCCCAAATAAGACCGACAGGAGACATGGCCTCAACTCTATAGAAAATATCGAGACCGTGAAGATTGGAGAATGGGACTGTCCACTACATGTGCATCACAAATACAAAACTATTATGGTGGGGACAATGTCCATCAAAGGAAAGGTTCAGTGATTACTTCGTAAGAGGTGAGACTTTTTGCTCTATATATCGCCTATTTGTTGGTAAGACTTGATCAACCTTACTAGTAAACATGTTTTATATAGATAAAAAGTTGAGCTTGTTATGTTTTCATTTATTTTAGTTTTTGTTCTCTTTGCTGTACCAAGTGTTTATGTTTTGAAGCTTCACAATACTAATCACTGCTTTAAGTTTTCAGAAAGTCTTCCAGCTTTTTGAACTTCGAAAAAATTTCAACAGTAAAGTTTTCAGAAAAATTCCAGAAAAATAAAAATAAAAATTTCCATGCCGGGAGTGATCCAGAGGTACCTGGGGCCAGCCAGGGGGACCCACCAGTGGCCCAGGCGGCCAGCTGGCGCGGCCTGCCCCCTGGCCACGCCCACAGGGCGCCTGGGGCCCACAAGGCCCCCCTCCAGGTAAGTCTTCTTCCTCCCTCTCTCTTTCTCTCCAAAAACGCGAGTTCTGCACTTGTTCTTGCGTTCTTGCTGCTCTTGGAGGCGATTCTTCGATCTCTCTCTACAGCCTATCATTTGAGCTGAGATTTTGAACAAATACTCCCTGGTATGTGACTCCTCCACCCCTCCAATTAGATTTCTGATTGGTGGCTTCATTTGTGAGTATTTAGTAGTTCTTGGTGCTGTATAGATGAGCTTGCATGCATGTGTAGAAAGTTATTTTCCAAGTTTTGATGCAAGTTTATGCCTTGGGCAAGTGAGTTGAGTAGTTTGCCTTAACCCACCTTGTTTTAATCCTTGTTTTTGTAATTTGCCAAAAATTTCAGAAATGAGTTTGTTAGGAAGGGCAAAGGGGTGGCTTGAGAAGAGGAGGCCCACGCACTCCGATCGAGTTACTAGAGCCGCAGCTTCACCCTCAACTGCTAGGGTGAGCTATAATGAAGATCATGTGCCCCTAGAGTTGTTGGAAGACACAAGTCCAGCACGTGCTATGACGTTTCCATGTGATGAATTCCTTGAAGCTGCGGGAATCAAGGATGAGTTTTATAATCTTTGTGCTAATGCAGGTCTGACATGGCTCGTCACGTGCCGTGTTACTCAGTATCAAAAACTCACCTCCAGTTTCATTAACAGTTTTAGATATAATCCTGATTCAGGTGCTATTGAGTTTAAAATTTACAATGATCTTATCACCATGCCTTTGGGAAAGTTTTGTGAAATAATAGGTGTGCCAAACGTTGGGAGAACGGCTAGGATGACCTCTCAGCCCTCCGAGCTGAAAACCGTCTTCAACTCTCTCTGCAGCATGGGTACGAGGGATATTCATCGGTCAAAGATCTCCAGCATCTTATTCCCTCACCTCGGGTATTTTGCATATTATGTTGCTAGAGGGGTGTTAGCTCGTGACAACACGAGCAACACTTCTGCGCCGGATATTGCTGTCCTGGCAGCCGCCCTCTCAGGGAGGTCTGATTATAATCTGGGTGCCTTAATTGCTCGACGCCTTGCTATGAACGGTAACAAGGGAGACTTATATGGTGGCGTTTATGCCACACTTATCTTAGAACATCTTGGAGGCACCCCACACCCTGATGATAATCCTTTTACTTATTTAAGCTTTGATCTTGCTGCTATGAAAAGGCATAAGTTTGTTACCATGACTTCTGAGCTTGATAATCTTGTTTATATCTTGCATTTCGGAACTACCGCGGAACGCGAGATCCGTCTACCTGCACCTCTTTTGTTTGATTTTTCTCGCGGGAACGGATTGTCCTTTGATGTTATCCAGTTCGATGAGTTCATGGCCCAGCATCAGTTTCATAACCCCATGGAGGGAGTTGTGCCCGACGAGGAGGAGCACGGTGAGTTACCACCTTTTCAGGAGGAAACCGCCATCGAGTTTGGTGAAGGGTCTTCCTCTGCTTGGCGTACGGACCCTTCCTCGTGGGAGACTCCGAGGAGTTCGGTGTACGCGCCAGCATCCTTCTACGACCCTTGGACTCACCACCATACCCCCGGAGCAGGAGGCTCCTGGGAGCAGTAGCTGCTACCAACTTAGGCCAAAAGCCTAAGCTTGGGGGAGTACGTGCCCCTCTCACTTTTCCATTGTATTATCCGTTTTATTCGCTTTGATCTTTTCGAAGTTTTTGCCCGTTCTTCTTTATTTCTCTCTTTGCAAAAACAACAAAAAGATTTTCTCTTTCTTTTGCTTTCGTTCAACCTTTGAAATAATCCAAAAAGATTTCCTTTTTCTCTTTAGTTTCCTTTGTTTTCAGAGTTCAGCTCGAGTCTGTGATGGCATTTAATTATATTTCCTACGTTCGATCATGCAAGTGACGAGGCAGTAATGACGAAGATCGACTGAAGGGAAGCAACAAGGAAGACCGATATGAACTCTTCTTGTTTCTACTTTTGTACATATGCCTATACTTATGATCTAGAGACCAGCTTGTAGCGACATAGTGCTATGTTTACAATGCTCTTATAGTGGTTCATGCTTTCCTTGTGGCTAGTCTCGAATAGCTAGAGTATATAATGTGTTATTGAAATGATTTACATGCATTGCACTGTTCATAGTTCGGTATACTAAGGTGGTATTTCCCTTCGGAGAATTTTTGGATTGACTTGGCACATGTTTACACATGTTTAAGACTAAAAAGTCTGCTCTGCCTTGATGATCTTTGAGTTTTAGAATAGTTATATCACTTCCATGCCCGATTCAATGTTGCTTTGTCGCTCTGCATGATTATGACCGTTATGGTTGGAGAATGTAGCATAATTCAAAAAAATTCTACGCTTTCACCAAGATCCAACTATGGAGACATCTAGCAATGAGCAAGTAAGAGTGCATCTACATACCGTTATGTAGATCGCGTGCGGAAGCTTTCAACGAAGTGTGGATGAAGTAGTCGTACTCTTCACGTTCTTCGTCACCGATGATCTAGCGCCGAACGGACGGCACCTCCGTGTTCAACACACGTACGGTGCAGCAACGTCACCTCCTTCTTGATCCAGCAAGGGGGGAGGAGAAGTCGTCAGAGATCCGGCAGCACGACGGCGTGATGACGGATGCAGTGGAGATCGCAGCAGGGCTTCGCCGGGCGCCCTGCGTTGGAGTATGGAGGTGTGACGGGAGGGGGAGAGGCGCCAGGGCTTGGGTGCGGCTGCCCTCTCCCTCCCCACATATATATAGGGGCCAGGGGGGTGCGCCTGGGCCCCCTGCAGATCCAATCTGCAAGGGGGCGGCGGCCAGGGGGGTTCCTTGCCCCCCAAGGCAAGTGGAGCCCCCCTCCCCCTTAGGGTTTTAACCCTAGGCGCATGGGGAGGTGGGTCCCCCTAGTGGTGCGCCAGCCCAGAGGGCTGGACACTTCCCCTTGCGGCCTAGGGGCCCCACCGGGATGGGTGGCCCCACCCGGTGGACCCCCGGGGCCCCTCCGGTGGTCCCGGGACGCTCCCGGTGACCCCCGGAGATCACCCGTTGGCCGAAACTGGACTTCCTATATATCAATCTTTACCTCCGGACCATTCCGGAACTCCTCGTGACGTCCGGGATCTCATCCGGGACTCCGAACAACTTTCGGGTTTCCACGTGCATTTATCTCTACGACCCTAGCGTTACCGAACCTTAAGTGTGTAGACCCTACGGGTTCGGGAGACACGTAGACATGACCGAGACCACTCTCCGGTCAATAACCAACAGCGGGATCTGGATACCCATGTTGGTTCCCACGTGTTCCTCAATGATCTTCATCGGATGAACCACCGTGTCAAGGATTCACTCAATCCCGTATGTTATTCCCTTTGTCCATCGGTACGGTACTTGCCCGAGATTCGATCGTCGGTATTCCCGATACCTTGTTCAATCTCGTCATGGCAAGTCTCTTTACTCGATCCGTAATCCATCATCCCGTGACTAACTACTTAGTCACATTGAGCTCATTATGATGATGTCTTACCGAGTGGGCCCAGAGGTACCTCTCCGTCATACGGAGTGACAACATCCCAGTCTTGGTTCATACCAACTCAACAAACACTTTCGGAGATACCCGATGCGTACCATTATAGCCACCCAGTTACGTTGTGACGGTTGGCACACCCAAAGTACTCCTACGGTATCCGGGAGTTGTACAACCTCGTGGTCTAAGGAATAAATACTTGACACCGAAAAGCTTATGCATTACGAACTATACGATCTCGTGTTATGCTCAAGTTTGGGTCTTGTCCATCACATCATTCTCCTAATGATGTGATCCCGTTATCACTGACATCCTATGTCCATGGTCAGGAAACCGTGACCATTTGTTGATCAACGAGCTGGCAACTAGAGGCCTACCAGGGACTCAATGTGGTCTGTGTATTCACACATGTATCGCTGTTTCCGTACAATACAATTCAAGCATGAATAACAGACAATTATCATGAACAAGGAGATATAATAATAATGCTTTTATTATTGCCTCTAGGGCATATCTCCAACAGTCTCCCACTTGCACTAGAGTCAATAATCTAGTTACATTGTGATGAATCGAACACCCATAGAGTTCTGGTGTTGATCATGTTTTGCCCGTGAAAGAGGTTTAGTCAACGGGTCTGCGACATTCAGATCCGTATGCACTTTACAAATATCTATGTCTCCATCCTGAACATAATTCCGGATGGAGTTGAAACGGCGCTTGATGTGCTTGGTCTTCTTGTGAAACCTGGGCTCCTTGGTAATAGCAATAGCACCAGTGTTGTCACAGAAGAGAGTCATCGGGCTTGACGCGCTTGGAATGACTCCTAGGTCGGTGATGAACTCCTTCATCCAAACTCCTTCCTGCGCTGCTTCAGAAGCAGCTATGTACTCCGCTTCACATGTAGATGCTGCCACCACGCTTTGCTTGCAACTGCACCAGCTGACTGCCCCTCCATTCAAAATATACACGTATCCGGTTTGTGACTTAGAGTCATCCAGATCTGTGTCGAAGCTAGCATCGACGTAACCCTTTACGACGAGCTCTTCGTCACCTCCATAAACGAGAAACATATCCTTAGTCCTTTTCAGGTACTTCAGGATGTTCTTGACCATTGTCTAGTGTTCCGTACCGGGATCACTTTGGTACCTCCCTACCAAACTTATGGCAAGGTTCACATCAGGTCTGGTACACAGCATGGCATACATGATAGAACCTATGGCCGAGGCATAGGGAATGACACTCATCTTTTCTCTATCTTCTGCCGTGGTCGACGACTGAGCTTTGCTCAATCTCATACCTTGCAAAACAGGCAAGAATCCTTTCTTTGACTGATCCATATTGAACTTCTTCAATATTTTGTCAAGGTATGTACTTTGTGAAAGACCAATGAGGCGTCTCGATCTATCTCTATAGATTTTGACACCTAATATGTAAGCAGCTTCTCCAAGGTCCTTCATTGAAAAACTTTTGTTCAAGTAGGCCTTTACATTTTCCAAGAATTCTATATCATTTCCCATCAGCAATATGTCATCCACATATAATATGAGAAATGCCACAGAGCTCCCACTCACTTTCTTGTAAATACAGGCTTCTCCATAAGTCTGTATAAAGCCAAACGCTTTGATCACCTCATCAAAGCGAATATTCCAACTCCGAGATGCTTGCACCAGCCCGTAGATCGAGCGCTGGAGCTTGCATACCTTGTTAGCGTTCTCTGGATCGACAAAACCTTCCGGTTGCATCATATACAACTCTTCCTTGAGGAAGCCATTAAGGAATGCTGTTTTGACGTCCATTTGCCATATCTCATAATCATAGAATGCGGCAATAGCTAACATGATTCTGACTGACTTCAGCATCGCTACGGGAGAGAAAGTCTCGTCGTAGTCAATCCCTTGAACTTGTCGATAACCCTTAGCGACAAGCCGAGCCTTATAGATGGTCACATTACCATCCGCGTCTGTCTTCTTCTTAAATATCCATTTGTTTTCTATGGCGTGCCTATCATCAGGCAAGTCCACCAAAGTCCATACTTTGTTTTCATACATGGATTCTATCTCGGATTTCATGGCTCCAAGCCATTTATTGGAATCTGGGCCCGCCATCGCTTCTTCATAGTTCGAAGGTTCACCATTGTCTAACAACATGATTTCCAGGACAGGGTTGCCGTACCACTCTGGCGCGGAACGTGCCCTTGTGGACCTTTGAAGTTCAGTAGTAACTTGATCAGTTTCTTCATGATCATTATCATTAACTTCCTCCCTTGTCGGTGCAGGCACCTCAGGAACAGTTTCCTGCGCTGCGCTACTTTCCGATACGGGAGGGGTGACTGTCACCTCATCAAGTTCTACTTTCCTCCCACTCACTTCTTTCGAGAGAAACTCTTTCTCCAGAAAGCATCCATTCTTGGCAACAAAGACTTTGCCTTCGGATCTGTGGTAGAAGGTGTACCCAATCGTTTCCTTTGGGTATCCTATGAAGACGCATTTTTCCGATTTGGGTTCGAGCTTTTCAGGTTGAAGTTTCTTGACATAAGCATCGCAACCCCAAACTTTCAGAAATGACAGCTTCGGTTTCTTGCCAAACCAAAGTTCATACGGAGTCGTCTCAATGGATTTCGACGGAGCCCTATTTAAAGTGAATGCGGCAGTCTCTAAAGCATAACCCCAAAAAGATAGCGGTAAATCGGTGAGGGACATCATAGATCGCACCATGTCTAACAGAGTACGATTTCGACGTTTGGACACACCGTTACGTTGAGGTGTTCCGGGCGGTGTCAATTGTGAAACAATTCCACAGCTTCTAAGGTGTGTGCCAAATTCATGACTTAAATATTCACCCCCACGATCCGATCGCAAGAACTTTATTTTTCTGTCACGTTGATTCTCAACCTCATTCTGAAATTCCTTGAACTTTTCAAAGGTCTCAGACTTGTGTTTCATCAAATAGATATACCCATATCTACTCAAGTCATCTGTGAGGGTGAGAACATAACGGTAGCCTCCGCGAGCCTCAACACTCATTGGACCGCACACATCGGTATGTATGATTTCCAACAAGTTGGTTGCTCGCTCCATTGTTCCGGAGAACGGAGTCTTGGTCATCTTGCCCAAGAGGCATGGTTCGCACGTGTCAAATGATTCATAATCAAGAGACTCCAGAAGTCCATCTGAATGGAGCTTCTTCATACGTTTGACACCAATATGACCAAGGCGGCAATGCCACAAGTATGTGGGACTATCATTATCAACTTTACATCTTTTGGCATCTACACTATGAATATGTGTATCACTACGTTCGAGATTCATCAAAAATAAACCATTGACCAGCGGGGCATGACCATAAAACATATCTCTCAAATAAATAGAACAACCATTATTCTCCGATTTGAAAGAGTAGCCATCTCGCATAAGACGAGATCCAGAAACAATGTTCATGCTCAAAGCTGGTACTAAATAACAATTATTGAGGTTTAAAACTAATCCCGAGGGTAATTGTAGAGGTAGCGTGCCGACGGCGATCACATCGACCTTGGAACCATTCCCGACGCGCATCGTCACCTCATCCTTCGCCAGTCTCTGTTTATTCCGCAGCTCCTGTTTTGAGTTACAAATGTGAGCAACTGCACCGGTATCGAATACCCAGGAGCTACTACGAGTGCTGGTAAGGTACACATCAATAACATGTATATCATATATACCTTTGACGTTGCCGGCCTTCTTGTCTGCTAAGTATTTGGGGCAGTTCCGCTTCCAGTGACTCGTTCCCTTGCAATAAAAGCACTCTGTCTCATGCTTGGGTCCATACTTTGGCTTCTTCCCGGTAACAGGCTTACCAGGCGCGGCAACTCCCTTGCCGTCCTTCTTGAAGTTCTTCTTACCCTTGCCTTTCTTGAACTTAGTGGTTTTATTGACCATCAACACTTGATGTTCTTTCTTGATGTCTACCTCCGCTGATTTTAGCATTGAATATACCTCGGGAATGGACTTCTCCATCCCCTGCATATTAAAGTTCAACACGAAGCTCTTGAAGCCTTGTGGGAGCGACTGGAGGATTCTGTCAACGACCGCTTCATCTGGGAGATTCATTCCCAGCTGAGACAAGCGGTTGTGCAATCCTGAAATCTTGAGGATGTGCTCACTGACAGAACTGTTCTCCTCCATCTTACAGCTGTAGAATGCGTCGGAGACATCATATCTCTCGACTCGGGCATGAGCTTGGAAAACCATTTTCAGCTCTTCGAACATCTCATATGCTCTGTGGTGCTCAAAACGTTTTTGGAGCCTCGACTCTAAGCTGTAAAGCATGCCACACTGAACCAGGGAGTAATCATCACTACGCGACTGCCAAACGTTCAGAACGTCTTGGGCCGCATCGGGAGCAGGTGCATCACCTAGCGGTGCTTCTAGGACATATGATCTCTTGGCAGCTATGAGGATAATCCTCAGGTTACGGACCCAATCCGTATAGTTGCTACCATCGTCTTTCAGCTTGGTTTTCTCTAGGAACGCGTTGAAGTTGAGGGAAACCTGAGCGTGGGCCATTTGATCTACAAGAGATATTGAAAAGAATTTAGACTATGTTCATGATAATTAAGTTCATCTTAATCAAATTATAATGAACTCCCACTCAGAATGACATCTCTCTAGTCATCTAAGTAATACACGATCCGAATCGAGTAGTCCGTGTCCGATCATCACTTGAGACGGACTAGTCATCAACGGTGAACATCTTCATGTTGATCGTATCTTCTATACGACTCGTGTTCGACCTTTCGGTCTTCCGTGTTCCGAGGCCATGTCTGTACATGCTAGGCTCGTCAAGTGAACCCTAAGTGTATCGCGTGTGTAAATCTGTCTTACACCCGTTGTATGCGAACGTTAGAACCTATCACACCCGATCATCACGTGGTGCTTCGGAGCAACGAGCTTTAGCAACGGTGCACAGTTAGGGGAAACACAATACTTGAAATTTTAGTGAGAGATCATCTTATTTACTACCGTCGTTCTAAGTAACAAGATGCATAAACATGATAAACATCACATGCAATCAATTAAAGTGACATGATATGGCCAATATCATCTTGCTCCTTGGATCTCCATCTTCGGGGCGCCATGATCATCTTGTCACCGGCTCGACACCATGATCTTCATCATCATGATCTCCATCATCGTGTCTTGAAGAAGTCGTCACGCCAACTATTACTTCTACTACTATAGCTAACGTTTAGCAATGAAGCAAAGTAATTACATGGCGTTATTCAGTGACACGCAGGTCATACAACAATTAAGACAACTCCTATGGCTCCTGCCGGTTGTCAAGTTCATCGACATGCAAGTCGTGATTCCCTATTACAAAAACATGATCAATCTCATACATCACATATAGCATTCATCACATCTTCGTTTTGGCCATACCACGTCACATAGCACATGCTGCAAAAACAAGTTAGACGTCCTCTAATTGTTGTTGCCAGTTTTACGTGGCTTCTATAGGATTTCTAGCAAGAACGTTTCTTACCTACGCCAAAACCACAACGTGATTTGTCAACTTCTATTTACCCTTCATAAGGACCCTTTTCATCGAATCCGATCCGACTAAAGTAGGAGAGACAGACACCCGCCAGCCACCTTATGCATCTAGTGCATGTCTGTCGGTGGAACCAGTCTCACGTAAGCGTACGTGTAAGGTCGGTCCGGGCCGCTTCATCCCACAATACCGCCGAATCAAGATTGACTAATAACGGTAAGAAAGTTGAACAAAACCAAACGCCCATAACTGCTTTGTGTTCTACTCGTGCAAGATGCTACGCATAAAACCTAGGCTCAGATGCCACTGTTGGAGAACGTAGCATAATTCAAAAAAATTCTACGCTTTCACCAAGATCCAACTATGGAGAGATCTAGCAACGAGCAAGTAAGAGTGCATCTACATACCGTTATGTAGATCGCGTGCGGAAGCTTTCAACGAAGTGTGGATGAAGTAGTCATACTCTTCACGTTCTTCGTCACCGATGATCTAGCGCCGAATGGACGGCACCTCCGTGTTCAACACACGTACGGTGCAGCAACGTCACCTCCTTCTTGATCCAGCAAGGGGGGAGGAGAAGTCGTCAGAGATCCGGCAGCACGACGGCGTGATGACGGATGCAGTGGAGATCGCAGCAGGGCTTCGCCGGGCGCCCTGCGTTGGAGTATGGAGGTGTGACGGGAGGGGGAGAGGCGCCAGGGCTTGGGTGCGGCTGCCCTCTCCCTCCCCACATATATATAGGGGCCAGGGGGTGCGCCTGGGCCCCCTGCAGATCCAATCTGCAAGGGGGCGGCGGCCAGGGAGGGTTCCTTGCCCCCCAAGGCAAGTGGAGCCCCCCTCCCCCTTAGGGTTTTAACCCTAGGCACATGGGGAGGTGGGCCCCCCTAGTGGTGCACCAGCCCAGAGGGCTGGAAACTTCCCCTTGCGGCCTAGGGGACCCACCGGGATGGGTGGCCCCACCCGGTGGACCCCCGGGGCCCCTCCGGTGGTCCCGGGACGCTCCCGGTGACCCCCGGAGATCACCCGCTGGCCGAAACTGGACTTCCTATATATCAATCTTTACCTCCGGACCATTCTGGAACTCCTCGTGACGTTCGGTATCTCATCCGGGACTCTGAACAACTTTCGGGTTTCCACGTGCATTTATCTCTACGACCCTAGTGTTACCGCCTTAAGTGTGTAGACCCTATGGGTTCGGGAGACACGTAGACATGACAGAGACCACTCTCCGGTCAATAACCAACAGCGGGATCTGGATACCCATGTTGGTTCCCACGTGTTCCTCGATGATCTTCATCGGATGAACCACCATGTCAAGGATTCACTCAATCCCGTATGTTATTCCCTTTGTCCATCGGTACGGTACTTGCCCGAGATTCGATCGTCGGTATTCCCGATACCTTGTTCAATCTCGTCATGGCAAGTCTCTTTACTCGATATGTAATCCATCATCCCGTGACTAACTACTTAGTCACATTGAGCTCATTATGATGATGTCTTACCGAGTGGGCCCAGAGGTACCTCTCCGTCATACGGAGTGACAACATCCCAGTCTTGGTTCGTACCAACTCAACAAACACTTTCGGAGATACCCGATGCGTACCTTTATAGCCACCCAGTTACGTTGTGACGGTTGGCACACCCAAAGTACTCCTACGGTATCCGGGAGTTGTACAACCTCATGGTCTAAGGAATAAATACTTGACACCGAAAAGCTTATGCATTACGAACTATACGATCTCGTGTTATGCTCAAGTTTGGGTCTTGTCCATCACATCATTCTCCTAATGATGTGATCCCGTTATCACTGACATCATATGTCCATGGTCAGGAAACCGTGACCATCTGTTGATCAACGAGCTGGCAACTAGAGGCCTACCAGGGACTCAATGTGGTCTGTGTATTCACACATGTATCGCTGTTTCCGTACAATACAATTCAAGCATGAATAACAGACAATTATCATGAACAAGGAGATATAATAATAATGCTTTTATTATTGCCTCTAGGGCATATCTCCAATAGTTATTGCTCTCTAGTTGGTCGCTTCCCAGTCTTTTGCTAACCTCCACCTGTACTAAGCGGACTGACTGCTTGTGCATCCAAAATCCTTAAAACCAGTTATGCCATATGAGTCCACCATACCTTCCTATACATGGTATTTACCTGCCATTCCTAACGAAGACTTTCGTGTACCATCTCGAAATTAATCAAAAGCATTTCTCCTTTTGTGCCTCTGTTTTAGCTCATGAGGAAGTAGTAGTTAATTCATGATCTTTTTAAGTTGGATAAGTTTCACCCCGGGATTGCATGTCTAATCTGCAAACCCATAATACGAGAAGGAACTGACATAGAGTGCGCCCGGCTCATTAAAAATTATACAACAAACAAACTCTCCTTCACGCTTTGTTCATGAGAAATCAGAAAACTTTGGCAGTGATAAACAAAGGAGATTAAGAGGATGTGATCGTCCTCATGCGGGAGTCGTTCCTCGAAACTTGTCCAGCTCAAGAAGTGATTGAGTTATCTGCTAGCATTCGTTGACGAAATATGCACCTCTCAAAAACATTATTTCCTCTGTTTTTGAAACCAAGAGCTCTGGTACATGTTTAGTTTTTGTTTCCGACCACGGGTTTTCAACCTTGCCATCAAAAGCCACGGTTCGAGAGTCTCCACCTTATTTCTTCAAAGCACCAACTAGGAGAGCATAATTGTCATTCTAAGTGTAATGTGCATTGTCCCAAAGTATTACATTGTCTTCTGCATGCTTGTGATATTATTTATTCTGAAATTCTTAGTTCTGGTCTCCTTTAAAACTCTGGAGGAGTTTCTGCTTTTATGTTTTGCTTCACTCATGGAGGCTAGCGAGATACCACACTAATATGCTCAAGCTATGTGCAATGTAATCTTGTCTTGATTTTCAGTAGTATATTATTCACTTTTAGGTATTTGTGATTGGTCACTTGAAAGAAGGATTACTCCGTGCATTGTCCTCATAGCATTGTTTCAATACTTGCTAGACTCTTTTCGTAGTACATGCTTATATACATCTAATGAAGCAAAAGAGTTTGTCAAAGTTTTCTTTATCGCGTCCAGTTCGTTGAACTGAATTGCTTGAGGACGAGCAATATGCTAAGCTTGGGGGAGTTGATACGTCTCAAACGTATCTACTTTTCCAAACACTTTTGCTATTGTTTTGACCTCATTCTTGCATGATTTGAACTAAACTAACCCGGACTGACGCTGTTTTCAGCAGAGCTGCCTGTATGGTTTTATTGTGTGTAGGAAAATGGATTTTTAGGTATCTCAGAAAATTCCACGAAAAATCACAGAAAATCCACGCACCCGAAGGAACCTGTTGCCAGAAGAGGGGCCAGAGGGGGGCCAGGGGGGCTCCAGGCGCCCTGGTGGCGCGGCCCACCCCCTGGCCGCGCCGGGAGGCCGCCTGGGTGGGCCCCACCTCCCCTGGTGCCCTACTTTGACCCGTATTTTAGCTCGCGACGGAAAAATCCCAGATCAGAAGTTATTTTCCCAGTTTTCGTCGCGGAGCCGCCGCCACCCTTTGTTCTTCTTCGGGAGGGCTAATCTGGAGGCTGATTTGGCCTCCGGAGAGGGGAGATCGTCGCCATCGTCATCATCATCACCACTCCGTCCTCCCTCCATGACTTCTCCTTTCATGTGTGAGTAATCCCCTGCTGTAGGCAAAGGGGGTGGTAGGGATTGGATGAGTTAGATCATGTAATAGTTTCTCAGATCGTTGGGGGCATGTTGCCTATCATCTACTATGGTGTTTATCATCTTTGCTTCAACTTGTTATTCTTAATGCTTGTCACTTAGGGCCCGAGTGCCATGATTTCAGATCTGAACCATATGTGTTTGCATGAATATATTTGTGTTCTTGATCCTATCTATGAGTTGTTTGCACCTATTACGGTTCGGAACCGGCGATCCCAAAAGTGACAGCTTGGGACACCAAAGGGGATGGTCTGTAGTTTGAGGATTACATGTATCCATTGAGTTTATTGCTTTGTTCCGGTGCTCTTTGACAGGAGCACCTTAATCTCCATAAGTTCCTTTTGGCCCCGTTCGTAGCGGGATGGTAGGACAAAAGATGTTGTGCAAGTTCTTATTGCAAGCACGTACAACTACATACGGGATACATGCCTAATGTTTGATATTTGCCTAGATGATTATTACTTTTCCGTGTGCCTTGCCCCAAGTTAGAATCATGATATATCTCATCCATGCAGCGCCCAACCATCCATCTCCCTAGCCTACAGTGTTTTAAATCCTGCTGGTTACTAGTTGCTACTTTTGCTATTTACTTTCGCTGTTTACTTTTACTATCACCACCGTCATTACCATATCACCGTTACCACTTATCTTTTGTTGCAATTAAGTATATTTCAGGTGCGGTTGAATTGACAACTCAACTGTCAAAGCTTATAAATACTCTTTGGCTCCCCGTGTGTCAAATCAATAAATTGGGTTATTCTTACCCGCGAAGACTATCTCGATCCCTTACGGTTGAGGGTTATCAGCTGCCCTCGAGGGTGGGGGCGCGCCCCCCTTCCCAGGGCGCGCCCCCTGCCTCGAGGCTGGCCCACACAGCCCCCGGTGCCCTCGTTCTTCCTATATATACCTACGTACCCCAGAAACTCCATACGCAGAGAGAAAACCCTAATTCCACCGCCGTAGCTTCTGTTCTCGTGGAGATCCCATCTTGGAGCCTGTTCCGGGAGGGGGATCCATCACAGAGGCCTTCATCATCATCATCATCGCCCTCACCATGAGTTGTGAGTAGTTTACCTCGGACCTTCGGGTCCATAGCTAGTATCTAGATGGCTTCTTCTCTCTCTTTGGATCTCAATACAAAGTTCTCCTCGGTCTACGAGGAGATATATTCGATGTAATCTCTTTTTGCGGTGTGTTTGTCAAGATCCGATGAATTGTGAGTTTATGATCAAGGTTATCTATGAAAGATATTTGGTTCTTCTCTGAACTTTTTATGTGTGCTCATAATATTCTTGCAAGTCACTTCGAATTATTGGTTTGGTTTGGCCTACTAGATCTATAGTTCTTGCAATGGGAGAAGTGCTTGGCTTTGGGTTCAATCTTGAGGTGTCCTTTCCCAGTGACAGTAGGGGCAACAAGGCACGTATTGTATTGTTGCCATCGAGGATAAAAAGATGGGGTTTTCATCATATTGCTTGAGCTTATCCATCTACATCATGTCATGTTTCTTAAAGCGTTACTCCGTTCGTATGAACTCAATACACTAGATGCATGCTGGATAGTGGTCGATGTGTGGAGTAATAGTAGTAGATGCAGAATCGTTTCGGTCTACTTGTCTCGGACGTGATGCCTATATACAATGATCATGCCTAGATAGTCTCATAATTATTTGCTTTTCTATCAATTGCTCGACAGTAATTTGTTTACCCGCCGTAGAATACCGCTATCATGAGAGAAGCCACTAGAGAAAACTATGGCCCCCGGGTCTATTCTCAACATATCAATCTACATCTACTTTACTTTTCTTGCTTTTATTTGCTGTTTTATTAAACCAAAAATACCAAAAATATAACTATCATCTCTATCAGATCTCACTCTCGTAAGTGACCGTAAAGGGATTGACAACTCCTTATCGCGTTGGCTGCGAAGTTCTTATTTGTTTGTGCAGGTGCGAGGGACTAGCGCATGGTCTCCTACTGGATTGATACCTTGGTTCTCAAAAACTGAGGGAAATACTTACGCTGATGTGCTGCATCTCCCTTTCCTCTTCGAGGGAATACAACGCAAGCTCAAGAGGTAGCAAGGCTCGACCGCCTCCTTGGCCCAGGTGTCCACCTGGGCGCAGTAGAGGAACATGGCCCTCACATCGTCAAGCCGGTGATCTCCAATGAAATAGTCAACTTGGAGCTTGAGATCGCGCTCCAGATGTACCGTGAGCATGTCGATCACTTGGACGAACGCCTGCACGAGTTCATGCAGAGACAAGAGCTAACATAGGCAAGGGCTGCTGGTCATGGTCTAATGGACGCGTTTTATTTTGTTGAGTTGTTTCGACGTAGGTAGCTATGTATTAACATCAATCATAGTATTGCTCTGTTAATTGCCCTGTTTCAATGTGTGTACTCTGTTTTCCGTTCTTATATGTTCTATTTCAATGTGTGTATATACACTTTCCATTTTGTATATGTGGATGATAACAGCTAGATTCAAATTAGTATATACAAAAACAGATAGAAAATGAACAATTATATATATATATATATATATATATATATATATATATATATATATATATATATATATATCATCACATATACATGATGATACTTAACTACTAGGTACAATGCATAAAATTGAAAACGAACAATACTAAAAGTAATAGTCACTCCTGATGTGCGGCGTCTTCCCTGCGCGAAGGCAGTGCTCTGCCTCCTCCGCCTCGCAGCGCTTGACATACCGATCTGCCTCTTGCTAGCGGATGAGCGCGGATGATCTTGCCTTTTCGTTGGGCACCCACCGAAGCTCCCCATCGGTGGCACATTGGAGCTTATCATCCCACCTCCACGCAGCGAAGAGGCGCCTAGCGCCTTATATCTTCCTCGTGAAGTAACCGTCTTCGTACACCTCCTCCGCACGATGACGCGTCCGCCCCCAAAGCTCCACATTCTCCTTTTTCCAGGCTGCATCACGGGCTTCACAGGCCACCTGGTACCTGGCTTCCTCCTCCGCCATCTCCTTCTTGAACGCAACTTGCCTGGCTTTCTGAGCCGGCGGCAATGACTTCCACATACAAAGATTATACTGGCCCCAAAACCAATCCAAAGTTGGGGGGTCCGGCGCAACCTCGTCCGGCGGTGCGTACGGGTCCTCCTTGTCGCTGCTCTTCGACTGAGCGTCCACGGGGGCGGCGACTCCTCGTCGACGCATGGGCAGATCGGCAACGCCATGGTAGAGCTTTGAGAGAGAGAGAGGGCGAGCGAGGGGAGGATGCAGATGAGAATGCAGGTGGGACGATGTGAGCAAGGTAGTATTTATTGGCGGCTAGAATCTGGATCGACGGAAACAGTACACACGCTGGTCGCTGGAATTTACGAGTATTTTAGTTTAAATTACACACGATTCCCGCATTAGAATCCGTGTGTGAAGATAATAGCTGGCAGTTTTCAATACAGAACTGTGTCTGGTTAATAACCCCCGCCATTCACCTTCCAAACCTCGAGGCGCGAAATAGAGTGCCAATCATGTGGGGGTCGATTGTCTTGCTAGATCTTTACATTTTCTTTTTTGAACACTAGATATTAACATTGTCTTAAGATTTTTTTAACTCGCACACGAGTACACAAAAATATGATTTTTCAAACAGTTATGGTTAGCAGTTGCATGTAGATGTAGTTTGAATTTGAATTACGGTCATTAAATGGCTAGAAAATCACTTTAATGTCTGTAAAAGGTCAAATGACCCCTTAAATTTTCCAAATTTTCATATGGCAGTAGTATTAGTGCACGTTAAACGTAGAGAAAAATTGAAGGCCATAAGGGGAAGCGATCTCCTGTTCGTCATCAAACATGCATTGTTCCCTCTCGGAACCACTAGCCTTCTAGTGAGTTGTTCCGGTTTGTGAGGGTGTGTGTACAAACTTTCGTCAAACAGGCCAATTAATTTATCACATCATATTGGTGACATGACATTACATCAAGCAAGGTTTCATGTTTTCTGATCATTTTCTAATTTTTTGGAATTTAAATGCCATGGCATTCCATGCATGTACATGTGTCCATGCCGTGAGACCAATATGATTGAAAATTCCTTCTAATTTACTCTACATGGAATTAACTCGCACACAAGTACGCAAATATGATTTCAAACCATTATGGTTAGCCGTTGCATGATCTACTTGCATAGAAATTTTATTACTCTCCACATAAGCAAATTTATTCTCATCAATAGTAGTGGGAGCAAACTCAACAAAATAACTATCATGTGAAGCATAATCCAATTGAAAATTAAAATCATGATGACAAGTTTCATGGTTATCTTTATTCTTTATAGCATACAAGTCATTACAATAATCATCATAAATAGGAGGCATGCTTTCATCATAATAAATTTGCTCATCAAAACTTGGGGGACTAAACATATCATCTTCATCAAACATAGCATCCCCAAGCTTGTGGCTTTGCATATCATTAGCATCATAGGTATTCAAAAAATTCACACTAACAACATTGCAATCGTGCTCATCATTCAAGCATTTTATGGCAAGCATTCTATGTAATTCTTCTTCTAGTACTTGAGCACAATTTTCCTTTCCATCATTTTCACGAAAGATATTAAAAAGATGAAGCATATGAGGTACCCTCAATTCCATGTTTCTTTGTATTTTTCTTTTATAAACTAGACTAGTGATAAAACAAGAAACTAAAATATTTGATTGCAAGATCTAAAGATATACCTTCCAGCACTCACCTCCCCGGGAACGGCGCCATAAAAGAGCTTGATGTCTACTACACAACCTTCTTCTTGTAGACGTTGTTGGGCCTCCAAGTGCAGAGGTTTGTAGGACAGTAGCAAATTCCACTCAAGTGGATGACCTAAGGTTTATCAATCCGTGGGAGGCGTAGGATGAAGATGGTCTCTCTCAAATAACCCTGCAACCAAATAACAAAGAGTCTCTTGTGTCCCCAACACACCCAATACAATGGTAAATTGTATAGGTGCACTAGTTCGGTGAAGAGATGGTGATACAAGTGCAATATGGATGGTAGATATAGGTTTTTGTAATCTGAAAATATAAAAACCGCAAGGTAACTAAAGATAAAAGTGAGCATAAACGGTGTTGCAATGATAGGAAACAAGGCCTAGGGTTCATACTTTCACTAGTGGAAGTTCTCTCAACAATAATACATACTTGGATCATATAACTATCCCTCAACATGCAACAAAGAGTCACTCCAAAGTAACTAATAGCGGAGAACAAATGAAAAGATTATGGTAGGGTACGAAACCACCTCAAAGTTATTCTTTCTGATCGATCTATTCAAGAGTCCGTAGTTAAATAACATAAAGCTATTCTTTTCGTTCAATCTATCAGAGAGTTCGTACTAAAATAACACCTTAAGATACAAATCAACCAAAACCCTAATGTCACCTAGATACTCCATTGTCACCTCAAGTATCCGTGGGCATGATTATACGATATGCATCACACAATCTCATATTCATCTATTCAACCAACACAAATAACTTCAAAGAGTACCCCAAAGTTTCTACCAGAGAGTCAAGACGAAAATGTGTGCCAACTCCTATGCATAGATTCCCGAGGTCACGGAACCCGCGAGTTGATCTCCAAAACTTACATCAAGTGGATCACGTGATATCCCATTGTCACCACAGATGAGCACATGCAAGACATACATCAAGTGTTCTCAAATCCTTAAAGACTCAATCTGATAAGATAACTTCAAAGGGAAAACTCAATCCATTACAAGAGAGTAGAGGGGAGAAGCATCATAAGATCCAACTATAATAGCAAAGCTCACCATACATCAAGATTGTGCCATCTCAAGAACACGAGAGAGAGAGAGAGAGAGAGAGAGAGAGAGAGAGAGATCAAACACATAGCTACTGGTACATACCCTCAACCCTGAGGGTGGACTACTCGCTCCTCGTCATGGAGAGCGTCGGGATGATGAAGATGACCACCGGAGAGGGATTCCCCCCTCCGGCAGGGTGCCAGAACGGGTCTAGATTGGTTTTCGGTGGCAACAGAGGCTTTCGGCGGTGGAACTCCCGATCTAGGTTACTTTCCAGAGGTTTCAGTATTTATAGGATTTTTTGGCGTAGGTCTCACGTCAGGGGGGTCTCCGGGTTGTCCACGAGATAGGGGGCGCTCCCACTTGGGGTGGGCACGCCCCCCACCCTCGTTGGCAGCCCGTGACTCTCCTAGCCCAACTCTTTTACTCCGGGGGCTTCTTTTGGTCCATAAAAAATCATCAAAAATTGGCACGTCAATTGGACTCCGTTTGATATTCCTTTTCTGTGAAACTCAAAAACAAGGAAAAAACCGAAACTGGCACTGGGCTCTAGGTTAATAGGTTAGTCCCAAAAATCATATAAAAGTGTATATAAAAGCCCATAAATCATCCTAGAAGGATAATATAATAGCATGGAACAATAAAAAATTATAGATACGTTGGAGACGTATCAAGCATCCCCAAGCTTAATTCCTGCTCGTCCTCGAGTAGGTAAATGATAAAAACAGAATTTTCGATGTGGAATGCTACCTAACATAATTCTCTATATAATTCTTTTTATTGTGGCATGAATGTTCAGATCCGAAAGATTCAAGACAAAAGTCTATATTGACATAAGAATAATAATACTTCAAGCATACCATCAAAGCAGTTATATCTTCTCAAAATATCATGGCCAAAGAAAGTTCATCCCTACAAAGTCATATAGTTTGGCTATGCTCCATCTTCATCACACAAAATATCCCAATCATGCACATCGCCGGTTTCATCCAACCACTTCTTTCATACTTTAGTTTTTTCAAACTCTTTCAACTTTCACGCAATATATGAGCGTGAGACATGGACATAGCACTATGGATGGAATAGAGTGGTGGTTGTGGAGAAGACAAAAAGAGGAAGATGGTCTCACATCAACTAGGCGTATCAATGGGCTATGGAGATGCCCATCAATAGATATCAATGTGAGTGAGTAGGGATTGCCATGCAACGGATGCACTAGAGCTAAAAATGTATGAAAGCTCAACAAAAGAAACTAAGTGGGTGTGCATCCAACTTGCTTGCTCACGAAGACCTAGGGCATTTGAGGAAGCCCATCGTTGGAATATACAAGCCAAGTTCTGTAATGAAAATTCCCACTAGTATATGAAAGTGACAAAACAAGAGACTCTATATCATGAAGATCATGGTGCTACTTTGAAGCACAAGTGTGGAAAAAGATAGTAGCATTGTCCCTTCTTTTTTATTATTTTATTTTTTTTCCTTCTTTTTTTGGGCCTTTCTTTTTTTTCTTTGGCATTTCCTTCCTTTTTATTCCTTTTTTTCTTTTTTTTCTTTGGGACAATGCTCTAATAATGATGATCATCACACTTCTATTGATTTACAACTCGATACTAGAACAAAGTATGACTCTATATGAATGCCTCCGGCGGTGTACCGGGATGTGCAATGAATCAAGTGTGACATGTAGGAAAAAATATGCATGGTGGCCTAGCCACAAATACGATGTCAACTACATGATCATGCATGACAATATGACAATGATGAAGCGTGTCATAGCTAACGGAACGGTGGAAAGTTGCATGGCAATATATCTCGGAATGGCTATAGAAATGCCATGATAGGTAGGTATGGTGGGTGTATGGTACCGGAGAGAGTTACGCGGTACAAAAGAGGCTAGCAATGGTGGAAGGGTGAGAGTGCGTATAATCCATGGACTCAACATTAGTCATAAAGAACTCACATACTTATTGCAAAAATCTACAAGTCAACAAAACAAAGTACTACATGCATGCTCCTAGGGGGGAGGTTGGTAGGAGTTAACCATCGCACGCCCCCGACCTCCACACAAAGGATTACACTCAATGAAATATCTCATGTTTCAAATTTGTCACACAACGGTTACCATACGTGCATTCTACGGGACTTGCAAACCTCAACACAAGTATTTCTCAAATTCACAACAACTCTACTAGCATGACTCTAATATCACCATCCTCATATCTCAAAACAATCATCAAGTATTAAACTTCTCATAGTATTCAATGCACTTTATATGAAAGTTTTTACTATACTCATCTTGGATGCCTATCATATTAGGACTAGTTTTATAACCAAAGCACATTACCATGTTGTTCTAAAAGACTCTCAAAAGGATATAAGTGAAGCATGAGATATCAACACTTTATACCAAGTGAAACATAAACTTCACCCAAGTCTTCCCAAAGGTTCTACTTGGCACAAACACTAACTAAAACACAAAACCACATCTAAACAGAAGTTAGATGCAATATTTATTCCTAAACAGAAGCAAAAGCAAAGAAAATAAAATTGTGTTGCCTCCCAACAAGCGCTATCGTTTAACGCCCCTAGCTGGGCATGATGATTTCAATGATGCTCGCGTAAAAGATAAGAATTGAAACATAAAGGGAGCATCATGAAGAATATAACTAGCAAATTTAAGTCTAACCCACTTCCTATGCATAGGGATTTTGTGAGCAAACAACTTATGGGAACAAGAATCAACTAGCATAGGAAGCAAAACAAGCATAGCTTCAAGATTTTCAACACATAGAGAGGAAACTTGATATTATTTCAATTCCTACAAGCATATATTCCTCCCTCATAACAATTTTCAGTAGCATCATGAATGAATTCAACAATATAACCATTACATAAAGCATTCTTTTCATGATCTACTTGCATAGAAATTTTACTACTCTCCACATAAGCAAATTTATTCTCATCAATAGTAGTGGGAGCAAACTTAACAAAATAACTATCATGTGAAGCATAATCCAATTGAAAATTAAAATCATGATGACAAGTTTCATGGTTATCTTTATTCTTTATAGCATACAAGTCATCACAATAATCATCATAAATAGGAGGCATGCTTTCATCATAATAAATTTGCTCATCAAAACTTGGGGGACTAAACATATCACCTTCATCAAACATAGCATCCCCAAGCTTGTGGCTTTGCATATAATTAGCATCATATGTATTCAAAGAATTCACACTAACAACATTGCAATCGTGATCATCATTCAAGTATTTTATGCCAAGCATTCTACGTAATTCTTCTTCTAGTACTTGAGCACAATTTTCCTTTCCATCATTTTCGCGAAAGATATTAAAAAGATGAAGCATATGAGGTACCCTCAATTCCATTTTTATTTGTAGTTTTCTTTTATAAACTAGACTAGTGATAAAACAAGAAACTAAAACATTCGATTGCAAGATCTAAAGATATACCCTCAAGCACTCACCTCCCCGTCAACGGCGCTAGAAAAGAGCTTGATGTCTACTACACAACCTTCTTCTTGTAGACGTTGTTGGGCCTCCAAGTGCAGAGGTTTGTAGGACAGTAGCACATTTCCATCAAGTGGATTACCTAAGGTTTATCAATCCGTGAGAGGCGTAGGATGAAGATGGTCTCTCTCAAACAACCCTGCAACCAAATAACAAAGAGTCTCTTGTGTCCCCAACACACCCAATACAATGATAAATTGTATAGGTGCACTCGGCGAAGAGATGGTGATACAAGTGCAATATGGATGGTAGATATAGGTTTTTGTAATCTGAAAATATAAAAATAGAAAGGTAACTACAGATAAAAGTGAGCATAAACGGTGTTGCAATGATAGGAAACAAGGCCTAGGGTTCATACTTTCACTAGTGGAAGTTCTCTCAACAATAATAACATACTTCGATCATATAACTATCCCTCAACATGCAACAACGAGTCACTCCAAAGTAACTAATAGCGGAGAACAAACGAAGAGATTATGGTAGGGTACGAAACCACCTCAAAGTTATTCTTTCTGATCGATCTATTCAAGAGTCCGTAGTAAAATAACATAATGCTATTCTTTTCGGTCAATCAATCATAGAGTTCATACTAGAATAACTCCTTAAGACACAAATCAACCAAAACCCTAATGTCACCTAGATACACCATTGTCACCTCAAGTATTCGTGGGCATGATTATACGATATGCATCACGCAATCTCAGATTCATCTATTCAACCAACACAAAGAACTTCAAATAGTGCCCCAAAGTTTCTACCGAAGAGTCTAGACGAGAACGTGTGCCAACCCCTATGCATAGATTCCCCAGGTCACGGAACCCGCAAGTTGATCATCAAAACATATATCAAGTGGATCACGTGATATCCTATTGTCACCATAGATAAGCACATGCAAGACATACATCAAGTGTTCTCAAATCCTTAAAGACTCAATCCGATAAGAAAACCTTAAAGGGAAAAATCAATCCATTACAAGAGAGTAGAGGGGGAGAAACATCATAAGATCCAACTATAATAGCAAAGCTCGCGATACATCAAGATCGTGCCATCTCAAGAACGAGAGAGAGAGAGAGAGAGAGAGAGAGAGAGAGATCAAGCACATAGCTACTGGTACATACCCTCGGCCCCGAGGGTGGACTACTCCCTCCTCGTCATGGAGAGCGTCGGGATGATGAAGATGGCCACCGGTGAGGGTTCCCCCCTCCGGTAGGGTGCCAGAACGGGTCTAGATTGATTTTCGGTGGCAACAGAGGCTTTCGGCGGCAGAACTCCCGATCTAGGTTTCTTTCCGGAGGTTTCAGTATTTATAGGAATTTTTGGCGTAGGTCTCACGTTAGGGCGGTCTCCGGGCTGTCCACAAGATAGGGGGGCGCTACCACTTGGGGTGGGGGCGCCCCCACCCTCGTGGGCAGCCCGTGACTCTCGAGGTCCAATTCTTTTACTCCGAGGGCTTATTTTGGTCCATAAAAAATCATCAAAATTGGCACGTCAATTGGACTCTGTTTGATATTCATTTTCCGCGAAACTCAAAAACAAGGAAAAAACAGAAACTGGCACTCGGCTCTAGGTTAATAGGTTAGTCCCAAAAATCATATAAAAGTGTATATAAAAGCCCATAAAACATCCTAGAAGGATAATATAATAGCATGGAAAAATAAAAAATTATAGATGCGTTGGAGACGTATCAAAATGCCATAGCACTCCATGCACGTGTCCATGCCGTGAGACCAATATGTTTGAAAATTCTTTCAAATTTACTGCACATGTAATTAACTCGCACACAAGTACACAAATATGATTTTTCAAACCGTTATGTTTAGTCGTTGCATGTAGATGTAGTTATAATTTGAATTACAGTCATTAAATGGCTAGAAAATCACTTAAATGTCTTCCAAAGGTCAAATTACCCCTAAATTTTTTGAATTTTTCACATGGCAGTTGTATTAGTGCACGTTACACGTAGAAAATTTTTGAAGGCCGTAAGAGGAAACTATCTCTCGTTCGTCATCAAACATGCATTGTTCCCTTTCGGAACCACGAGCCTTCTAGTGAGTTTCTCCGATTTGTGAGGGGTGTGTGTCCAAAATTTTATCAAAATGCCAAAATTACCACATCATCTTGGTGGCATGACATTACATCAACCAAGGTTTCATGTGTTTCTGATTTTTTTTATTTTGTAGAATTTAAATGCCAAGGCACTCCATGCTTAAATTGTGTCATAATCGTTAGACCAATATGTTTGAAATTTCTTTCCAATTTACTGCACATGGAGTTAAATCGCACACAAGTACATAAATATGATTTTTCAAACCGTTATGGTTAGCCGTTGCATGTACATCTAGTTCTAATTTTAATTACAGTCATTAAATGGTTAGAAAATCACTTAAATATCTTCAAAAGGTCAAATGACCCCTAAATTTGTCCAAAATTTGACATGACAATTCTATTAGTGCGCGTTACACGTAGAAAAAATGTGAAGGCCGTAAGAGGAAGCTATCTCCCATTCATTATCAAACATGCACTGTTCCCTCTCGAAACCACGAGCCTTCTAGTGAGTTGCTCCGGTTTGTGAGGGGTGTGTGTCCAAACTCTCGTCAAACATGCCAACTTTTTTACCACATTATCTTGGTGGCATGACATTACATCAACCAAGGTTTCATGTGTTTATGATTTTTGTTTGATTTTTTGGAATTTAAATGCCATGGCATTCCATGCTTAATTGTGTCATAGCCGCTAGACCAATATGTTTGAAAATTCCTTCCAATTTACTGCACACGGAATTAAATCGCACACAAGTACACAAATATGATTTTTCAAACCGTTATGGTCAGCCATTGCATGTACATCCAGTGTTAATTTGAATTACGGTCATTAAATGGCTAGAAAATCACTTAAATGTTTTCAAAAGGTTAAATGACCCCTGAAATTTTCCAAAATTTTACACGACAGTTGTATTAGTGCATGTTACACGTAGTAAAAAATTTGAAGGCCGTAAGAGGAAGCTATCTCCCGTTCGTTATCAAACAAACATTGTTCCCTCTCGGAACCACGAGCCTTCTAGTGAGTTCTCCGGTTTATGAGGGATGTGTGTCCAAACTTTCGTCAAATATGCCAATTTTTTTACCACATCATCTTGGTGGCATGACATTATATCAAACAAGGTTTCATGTGTTTTTGATTTTTTTTTATTTTTTAGAATTTAAATGCCATGGCACTCCATGCTTAATTGTGTCATAGCCGTTACATCAATATGTTTGAAAATTCCTTCTAACTTACTGCACATGGAATTAAATCGCACACAAGTACATAAATATGATTTTTCAAACCGTTATGGTTAGCCGTTGCATGGACATCTAGTTCTAATTTGAACTACGATCAATAAATGGCTATAAAATCACTTAAATGTCTTCAAAAGGTCAAATGACCTCTAAAGTTTTCCAAAATTTGACATGACAGTTGTAGTGCACGTTACACGTACAAAAAAAATCAAGGTCATAAGAGGAAGCTATCTCCCGTTCGTCATCAAACATGCATTGTTCCCTCTTGGAATCACGAGCCTTCTAGTGAGTTGCTCCGGTGTGAGGGATGTGTGTCCAAACTTTCGTCAAACATGCCAAAATTTCTACCACATCATCTTGGTGTCATGACATTACATCAACCAAGGTTTCATGTGTTTCTGATCTTTTTAAAAAAATGTAATTTAAATGCCATGTCACTCCGTGCTTAATTGTGTCATAGCCGTTAGGCCAATATGTTTGAAAATTCCTTCTAATTTACTGCACATGGAATTAAATTGCACACAAGTACACAAAATATGACTTTTCAAACCATTATGATTAGTTGTTGCATGTACATGTAGTTCAAATTTCAATTACGGTCATTAAATGGCTACAAAATCACTTAAATGTCTTAAAAGGTCAAATGACCATGAAAATATCCAAAATTTGACATGACAGTTGTATTAGTACTACAAATTTTCTCGTACATTTAAAACACCATTCGTTGCCACTTTACTCCAAATTCATCTTTCACAGCTAATAAAAAATATCTACAACATCACACACAGTTGTTTTGTAGGAACCGTTTGCGATGAAAATTTCTCGGTCTATTTAAGTCTTCCTCCTTAAGCTTCGCTGGCTCGTTTGCTCCAGTGTCGGCTACCCCCGAATCCCGATCCCCATTCACGCACCCCTTCTTGCAAATACGACGCCGTGGAAACGCTTCATGAAAGTCCGTACGATGGCCGCATCCCCCCCCCCCCCCCCCCCCCCCCCCCCC
>LR738710.1:673489473-673536359 GCA_902687465.1 Secale cereale | reverse complement strand
GGGCCCCCCCCCCCCCCCCCCCCCGAGCGCAGCCGCCTGTGCCGTGAGCTCGGCCGCCTACGCCAAGAGTGTCGCCACATCCGCATTGAGCGCGGCCACTTCCGCCGAGAGGGCGTCTGCGGCAGCCGACAGGGCAGCTGCAGCAGCCGAGATGGTTGCAACTGCTGCTACGACGTCGGCTACAAACACCGAGAGCGCTCGAACTACCGTCCGTGTCGCCGATGTCGCACTAGCCCGGGTTGAGGCCATCCAATTGCCAAGATATTCTAGGCCACCTCGGAATCCAGCATGCAACCCACGTCCGAAAAGGCGGCGGTTGCCATGGAACACCTGCTTCCTCATGAAGTTGCCGAGCGGGAGCTGGAGATGCACGAGGTGGCAGAGATCGAGGAGAGCCGAGAGGAGTTGCGCGTGGCCGAGGTCGAGGTAGAGAAGAGTCTGTCCGTCGAGGAATCGGTGGTGGAGTACCAATGCGAGCTCTGGCGCAACCACTACTATGAGTACTACAACCGTGAGGGCGGCGTCGAGGACGAGGACGAGGACAAGGACGCGGTTGACTTCAGCAAGGGGGCGCGAAGTCCGCCAATGGCGCCATGTCGCCAGGACAAGTCATTGACATCTCATCTCACACCGGCGATGCATAGGCCGGCACGGCAGCAGATTTGTTAAAATTATGCGTACTTAGGCTTTGTTTTTAATGATGGTCTTTTGTTAGAGGAATGTTTAGGTCAACTAGCTCTTTTTAATTACTAAAATTGCTCGATTCAGTAAGTGTGGTATGCCTGCTGTACGCTCTTTTGTGTGACCAAATTAGCAAGTGATGTTAAATTATGCAATGACGTACCCGGGGAAATTTCTACCAAAATTTGAATTATCAAGCTCATCTCATGCGCGTAAAGCGGATGAATCGTTTGCGATGCACACAATCGTTCAAAGTGAATGGTCTCCAGCGGCACCTCGTGCAAAGTTTCCCTCCACATTTTGAAATTTTTGGTCTACCGCCGAAATATCTACCCTCCCTTCCCCACCCCTTTTTCTACCCAACCACAAGTCACATTTCCCCTGTTTCTTCTTTCCTTCCTTCCTTCCTAAGCGATAGCCGCTTCCTCGCTCTCACCATCTCGCATCCTACCACTGGGTCGCCATGGTCTTCTTGAAAGACCTTTCCAGAGGTTCCTCCTCCGATGATGACTCCTTCACCACCCGGGTATGCCTCTCTTCTTTCTCTCGGACTATGACTTGGAATGAAGGATTTTTACCAGGCGGTCGATTTGAGTCATTTCTTCCTCTTGTAGCTCCCTTGGTCCATCAGTTGCAACGAATGGAGCGGGGTGGCTGAAGCCTGAAGATCTATCTGCTTGTTGTCACCATTAATCTCCATGCATGAAGCTAGTCACGTTTGAATCTGTGGACAGTGGGAGGAAGTTTCTGGCATGTGCAGAGAAGGTTAGACCCTCTTTTATTGTTAGAAATCATTTTTAGATGTGATTCAGACACTATCACGGTCACAACCCATTCATACCACACCTTCAACCAAACACATCCTAACCAAACGCATCCTAAGACAGTGTCACAGTTTGTACCTAGTATCTAAAAGTGTTGCTCTCATCAGCGGTGCCATTAGAAAATTATTTGGCACCGCTTCAGCAGTTTGTGCAGCCAACTTTGGTCCACACATCCGAGCAGCCAAGCAGTAAAATATTAAATCTTTATGGCACAAAGGAACTGGGCATCGGAGAAACTAGGTGCTCCGGAGACCGGGTCCCTGAATTTTTTCCGCTGCATCGGCTCGCCAGTGCAGGGCACCGGTGCGAGATGTAGCAACAGTTGTCTTTACACCAGTTTTGGCATACATAATGGACGGCCTTAGTGTTATTAGTTCTATATTACTAAATTTGTGCATGTACACACCTGTTAGTATCAATTTGCTGTCATCCAAACACTGTGGCTATGTTGTTGCAGTTATATTTACCTTCCTCATAAAATGTTCAATTTGTTATTTATTGTACATGAGTAAGAACTTGTAGCATTGTTCTAGTTAATTATAGCTTATGATGTTTCAGAATTTGGTTGTTGTGTCAATAGCAATTAATTCATTTGCACATTGATCTTTTTGAGAAGATATGTCATAATTAACATGTTTCTTCAGTTTTAAAAAATGAGTATTAATGATTTTTTATGTTGCTATAAACCCATTTCCCTACAATTGTTACTGATCTAGTTTTAAATATTATAGGATGCACGGAAGTTTTCTTACTTGGAGTGGGTTGATCAAGAGTGATCATAGTCTTTGAAGATGTGCCTAACAAAGCTCTGGAGCATGTATGAGGAAGAGAACAGAGGTAGGCTTAGAGAAAGTGTTGTCAACGCTGAAGAATATTTGAAGATGCGGGATAAAAAGAGGAAGGTGGAGAATTAGCTCAAATTTTTTAAATCAGACTTTGCTAAGATGGTGTTGGCGAAGGAGGAGACACTTTCCCAGTTTGCTAGTGCAAAACACGTTCTTACTGAACTGAAAGCAGAGGTGGATAAGACGAGTCTGGATGATCTCGATTAGGGAAATGAATATATTATTCTTATGAAGTTGAAGTAGCTATATGTTGTACTGTGCTGTTTTCATATAGCTATCGTAATGTGATATTAAAATATATTTATATGCCTAATATGAAATTGGCAAATAGTTGTTCGATATGAAATGTGAATTTGCGTACTACTGGAATTATTAATTGCAAACTATTAAACCTATTAAATGTGCCATGAAACTTTGCAACCGGTTCTAGCAGTAAAAGAGCTTGTGATGGATAACCCAATGCCACACAGTTTTATTTATCAAATCGTGTGTGATGTAGTTGATAAAAGCAAACGGTTAACCAAGGCAGAGCGTGTGTAATAGTTACACCTATCACACACGAGCCTATAAATAAACCTGTGTGGGATGTACATACGAACGGAAATGTTTTTCCTGAATTGACTGTGTGGGATGTACATACGAACGGAAACGTTTTTCCTGGATTGACTATGTGGGAAGTACATTCGAACGGAAACGTTTTCCCTAGATTGAATGTGTGGGATGTACATACGAACGAAAATGTTTTCCCTGGACTGACTGTGTGCGATGTACATAAGAACGGAAACGTTTACCTTGGATTGACTGTGTGTGATATACATACGAGCGAAAATATTTTTCTGGGATTTACCGTGTGGGATGTACATACGAACAAAAATGATTGGGTTTCAATGCCTCGCCCGATCGCACACGAGCTCATTTAGCCCTAGCATGTGCGCCAGGAGGATCTATCCCCGACGGTTTCTGGGTCATGTGGGAAAGACCCCCTATCGCCCACACTCACTTGGCGACGATTCCAAATATCGCCGCTAAAAGGGGTTAAAAACTGTTTGTATAGAACCGACGCATACCAGTGGGCGAATGAGTCAAAGACTAACATATACCAGGTACAACTCATGTATTTCGTAGTGTATATAGTTCATATGTCCCCACAAATTACTTTTGGCACAGATCCCCACATAACACTGAGTGGTCCAGATATCCAGAGCAGATGAGCTTGGGAGTCAAAACGCTGCTTCCCATAATATGCAGCAACCAGACAATGGTTAACTTTCTAGAGTTTCAACCACTGCGTGTACTATTATACACGCCTTCATAAATAAATACAAGCTCTTAGCTATCCCACTCGGTCATATATTTTATCTACTCTCTTGAATGACATTCTATTTCTCCTCCTCGTGGGTTTAGTATTATTTTCCGTACACCTCATAGAAATAAATATGAGTTCTAATTTCTTTTTATTTCTTTTCTTTTTTGATTGATGATTGATTCAATTTGCATGGAAAATTCTTACCTGATCAATCTTGTAATTATAAAGAGAAATTAAGCTACCAAAATGATTTAGTTTGGTAGAGAAGTTTGGAATATTAACTTCTTGGTTTAGTTACATTGGAAATGGAGATCCCATGCAAATTAGGAATGAAAGGTTGATTGGTATGTGACAATGTGCATTTCTTTCTGCTCTACATTTTCAGAAACTCTGTACGAAGTTGGTGCACATAGGTTCTGGGTTGGTATATTTCATTATGTAGACTTTGTTCGGGTAAATCAGACAGACATGGTGGCGTGCGTCTCCTCAACGAGGCACCGCACGGTTCAAATCAGTTAGTGGGTTTGGATGGCGCGACTATCGGTGAAAATCATGCCGACTTTGGTCTTGACGGGCGATGGCAGCGTCATTGACGTCGTTTTCTTGTTGAGGCATCGTCGTTGCAGGCAACATCATCTGTTGGAGATATGCCCTAGAGGCAATAATAAAAGCATTATTATTATATCTCCTTGTTCATGATAATTGTCTGTTATTCATGCTTGAATTGTATTGTACGGAAACAGTGATACATGTGTGAATACACATATCACAATGAGTCCCTGGTAGGCCTCTAGTAGCCAGCTCGTTGATCAATAGATGGTCACGGTTTCCTGACCATGGACATGAGATGTCAGTGATAACGGGATCACATCATTAGGAGAATGATGTGATAGACAAGACCCAAACTTGAGCATAACACGAGATCGTATAGTTCGTAATGCATAAGCTTTTCGGTGTCAAGTATTTATTCCTTAGACCATGAGGTTGTACAACTCCCGGACACCGTAGGAGTACTTTGGGTGTGCCAACCGTCACAACGTAACTGGGTGGCTATAAAGGTACGCATCGGGTATATCCGAAAGTGTCTGTTGAGTTGGTACGAACCGAGACTGGGATGTTGTCACTCCGTGTGACGGAGAGGTACCTCTGGGCCCACTCGGTAATACATCATCATAATGAGCTCAATGTGACTAAGTAGTTAGTCACGGGATGATGGATTACGGATCGAGTAAAGAGACTTGCCATAACGAGATTGAACAAGGTATCGGGGATACCGACGATCGAATCTCGGGCAAGTACCGTACCGATGGACAAAGGGAATAACATACGGGATTAAGTGAATCCTCGACACGGTGGTTCATCCGATGAAGATCATCAAGGAACACGTGGGAACCAACATGGGTATCCAGATCCCGCTGTTTGTTATTGACCGGAGAGTGGTCTCGGTCATGTCTACGTGTCTCCCGAACCCGTAGGGTCTACACACTTAAGGTTCGGTAACGCTAGGGTCGTAGAGATAAATGCACGTGGAAACCCGAAAGTTGTTCGGAGTCCCGGATGAGATCCCGGACGTCACGAGGAGTTCCGGAATGGTCCGGAGGTAAAGATTGATATATGGGAAGTCCAGTTTCGGCCAACGGGTGATCTCCGGGGGTCACCGGGAGCGTCCCGGGACCACCGGAGGGGCCCCGGGGGTCCATCGGGTGGGGCCACCCATCCCGGTGGGGCCACCCATCCTGGTGGGGCCCCTAGGACGCGAGGGGATGTGTCCAGCCCTCTGGGCTGGCGCACCACTAAGGGAGGCCCACCTCCCCTGCGCCTAGGGTTCAAACCCTAAAGGGGAGGGGGGCTCCACTTGCCTTGGGGGGCAAGGAACCCCCCTTGGCCGCCGCCCCCCTTGCAGATTGGATCTGCAAGGGGTCTAGGCGCCCCCCTGGCCCCTATATATATGTGGGGGGGGAGAGGGCAGCCGCACCCAAGCCCTGGCGCCTCTCCCCCTCCCGTCACACCTCTCAACTCCTTCGCAGGGCGCCCGGCGTAGCCCTGCTGCAATTTCCATTGCATCTGTCATCACGCCGTCGTGCTGCCGGATCTCTGACGACTTCTCCTCCCCCCTTGCTGGACCAAGAAGGAGGTGGCGTTGCTGCACCGTACGTGTGTTGAACGCGGAGGTGCCGTCCGTTCGGCGCTAGATCATCGGTGACGAAGAACGTGAAGAGTACGACTACTTCATCCTTGCTTCGTTGAAAGCTTCCGCACGCAATCTTCATAATGGTATGTAGATGCACTCTCAGTTGCTCGTTGCTAGATGTCTCCATAGTTGGATCTTGGTGAAGACGTAGAAAATTTTTGAATTATGATACGTTCCCCAACATCATCTCCCTTGGGCTGCTCTGGGGGAAAGCATATATCAGGGTCTTCTCGGATCGTACGAGACGGCATCTTCGACGCTGTTCTCCCTCCTGGGAGCATCGTTTTGGAGCAGGTGCTGACTAGAAGGGTCAAGAGGTGGAGCGGGGTTTCATCCTCCGCATCGATGACGACAGATTTCGACGGCGTGGTGCAGTGGAGTCTTGGCATCCGATGCGGGTGGATGGACTCGCGCAGGAGGACGGCGTTGTCTTGTGTCATGGTGGCGTCGATGGCAGGCCTGGCAAGGTCGATGTGTCATCTCCTGTTCTTAAGGTGGATAGGTGGAAGACGGCGATGGTAGCCTCTGAGAGTGCGCCAGACCGGTATTATGGCTTGGTTGGGGCCTCCGGTTTTAGATTTAGGCTTTGGTGCGAAGTCAGTTTGGTATTCGGCTCGGATTTTCGGCATCCCTTCATCAAGTAGATAGGAGTAGCGATAGATGTTGCCGAGATGGTTGCTTCAGACTTACTGATACTTAGTAAGGTCTTCGTGAATAATTAAGAAAATTACCGCATGCACCGCTCAGATTCTTTTTTTTTAGAAAAAGAGGATTACCCTCGGCCTCTGCATCTGGACGATGCATGCAGCCATTTTATTAATTCTTCACAAAGACCTTATAAAATAGTACATTAGATAGTCTGAAACCTCCATCTTAGCAACAACTGTCACTACTCCTATCCACCTGATGAAGGGGTGCCGATAGTCCGAGCCTAATACCAAACAGACATCGCACAAATGTCTAACATCTAAGGACAGAGGCCCCAACCAAGCCACATACCAGGTTTGGGGCACAAACTGGTCCGACGCACTCTCTGTGTCGTCGCTGCCGTCTTCCACAAATCCATCTTCAGAGCAGAAATTAATGCACCGACCTTGCCAGGCCTCTTCTGCCATCAACGCCACCATGACACCAGATAACAATGCGCGAGTCCATCTCCGTGCATCGGACTCTAAATCTCCATAGCGCCACGCCGTTGAGATCTGTCGCCATCAATGTATAAGATGAAGTACCGCTCCACCAAAGAAGTCGTCCTCTGTTCCCCGAGCCCGTGTGTACCTCCATGAATGACGCCCCCAAGAGGTAAACGACATCAGAGCGTCGCCGTCATCCGATCAACTGATCTAGGGTTTCCCCCAGAGGTAGCAGAGAGTGGCCTTCAACTTCTCCACGACGATGCCTTCAAGAAGGGAACGACACAGACAGCACCGCCACCGTCGGCCTTTGTAGTAGTCAAAAGCAAGTTTTCACCCAGATCTATTCGAAGAAACTCCATCTCTCGTGCACGGGCCGTCGCGTCCTGCGACGTCCCCGGAAGCGGAATCCCAATATCCGCCGCTACCAGCACCGCCACAAGGACCCACCACCTGGCCGCCATCCTTGAAGGGGACGGCACCACCACCGTGCTCAGATCCGGCATCACACCAACGCCTTCGGCCTCCCCCAATCACATCGGTGAAGGAGGATAGCCAACACGAGCGCCCACCACCGCTTAGGACCGCCGGACGGCGCCCAAGCCCGACCACCCAAAGGAGAACCGATCTAGGGTAGGAAACCCCAGATCCGCCGCCAACCCCCGCAGCGCCGCTGGGATCCCATCAGGCCACCGCTCGAGCGCGCCAACTCCGCCTCCATGTTGTACGCCTAGGGACGCCGATGCATCTCAGCCATAGGATCCCCTCGTGAAGAAAGGAGGAGGGGCCGCAGTCCGCCGGGCGAGCTTCTCTCGCCGGCCTCCTTCGGCGGTGGGGTGGGGGAGAAGGAGAGGAGGGAGGACGAGGGCGGCGACAGTTGGGGCGCCCGGGTCGCCCCCTGGAGGCGACGCGAGCGAGCGCTCTTTCCTTCAGATGCATGCATCGCTCAGATGCAGAGGTCGGAGATCATCCTCCTTTAAACAAATTATTCACATATATTTTCCTCAACCATGGCCGCATTATATATTTTTATTTATCTTGCTTTTTAAGGCATTTTTTCTGAAGTTCGTGCTGCAATGCATGGGTATCTCTACTAGTTGCTTTGGTATTCATGTTGATGGTTTACTTGCAATTCTTGTTTCACCGTGTGTGGTGACTGTTGTAAGTGTGTAACAAACAATTATAATACTATTATTCTTAACTAATACGATGGATTACTTTTCAAGAAAAACACACCACTATTGTTTACGATATCAACATGAGAAATATGTCTTCTCCTAATTGGTGTTGGTTATGTGCATCTTAGCTATGCAGAAGCTGGGTGTGTGCTCATTGTGTTTGTATCCCCTTAATGCTTCATTTTGAGTTAATAAACCCACCCTTTATCAAAAAACAACGAGACCCCCATATTCGATCCAAACATCCGGGCGGGTTGCCTGAACATTGACCAGACGCAAAATTGGCACCAAACCGGCCGTGGCAAATCTGGTCCAAATGCCTAAACTAACTGGCAACGCCTGTATCTAATCCATATCTGAGGCGGATATGAGATGCCCAAACGCACCCACCATGTCGGATGTGTGCCAGCCGACCCTACATATATTCAACCTTATCCGCAGTCTAGCGAAACCGTAGATGCACCGCTCCGCTCCACTGCACTCCCCATCCATTCCCCTCCATCCCAAGCTCTCTTCTGGCGATCTCTGGTCTTCTCCGACATGGCGGGCAGAGGAATCGAGTCCTACACCTCCCGATCCGTTGAATGAGAACTCGTCCCACGCGGCCCCGAGGAGGAGATGGTTGTCCGTATTGCGCGCCGCTCCCGGGAGGAGTCTGCCCAACAATGTGGAACTACATCCGGCAAGAATCCATTATGTTTGCCCAAATGATGCATGGATCCAAGACAAGGCGCGTCACCGCTGCCTTGCCGGAGGCGGAGCGGTCTGTCTAGCGTCTGAACGTCGTGGTGGATGCACAACTGCTTCGTTGGAGCGCCGAGGCGGAGGTGAACAACCACTTCACGTCCGACTCAAATATGGTGTGACGTGCCCGTTGTGCGACGCAGCGGGCGCGGGAGGCCACGACAACCCTCACGGCAGATGCTGGCGAGGCGGAGTCGCCTCTCTGACGCCACAATGGGCGACTGGTGACCCCTGGCGCCGTAATCGTCATGGTGGACGCGTTGGCCTCCAACCATGACGGATCCACCGTCAATCTCACGTCCACCGGCGATGTGCTGGCTTCGGGATCCGATAAGGAAGAGTAGGACAGGAGACGTCGGTGCCTTGAGTCTCGTGAGTTGATGCATGTGATCGTATGGATTTGATTATTTGCAAATAGGGTATTTTAGTGTGAAAACGATTTTTTGTGTGCTGACCGGTCATTGTCCGCGGAGAGGACGGGGGGTGGAGATGCTCTTAGCAATCTTTGACACCAACAAGCGCCTACTTTGGCCGTTGAAAGACCTCCACAGTGGACTGAACATGAAAATGAAAAGTCTTCCTTTCTAGACCGATCAAGCTGTTTTCTGCTGTCTTGCTGGGTATCAATAAATTCGCGCTTTCTGTGAAGCTTCCATGAGCCCGGACATGCATGTGGTACTCACTACTGACCGCGCAGAGAGAAGACATGACTAAGAAATGTACGTACCAGGAGGGTAACGGCACTAGCTACCGAGCACCGACGTGGAAAAAAGATCGAACTTTGGAGGCAGCAGCACGCCGGGACTGGGATTAGTTCCCCGGTCAACACGTTGGTCTTGAGCTGCCGAACTCTCGTACAGCGCGACAGCAAGTGCAAGGGCGTGCAGGGTACGCATCAGACTAACCTTTGAAACATGACCCCTGCAAAGAAAAGTCTTGATACTCGACGAGCCACGTAATTCTTTGAACGAAGGTCGGTTTGATCTAGTCCAACCTTGACGCCATAGTCGTCCACAAGATCAAACTTGCTATGTCTATATAAACAGCTTGCCACCACGCCTTGCCATGTACAGTCACCTCTCACCTCGTAAGCCAGCAGCTGCTAGGGCCGCAACAAGCACACCTTGATTCGACATGGCGAAGTCGCCCATGGCGATCTTGGCTCTCGGGCTAGCGGCACTAGTCCTGTCCGGCGCCGGGCTGGCGGCCGCGCAGACCTGCGTCTGCCAGCCGGACGAGTGCTGCAGCAGCGCCGGTTATTGCGGGAAGGATGCCGCCTACTGTGGACAAGGGTGTCAGTCGGGCCCGTGCACGGGGATCGGCGTTCCAGTGGAGAGCGTCGTCACCGACGCGTTCTTCGAGGGGATCAAGTCCCAGGCCCAGGCCGCCGCCGACGGGTGCCCCGGCAAGAGCTTCTACACGCGCCAGTCGTTCCTGGACGCCGCCCAGGAGTACCGCGACTTCGGGAAAGGCAGCACGAGCGACGACGGCAAGAGGGAGATAGCCGCCTTCTTCGCCCACGTCACCCACGAGACTGGACGTAAGTTACTATACTCATATACCAACACTAGACGAAGTAATTGGATCTCCGTAATTAAGCTGGCTATGTAACTTGTGTGCAGACATGTGCCACACCGAGGAGATCGACGGGCCGAGCAAGCCGGTGAGTGAATACTGCAACACCGACGAGATGTACAAGAAGTGGCCATGTACCCCGGGGAAGGGGTACTACGGGCGCGGGCCGCTGCAGCTGACGTGGAACTACAACTACGGGGCGGCGGGGCAGAAGCTCGGGTTCAACGGGCTCGACAACCCGGAGACGGTGGCAAAGGACCAGAAGATGACGTTCAGGGCGGCCATGTGGTTCTGGATGAACAGCGTGCACCAGGCCGTGCCGCAGGGGTTCGGCGCGACGACCAAGGCCATCAACGGTGGCGTGGAGTGCGGCGGCAAGAGGCCAGACTTGGTGAGCGCGCGGGCGGGCTACTACACGGAGTACTGCAAGCAGTTCGGCGTCGACCCGGGGAGCAACCTCAGTTGCTAGGTGCTTGGGTCTGAATTGATCGACGCGCAAAAGCCCTTCTAGCGATGCTCCTACTGCTCTACCTCCCTGTGTATTCTTCTGGGATATCTATTCATGTTCTGTATATGTAATTTGGATTTCTGTATTCAGATATTGGTAATATAAACCTAAATAAAGAACAGTTTGCTAAAGCACATCTAGATGTGCCATAAGTATTGCACATCTAATTCCTATATCATTGATCTCACGCGAAGATTCATGCGTGTATTTTCTTTTCTGTTTTTTTTTATGCTTGATTAAGTCACTTAGATGTGCAATAACTATGGCACATCTAGATGTGCCCTAGACATACCCAATAAACAATTCTTGGCAACATCCAAATGATGTCAATATTTCATTATTCCAGAAAAAATGATTATTCTGTTGGCGTGATTTTAACTATTTCAGGAAATTATATTTCATTTGTTTTGGAGAAACTTCCGATGTATTCATCATTAATCATGGCAAATTTCTGCTCCAAGGGAGAAAGGTATGCGCTTTTTAGGTGGCTTTTGCTTGCGGAGTTGCTACACATCAAAAGCCATCAATAAAAAAATTACATCCAGAGATCTATAGACCATGTAGTGATGAAGCGAATCAAAGGCGCACCATCTTGATCATCCTTCCTCGCTAGAGCTGGGAAAAACTTGTTTGTACTAGACACCAATGCTAAACCCCATAGAACTACTTCACCAGAACAACAACCACCGATGAAGAGAAACATAAATTAGAAGGATCCAACCTGAAGACAGACGAATGTAGATGAACGAAGACCGGATCCGAACGGGTCCATCAAAGACAACCACCGACCGAATCCTGCCAGATCTACCGGGGACACACCTCCACACGTCATCCGACGATGCTAGTCACACTACCATGATGAGGGCTAGGTGGGCAGAATCTTATTCCATCTTCAGGGAGCCGCCGCTGCCCCGTCTTCATGAGTAGGACACATGTCATACCCTTAACAGACACATACAAATGGAGGAGCTCTCTGGCAATGCCGAGATCCACCGCGCCTCTATGGCCTAAGGCCATAGCAGATGAGATAGACCTGCGGCGCCGTCGGCAGGAGGCGAGAAACCCTAGTCGTCATTGGACTCACAAGAGCACATGAGAATAGGTATGGCGAGTATTTTAACTATTTTTTTCACTATCTTAACTATTTTACATGATCCAAGGCGGTGATACTACTAGACTCCAGTGTGGCGACTCCCGTCCTTCTCGACAAAGGCGACACTTCAGGCAGTGGGATCACGACCGGTGGCGGCCATGGCTATCCTTCCGACCCGCTGGAGCCATGTGAGAGGTGTTGGAAATATACCCTAGAGGCAATATAAAGTGATTATTATTATATTTTCTTAATCATGATAAAGGTTTATTATTCATGCTATAATTGTATTGATCAGAAACTTAAATACATGTGTGAATACATAAACAAATACCAAGTCCCTAGTAAGCCTCTACTATACTAGCTCGTTGATCAAAAGATGGTTAATGTTTCCTGACCATAGATATGAGATGTCGTTTGATAACGGGATCACGTCATTAGGAGAATGATGTGACGGACAAGACTCATCTGTTAGCATAACATATGACCGTTCAGTTTATTCCTACCGCTCTCTTAATGTCAAATACATGTTCTTTCGACAATGAGATCATACAACTCCCGGACTCCGGAGAAATGTCTTGTGTGTATCAAACATCACTTCGTAACTGGATGATCATAAAGGTGCTCTACAGGTATCTCCGAAGGTGTGTGTTGAGTTGGCATGGATCGAGATTCGGATTTGTCACTTCGTATGACAGAGTTGTATCTCTGGGCCCTCTTAGTAATATAGCATCCCAAGAAGCTTGCAAGCAAAGTGACTAAGGAGTTGGTACAAAATGATGTATTATGGAACAAGTAATGAGACTTGCTGGTAATGAGATTGAATTAGGTAAAAACAGAATAAAAAGTGTAATTTTTCGGGTTAAATTTTGAGTTATAGGTTTCGCGCATATAGGAGATCAAAGGGTCAGTGAGAGATTTCCTCGGGTTGACATATTGCGAGCATCATTCCACTCACATCACTAAGAAAAAGTCTTAGGTCAACCTAGCCACTATGCTACCCACATTGTCAGCTTGGAGACTCATCAGATCACGAAGGCAAATCAACTCAAGGCTGGTCTTCTCTCACATGCTAGTAGTCTCGTGAGCGAGGACGAGATTCCTCTTCCACCTCCTACTGGCAAATTTGACTATTTTGACCTGTTGTGGCAACAAATTCACAAAATGAACCGCTCGCGAAACTATTTCACTCCCGTAACCCTTTTGTGCAGCGCCCGCCACGACGGCGCTGCACCCTTCTGTGCAGCGCCTGCAACAGAGGCGTTGCACGCCTGTCCACCGTGGCAGCCCCTGGCCCGCACCCGGCCGTGCAACGCCTCCCACTCAAGCGCTGCACATTGTAATGTGCAGCGCCCCCGAGCCAGGCGCTGCACTACCACTTATCCACCAGCCGCGCTGGACCCCCACTCCCCCACCCACACTCTCTCCCACTCCCCCACCCGAGCTTAGGCCCCTCTCCCACTCTCTTCCCCTCTCAAATCCTCTCTCAAATCTTGCTTATTTGAAGAATTTGTCCGTGGATTTCGGAGTCAAGCCCTCCCTAAAGGTAATCACCTCTGATCCCCTTGTTTTGATCCAAGAAATGTTATCAAATTGCTCAAATGTTGCTAGTTTTGCTTGGATCTAGTGATTTGAATGGAGAAGTGAGATTTAGTGATTTGGGGTGCTCTATGTGTGTTCTTATGGGTGTTCTTATTTTGTTGTTAGGGTTAGGTTATGGTTAGGGTTATGGTTAGGGTTATGGTTAGGGTTATGGTTAGGGTTAGGGTTAGGGTTAGGGTTATGGTTAGGGGGTTGTTTGATATATATATTATGGTTTCCATTATTTGGTAATCTTTGCATTTAGTACTCATGAAAGCAATGTTACCTTGTGTTTTTGGAATGCTTATAGGGATGGGAAGAACATGTGTGTATGTTCATCATGGGGACAAAGACGCATTTTTGAAAGGAAATATTGAACCGGACCCGGATGAGCTTGACATTGTGTTTGATAGTAGTCCTAGCTATGCGGAGCTCTTGCAACAAGTTAGGAAAGAATTGAATTGGATGGACCTTAGTGATATCGCTGAGTTGGAGGGAAGGCATAATGTAGGCTATGGAATGCACGTCCGTTGGAAGACAATGCGCGTCAACTCGGAGCAACGTTGGGTTGCATACAAAGAAACGGTGGCCGAATCACTTGACAAGGCTATTGAGTTATTTGCAACGAAGAAGGTTGATTCAAGTTTGCATTTGGACTTGAACCGGGAACCTTCCCCTTTGGTTCATAGTAGCCCTCCACCCTTTAAGCGAGATGCAATTGATGAACCTCCTTTGGTTCATAGTAGGCCACCACCCTTGATGCGAGATGAAATTGATGAACCTCTTTTGACCCAAGAAGTGCGTCAAACATTGAGTCCGTTTACAAACAACCAAGATGAAGCTTTGCAAGAGGAAGAGGACAATTATGATTATGCGGACGATGACAATGAACTTGATCTCCATGCCAACAATGTGGGTGATCTCGACAAATATCATTTGCAAGAGACAATGGACCAATCCATACCTTTTTCCCGTGCATATGCATCGGACTCAGATGACGATGGTCCCGATGAAGAAGTTGATGCGGAGGGGTTCACGGTGAAGGAGGCCGAAGCTTTTGAGAAGGTATTCCGTCGGGATCATCGGACTAAATTGTTCAAGGATGTTAGTCTCGCGGATGAAGCCGTGGTAGATGGTGGCCGATGTGTATCACTCGGTGTTAGGCCAAGCTCTCACCGTGATATGGGTGACGACAACCGGATGGCTAAAGGGTCTAAGTTCGAAACCTTGTCGGAAATGAAGATGTGGCTGGACAACTACTCGGTTACGCATTATCGTCCACACAAGGTGGTGCACTCGGACATCAATGTGCGCTACACGGTTGCATGTTCAAGTGAAGATGAAAAATGTCCATGGATTGTGCGTGCAAGACCATGGAAAGGTGGTCCAACTTGGCATGTAGTGAGTTGTGTGCCAACTCACATGTGCCAAGGCAAAAGGGTGGATGGCAAGATCGTGTCTGAAGGCCACAAACAACTCACGTCCGAGTTCATTGCTTACAGGTTGTCCAACTCAATATCCACACTTCCAACAATGAGCGTCCAACATGTCATTGATCTTGTGAAAGCCATATTTCATTACAAGGTGAAGTACGGCAAGGCATGGAAGGCGAAGCAAGCCGCATTCAAGATGCTGTATGGTACTTGGGAGGAAGCATACAACCGAATCCCTAGGTTGTTGTTAGCCATGGCCACAACAAACCCAGGCATGGTTCATGTTGTCGAGCCTCATGGGCACCAAACAACCGTTCATGAAGGAAGGAAAGTCCGAGTATTTGGCCGTGCATTTTGGGCGTTCGAGCAATGTTTGAGGGCTTTCGAACACTGTAGGCCGGTCATCGCCATTCATGGCACGTTCTTGACCGGACAATACAAGGGCACCTTGTTGGTTGCGATAGCAAGTGATGCCAACAATCGGGTTTTGCCATTGGCATTTGCTTTGGTTGAGGTGGAGAACAACGACAATTGGGAGTGGTTTTTGCGTCTCCTAAGGACAAAGGTGTTACCCGCCCAAAGGGAAATATGTGTCATATCGGATCGGCATCAAGGAATTCTTAACGCGGTGGAGATTGACATTCCCGGTCATGCACCGTTGCACCATCGATGGTGCATGAGGCACTTTTGTTCGAACTTCTATAGGGCATGTGGCCTTAAGGAGTTGGCCGATGATCTTCAAGATTGTTGTCTCGCTTTCTCCGACAAGCGCTTCGCCTATTTGTACATCAAATTGCTCGCACACAAAAAACTTGATCCCGGGGGTCAAGACTTTCTGAATAGGCACATTCAATACCGGAACAAATGGGCACGTGCTTTTGATGAAGATGGCCGGAGATACGGTCAAATGACAAGCAATATGGCCGAATGCTTCAATAGGGTGCTCAAAGGTGCACGTGGATTACCCGTGACGGCAATAGTTCAATACACATTTGACAAGATGAATGCGTACTTTTTAAAGTACTCGATGGAAACTGATGCACAGATAGCGGGTGAGAACCCGCGCAAGTACAAGTACAAGTTCCCACCCAAGGTTGATGAATGGTTGGTATTTCAATCACGGAAGGCGGACTCAGAAGAAGCTATATTATATGACAATGAGGAGTGGAAGTACGAAGTGAAAGAGCCAGGAGGAACCACAAACGATGGCCGGCAACACGGAGGCCGGGCTTTCAAGGTGTCGTTGACACAATGTGATTGCACTTGCGGAAGGCCATTGTTGCTTCATCTCCCTTGCTCACACTTGTATACCGCCGGTCGCGTTCGGAATGTGAACATCAACCACCCACGCACCGTGCGGGAGTCGGAGTTCTCAATCATGACGGTCAAGAAAACATGGGCTCCCCGCTTTCACCCTTACTTGGACCAATCACAATGGCTGGAGTACCATGGAGTTCAACTATGGCCGGATCCGGAGTTGAAGGTTGTTAAACGGGGTAGACGTAAGACAAAGCGTCTTAGAGGCGACATGGACGGATGGGGCCATGGTGGCCGGCGCGAAGCGGGCAACGACCAATTCCAAGAGCCTCGTGAAAGCTCACGTTGTGGGCGGTGCAACGGTCAAGGCCACAACCAAAGAAAATGTCCCAAACCAAGGAAAAGGTCCAAGAAAAATGATGCAAGCACAAGTCAACAAGGAGGTACACAAGGGACCCAAACAAGTGGTAGCCAACAAGTGCCAAGCCAACCAAGACCTAGGCAACAAGTGCGAAGGCAACCAAGTGCTAGCCAACAAGTGCCAATGCAACCAAGTGGTAGCCAACAAGTGCCAATGCAACCAAGTGGTAGCCAACAAGTGCCAACCCAACCAAGTGGTAGCCAATAAGTGCCAAGCCAACCAAGTGGTAGCCAAATAGGATCTAGACAACAAAGAGGTCGGCAACTTGGACTTACAAGAGGCCGTGGTGGTGGTAGAGCTCGTGGTCGTGGTGAAGGACAAGGGCAAGTTCGTTTTAGAGGAATGGTTGGATACCTCGATGGACCATTTCCGTATGTTTACTTTTCCATATGTTTACTTTTTCATATGTTATCTTTCTCATATGTTTTATTTTTCATATGTTATATTTCTCATATGTTTTCTTTTTCATATGTTCTTGTTTTACATTGGCTTTAATTTGTCCTTACTTACCATTATGTTTCACTCATTGTAGGTATGGCGGCTTCCCAACCCAACAAACCAACAATGAAGGAGGATGGCGAAGATGATATGGCGGGGTGGTGGGAGAAGGCTGCGAAGAAGCTTCGAGAGGAGGATGCAGCCAAGCTAAAGAAGAAGAAGGAAGAGGAGCTTGAGAAGAAGCGGGAGGAAAAACAGAGAGCGAGTGAGGCGATGCGAGCTAGGGAGCAAGCTTTGGTTAGGAGATGTGAGGAGGCAGCGAAGAAGCGTCAGAAGGATTTTGAAGAGAAATGTGAGAAGCTTTGGGCATTTGAAGCTGCAAAAAAGAGAGGGAGAATCAGATGTTCATGGAGAGGGTGGTTAAGGAGGCTCGTCTCATAAGGAAAAGGGAGGAAGAAGAGGAAGAAGAGAGGAAGAAGAAGAACGGAAAGGGGCCTTGCTCTACGCAATAGAGCTATGTCGTGAACTTTATATGTGTTTGTGAACACCTTATGTGCCATACTATGTCTCCTTCCCTATTTGGTTGTATCGTGAAGTACTAAGTTTGGTTGTGAGCAACTATGTCTCCTTCTGTATTTGGTTGTATCGTGATCTACTAAGTTTGGTTGTTAACAACTATGTCTCCTTCTGTATTTGGTTGTATCGTGAACTACTAAGTTTGGTTGTTAACAACTATGTCTCCTTCTAGATTAGGTGGTGAAGTAGTATGTGTGGTGAACAACTATGTCTTCTTCTCTAAGTTTGCAAAAAAAAATTAGTACAGTGCAGCGCCTGCCACAGAGGCGTTGCACTATACAGTGCAGCGCCTGTGTAGCAGGCGCTGCACATGCCTGTATCTAACCAGAGAACAACAGAAGCTTCTGTTGTGATCTGCGACACAGGCGCTGCACTGTATAGTGCCTATGGCAGGCGTTGCACATGCCTGTATCTATCCAGAGAACAACAGAAGCTTCTGTTGTGATACAGGCATGTGCAGCGCCTGCCACTCAGGCGCTGCATTGTATAGTGCAGCGCCTCTGTGGCAGGCGTTGCACATGCCTGTATGACAACAGAAGCTTCTGTTGTTCTGCTGTTAGATACGGGCATGTGCAGCGCCTGCTACAGAGGCGTTGCACTATACAGTGCAGCGCCTTGCAGGCAGGCGTTGCACTGTACAGTGCAGCGCCTCTGTTGCAGGCGTTGCACATGTGATTAATAGTAGAACAAATATAGAAAGAGACTAATTCAAGACATATAGAAATAGGACAAGTTCAACACATATAGATATAGAGACTAGTTCAAGACATATATAAATAGGACAAGTTGGACACATATAGAAATAGAGACTAATTCAAGACATATAGAAATAGGACAAGTTCAACACATATAGATATAGAGACTAGTTCAACACATATATAAATATGACAAGTTCAACACATATAGGAATAGAGACACTAGTCCGACATAGCGTTCGACATTACAAAAAGAGACACATATAGAAATATGACTAGTTCCTTCCGCGCTTGCTGGCTCCACCTCGGTTCTTCACACATGTCTTCTTGACCTTCCTAGGAAGAGGAACCCGCTCCGGCTGCGGCTCCGCCTCCTCATCCTCAACTAACCAAATCATAGGATCTAACACGAGACCGGATAAACACCGCGCCCCCGCCGCGTCTATCTATATAAGCTAATCCCTCGACCTCAACCGACTCCCAAATCTCAATTGCTTTGGCTCTCTCTCTCCCTCCCTTCGTCATCCAAGTAGTCATCCAAAGCCGCCATCCGCGAGGTTTCGACCGCCCTTTTGCCTTTCTGGGTAAAGTCATCGGGTGTGTATTTCTTGTATTCCCTCCTAGGTTTTAACTTGATTGCAGAACGAGGCTTGTACTTCCCCAAGACCATATCGTCAGGAGCCTATTCAAACACAAAAGTTAAGGAAAGACTGTGTGTGAGCATGTAGTTAGCATTGCAACAACAATCGTACCGTGAGCATGTAGTTAGCAATGCCATACCTCTTGGGTGACCACACCAACATCCTCATCATCCAAAGGATTACCATCGCCAGAAATGGGATCTGATGGTGTCGCCGACCCAGAACGTTCTGGTGATACGTACTCGGGGTCACGACAACCGAAAAGATTAGATAGCCGCCTTAACTTTTGGCCCTGGCGCTGCAACATGAACAAGTGAATGAGAGAAGAAACGTGCAAACACATGTTAAGTGCTAGTTTGAAGGAGATGTGAACCTTAAGGAATGCTCGAAGGGCACCTTCCCCATCGTCTTTGCCAGCCGGGGTTGTTTCCAGTATACTATCGGTCTCATCGGCTGCTTTCTTGATCTGGGAACGCTATGAACACAAATGGTATTAACGTGTTAGGCAAGCGAAGATGTAAATAGTGTGAATGGAAAAGAGTAAAGGGCAAATACCACAAAGTTCATCATTGGGCCTGAAGGGATCACTGAGTTTCCTTTACGAATTAATGAGTTGTACTCGTGCCGGGCTATCTCATCGAATACGGTGGGATCATCCAAAATATCCTCAGCATACGCCGGCTTGCATACCTCCACACGGGTTCTTGCAAGGAACCATGTGAGATAGTTGTTGAACGCCAACGGGCAGTGCTGACGAAGAGGGGCTCCTTTGTTGCGCCTAGCTTGATCAACAGCATACTGCCACTCCACAACAAACTTCTTGTGATGCTTGGCCCAGTCCTTGATCTTGCGCTGCTTTTTCCTATCCAACCTGAAAGTTATAAACATACTATTAGAACCAACGATGAGGCCGACAAACATCTAGGTGCTAAATGTTAGTTATATCTTACGCGTGTAGCACTTGATCCGTGTCCTGCCATTCCGGCGGGAATGCCTGGAACAAACCAAACTGGCGGTACACCCGATGTGGCAGGTGAACCTCGACCGCCCAGTTGCATATGAGTGGACACCGCATATGCCAGAGTTCCCTATCCCTAGTGCACATCGGATTGAGCACGAACTCCATAGGGTTCCCAAAACTCTCTCCACTGCCATACGGTTCCCATACAACCTGCAAAAGGGGATACAATGCAAAATTGATATCTAGTTAAGATATAAGCATGATAAAAACTTATGCAATATCGACTAACCTGCTCAGCCGTGATGGCGTCCATCTCGCTCCTGTAGAGCTTGTACATGACCGATGGATCATCCGTCATCTCATTTAACACATCCCACTTGTAAGCCCAAGTGGGGCGCCGTAGTGGGTCATGTTTATCATCCCAAGGCTCGTACTTCACGGTCTTCGGTCGTCCAACCGGCAAACGCTCCCAGCTCCATATGGAAAGAGCGAGCAAACATCCACCGATACCTCCAGATAGTCTGCAACTGGCTTCGTCCAACTGCACATAAAAAAGAACATGATCGTATTAAAAGAAAGATCGCATTCAGCATGTACCAATGAGATGAAATATGAACAACTTCATACCTGTCTATACAAGTAAGCCAGTGTCGCCGAACCCCAACTCCAATTGCTATCAAAGACGGTCAACGCCTTCAGCCACATCCATGGAGCATTCTTGCCTGTGCCATCAGCAAACAAAGTCCTGGATATAACATACCACATGTAGACACGAGCATGTGTCCTCACCGTGTCCTCATCAGCCTCCAAAGGGCAAGTACCAAAGTGCGTGGTAATCCAGGTGTAAGGGGCACCGGCTGTGACTCTTTCCTTCTTCTTGCCTTCATCTGCTGGTTCCTGAGGCTCTGGAGGAACCATGCCGATAAGGGCTTCCATCTGCTGGCGCCACACATCTGAATCAGTGCTCATACATAAAGGAACGCCATCGACAGGAAGACCGGTGATCATTGCTATATCCTGAAGCGTCACCGTCATCTCCCCGGTCCGCAGATGGAAACTGTGCGTCTCAGGCCTCCAGTGATCAATGAGCGCGGTGAGTGCCGCAGCATTGTTGGGTGGCGTCGACCGGCTGACCAGCTGAATGAAAAGGAGAAGTCCTGCCTCCCTAACATAAGGTGTGTAGCGCTCATCATAGCGCATCCACCCAAGGTTCACTCTGTGAGCCCGAAGCTTCAGAGGTGCAAGTTCCTACAAGCAAGACAAATAAATCATTAAATATGGGGTATGTGTTTGAAAATTAACGGAATAATTAACAACGGCAAATTTCATTATTACCCGTTGATCCACAGACATAGCGTAAGACCGGTGTTGTTTGTCCCAGTGATCATCGAGAAGCCACTCCATCAGCCTAACCATTTGAAAAAAATTGAAAAAATGTATTCAACACGATGTAGGTTTTCAACATAGAAGAGTTTCCAACATAATGTAGGTTTCCATCTAAAATAACATCTAACTCATCTAAAATAACATCCTAACTCATCTAACATAACATCTAATACCATCTAACATAATGTAGGTTTCCATCTAAAATAACATCTAACTAATCTAAAATAATATCCTAACTCATCTAACATAACATCTAATACCATCTAACATAGTGTAGGTTTCCAACATAGAAGAGTTTTTTCAATACATACTAACTAACTAAGCCTACTTCAATACTAACTACACTAACATCATCCTCCCCCTCTCCTAAATTCATCTAACTCATCTAACTAAACTAACACTACTTGAATACTAACTACACTAACATCATCCTCCCCCTCTCCTAAATTCATCTAACTCATCTAACTAAACTAACACTACTTGAATACTAACTACACTAAGCCTACTTGAATACTAACTACACTAACATCTACAAATCACAAATCCCACATATGCAATATTCTAATCTAATCTAAAAAGAATTACACAAATCTTGCAAAAAAGAGAAAATGTATGGATAGAAAGAAGGGGATCGGAGGAGTGTACCTTGTAGGATCGAAGGGGGAAGAAATCCACGGACAAAAGCTTCAGATCTGAGAGTTTTTGAGATTGAGATTGAGGAGGGGGGAGGAGAAGATGCAGCAGCCGCAAGGGTTAATGGGAGGGTGGGGATTGGGCGTGCGTGCGGCGAAGGGATAAGTGGTAGTGCAGCGCCTGGCTCGGGGGCGCTGCACATTACAATGTGCAGCGCCTGAGTGGGGGGCGTTGCACGGCCGGGTGCGGGCCAGGGGCTGCCACGGTGGACAGGCGTGCAACGCCTCTGTAGTAGGCGCTGCACAGAAGGGTGCAGCGCCGTCGTGGCGGGCGCTGCACAAAAGGGTTACGAGAGTGAAATAGTTTCGCTGGCAGTTCATTTTGTGAATTTGTTGCCACAACAGGTCAAAATAGTCAAATTTGCCCCTCCTACTATACCAGATTTTGGCTTCCCTTCTAAGGCTGACTATGCATATTTCTTTACCGAGGCGGACGACGATAAGGAAGAAGATGGTGTCCTTTGTGTAACACCTCGATAATCATGCTACAGTAATCTCCTCTAATGACGCCATGTCATCATCTTTTTGCTAAGTCAATGGTCACTTGATCAAAATTCAAGTCAACCTCAAATTTAAAATAAGGTAAATATAAGATTTATTCAAAACGCAAATAAAATAATGTTCGTTGGGTTGCAAATATTCCCTGACTAATTTTCATGAAGAACCCAACTTAATTTGAATTCCCCAAATGCCTCCAAGAAATTAATAAATAGTCCAACAACATATAAGTTGGCCATTTTGAATTCTAAAAATAATTATCCTTTTCCAAATATTCTAGAGACATGTGTGTGGCTCAATAATATTGCTCTGGAGTTTTATGCGATGTTTCATAATTAACAGAATTCGTTTGATCACTAAACTTTTTAGAGGACAATAGCTACTTATAATTTCAGAAAAAGAAATAGAAAAAATCATTGTACACTTTTGGCCCATTTAGCAAAAGTAGAAGACCCAGCCTACCACCACCTCATCCCCTTCTCTGTACAAGAGACAGGGAGGGCGTGGCACGCATCCATGACGCCACGGCCATGGAGGGCCGCCACGAGCCCCCCTCGGCCTATAAGGTAGCCTCCCCGAAATCCTAGCTCGCCCTTGTTCGATCCCCTCTCTTTCCCCGTTGAGTCGCCTCCTCCTCAGCTCAGAATCGAGCGCGAGAGCTCACGCAGTGACCGCGCCATCGTCACCGATGCCGCGGCCTACAAGTTCCTCGGCGCTTGTGGAGTTGTCCAGGAGGACCTCCACTCTCGACTTCGCCTTCCCCGAGCAACGATTCAAGCTGGGACGGCCCGTGTGCTCGACATCGACCTCGTCTTCAACGCGCATATCGCCGCCATCTCATCGTCGATCCGCACTGCTCCGACCACCCCAAGCCTCGACGCCCCCGTGCATCTACTCCGGCCATGAGCCCCTCGTCGAACCCCCCTTCCTCCCCGCTCGATTAGTCACCGTAGGCCAGCACCGCAACGTTGTGCCCTGGCTCTGCTCACTGTGCTCCTTGGCCATGCTCGTGAGCCTCTCGCCACATCCGGCCCCGCCCTGCAGCGCCGTCCGCATGCACGCCTCGACTGTGTTTGCCTGCCGGGCCCCGCCTCCGCCGCCGCTCTGCTGCTGCGCTGCAGTTGCGCCGGCTACCAGCGCTGCGTCCGACCTGCCGATGTTGCGCCTCTGCTCCTCGTCGGCCCACCTCCTGCTGTCACCGCATGCCCGTGCCCGCTTGCCCCTACAGCCGCCCTGGCCTCGCCCCTGCCTCGCCCGCTTCGCGCCCGGGATCCGTCCCTCCTCACCAACACCGCCGCCTCCCTTTGCTGCCCTGCTGCCTCCCCCGCGCCTATGCCGCTGACCACGCCAGCTCTTCCGCCGACGCCCGCAGCTCCAAGCCCTGCTGCTGCCGCCCCGCCTCTGCTCCCTATGCCGCCGGCAGCCTCGCTGTGGTTGTGGCCCTTCCGGCCGTTGCCGTGACCGGCGCCCCTCGTGGCCTCTCTCGCGGGCGCCCGGGCCCATTAACCCGCCCCGACTGGCCTCTGTGCCACTGCCCCGTAGGGCCCCCATTGCCCTATTATAAAAATATATATTTAAAAAAGTAATAATAATAAATAATAATCAGTTAAAAATTTAATTAACTTAATTAACTAGCTACTTAATATGTAATTAATTAAATGTGTCAATGAGAGGGGCCCCACCCCCTGTTGACGAGTCAAACGTTGACTGGTCAACTAGGACCCCGTGGCCCACCTGTCTGCCATAGGTACACTTCTGTGTACACTTGTGGGTGCACATAGCATTTTTCTATTTAATTTCGAATTGATAATAATTTTAGAATATTGTTCAATCTTTGAAAATAATATAAAATAATCCGTAACTCGTATGAAAAAGTTTTTTACATGAAAGTTGCTCAGAAAAATCCAACGAATCCGAATACGCGGTTTGTTCATTTGTCACATTCCCCTAGCATGCTGAACATGGATTCGTCCCCTCTCTTTCATTTGTCCGGAATAAACCAAACGCTGGAAAAATCCCTCCGGATGTTTTCCTTCTCCGTCTCCAATGTGTAGTACCACGTTAGAACACCCCCAGCTCTACATATCATCATGTCATGCTTAGTGTTGCATCTGTTTGCATTGTATTGACTATTTCTTTCCCCTTTTCTCTCTGGTAGACCCCGAGACTGATGCTGCCCCTATGATCGACTACACCCCTGATGACTGGTCCCTTGCAACAGAGCTTCCAGGCAAGCAAACCCCCCATTGGTCATTCCTATTTCGCACATGCCCTTCTTTCTTATGCTTGCATTAGAACTGCTACTGTTTTTGTATGATCCTATTCAGATGCATAGCCTGTTCTTGTTACCTTCTTTCATACCTTACCCGTTTATCCTAAACTGCTTAGTATATGTTGGTTGTTGACCCACCAGTGACCCCCACCTTGTCCTTGTTGCCCCGCTGGATTACCAGATGACTCGATCAACGTGATCGATATCCAGGCCCCGACACCGCACATCCCCCCCTTAGTTGTACGACTCTGCAAAGTTACTATCGAGTGTTGAGGGTGATACCTCGTATAACACTTCTGATGAGATCTCTGTAGTGTAGCTATTCAGTTGTGGTCATCGAGGGTGATTCCTCCTTCATCACTCTCGATAACGACTCTATCGTGCAACCCTTCAAGTGTGGACCATTGAGGGTGATTCCTCGGATTTCCCCCTTGCTGTTTTGGACACATAGTTACTTTGAATATACCCCAATACTATGATGAAGTCGGGTTGACCAGGAGGGTACCCGTGAGATAATTACGTGGCACGGCCGAGCATTCTTAGCCCTTGTAGTAAGTCCACGAGACAGGCGACGGGGTCACATGATCGTGAGTCTCTGCTTGTTACCGCACTACAAAGACACTAACGGTTTGGATATTTGATCCGAGTACTTTTTGCACTAACCACCATGCGGGAATAAGTATGGGCACTCTGCATCGTATGCATCAACCGAAGTTCATTAGACATCAGCGACTGAGCGGCTCGCGCCGGGTTGGACTGCGTAAGCACCTGCCTTATTTAAGGAGGTAGCTAGGTCTGCTCACCGGCCGCCCACGCAACGTGCAGGAGTGCAAAGGGCGATCGGCCCAAGACCCCTGCGCGCTTCGGATGTAGACTGGCGTGCTGACCTCTCTGATGAGCCTAGGTAGGGCTGCAGCGTGTTGATCCGCCGAGGGTGGGGATGACCTGATGGTGTGTCCGGCCGGGGTTGATCGAGCGTTTTCGGTAAGTTGGTGCACCCCTGCATGGAAGATTGATCTATTCGAATAGCCGTGTCCACGGTTACGGACGCTAGAAGTTGTATCCCGATCGATACAACTAGAACTGGGTGTTGAGGTATGAATGGATATGTGGCTCCAGAATTGCTTTCTCGGAGGGAGTCGAGGAAGGATCTCTGGGCATTAATGCTATAACATGCTTGATAATTATAATATGATATTATATACTCTCTTCTACAGCTGCAAGATGGTGGTTTCCAGAAGATGCTTGAAGATACTAGTCTTTGATAGGCTAGGTCTTTCCCTCTATTCTGGCATTCTGCAGTATAGTCCACAGATACTACCCTTTCATTGATACTGATGCATATGTAGTGTAGATCCTTGTCTGCGAGTACTTTGGATGAGTACTCACGGTTGTTTTGGTCCCTCTTTTCCCCCTTTTCCTTTCTTCTCGGGTGATGCAACTGATGTCTACACACGCTTCTACTCTTGTAGACTATGTTGGGCCTCCAAGCGCAGAGGTTTGTAGGACAGCAGCAATTTCCCTCAAGTGGATGACCTAAGGTTTATCGAACTCAGGGAAGTAGAGGTTGAAGATGGTCTCTCTCAAGCAACCCTGCAACTAAGATACAAGAAGTCTCTTGCGTCCCCAACACACCTAATACACTTGTTAGATGTATAGGTGCACTAGTTCGGCGAAGATATGTTAAATGGCAAGTGATATGGATGGCAAAACAAAGTAATATAAATCTGTAATAAAAAGTGCAGCAAGCAAACAAGTGGTAAACGTGAGCACAAATGGTATTGCAATGGTGGAAACAAGGCCTAGGGATCATACTTTCACTAGTGGCAACTCCCAGCAACATTAACATAATCGAATCACATGATATTTCCCATAAAACATGCAATGGAGACGCACCTGGAGGTCATTCCTTCGTGGTCAAGAGAGGACGAGAATTATGTAGGGCTACAAAATCACACCTCAAAGTTCGTAGTTCTCAATCTAAGGATTTCCCAATGTCACCGCGGCCATCCAAAGAGAGTACCACAATCACCACAACATATCTAAAGGATAGTCAAAGACAAGCACCAAGAGACTCTCAATCTTCAATCAACACACAAGAGAGGAAATCACTCATGAAAAATATTTTTCTAATCCATGTCCAATAGACCGCTGTCACCTTGGTCTCAGAGATTATACTAGATAAAGACACGTGAGTACATCAATCCAATACATAGAGGAAGGGGAAATATCATGGGATCACCCTAGATTAACATAGCATATGATCACAACGAAGATCACATCATGGGAGAGAGAGATAACCACATAGCTACACGTACGAGCCCTCGGCCCCGGAGACGACTACTCACACATGGACATGGTGAGGAGGAGGTTGATGACGGTGTTGATGGAGAGGTGCAGCCCCGCGAGGAGGAGACGGCCGGCGGCAGCCACGGAGGCGGCGGCGGCGGCCCTTGGGGGCGCGGCGGCGGCCCTAGGGGGCGGCGGCGGCCCTAGGGGCGGCGGCGGCCCTAGGGGGCAGCGGCTCCTTGGCCCCCCTTCTTCCTTGTGGATGGTGCTGCAATGGTGCTGGTCCTCCCCTCCAAGACGGCGGCTCGGGAGGAGGAAAATTCATGGCCCTTGGTGACCTAGGTTTTCTCTCTTTATATAGACTATCGGATTCCCGTCATCAGATTTTGGGCCTCAGTAAAACGGGCTTTACTCGGCCGTCCGGACTCCGATTTGGACGAATTTTATATCCAGAAGCATCGCCTCGAAATTCCCCACAACTTTCGCAACTAGACTTTTTCCGTTTGACGTCGTCTTCGTGCCGGAACGTGACCATCTTTAAAAAACGTTCTCAGACAGATTTCAGGAAAGTCAGAGTCCTACTCCAATACGACTCCTTTTGCGTTTTTTGTCAATTTCCAAGTAATTCCTACACAATAAAGTGTAAAACAAGAACATTGTGCACTTTTGCAACCATTAGTAGGTTAGTCCAAATATGATCAAAAGTGTATGGAAGTGCATAAATATCATAGCAATATCACACAAAAAAGGCATGGAGCAAGCAGAAATTATAGATACGTTTTGGACGTATCAGCAACCAGATGGTGGAGCCTAGGAGCCAGATGCCACCGCTGACGACTACTACTACCCCAAGGGAGACTACTACTACGTGGAGGCCGCCGCCGACAAGGAGTAGTTAGGAGGATCCCAGGCAAAAGGCCTTGCCTTTTCGATCGATGTTACTTTTGTGCTAGCCTTCTTAAGGCAAACTTGTTTAACTCATGTCTGTACTCAGATAATGTTGCTTCCACTACTCATTAGTATCCGAGCTTATGTATTCAAGTCCTCGAGGCCCCTGCCTTGTAATATAAAGCATGTATCATTTTAATTTTGTGTCTAGAGTTGTGTTGTGATATCTTCCCGTGAGTCCCTGATCTTGGTCGTACACATTTACATGTATCATTAGTGTACGGTCAAATCGGGGGTGTTACACTTTGGGGCCTCGCTTAGTTTATCTTTAAACTTTTTGGTACTTGTTGTTAAAGTTGTAGAAGTAGTATATCAGGTTGCGTCGTGTGTGTCTTTGTGTGCGCTAGTGTCATGCATTGTCTTTTATTGGATTTTTTCTGCCTTGTTGCATATGAACTATTTCGTTTATTTCATATAAGACTATATATATGTGTTGGGATACGTAGTAGAAAACAAAATAAATCCTTACAGTAACTCATGAACACTATGAAGATGCGATGAACGATTTGGATCAGATCGTCACCGACTCCGAGTTGCAGCGGAAGAAGATGAGTTGGTGTAGATCGTACTAGGAGTCCCTCGAACCGTAGATGAACGATCTTGCACACCGCCCATGAACAGTTCCTCAAATGGAAGACCGAAAGCACGGCCTCTCAACGAGTTGCAAGCATAAGATCTTCACGATTTGGCAGCACTTTGCCGTCTAGAGCTAATCATCGTCGGAGAACTAGAGGGAGAAGATCAGAAACACACAAGGCTTCTAATTATGAGAATTAGAGGATTTATGTCTGACTCTAATTGATCAACCAGGACCAAATAGAACTAGAGAACTAGAGTAGGCTCCAAAACTTGTGTCGTCACAAGGGCCAAAATCCTCAAGTATATATAGGTTGGAGGGAGGGGAGAGGGAGAGACACAAGGGGAAGGAAACCCTCCCACTTTGGCTGGCCAAGGAGGTGGGAATCCCCCTCCAATTCGGCCTCCCCTTACCCTCTTCATGAGAAAGGGGGGCACCACTCCTATTGGGCCCAAGTAACCCAATATCCTCTCCACCACTTGGCCTTTTAAGGCCCGTTGATATTAAATTAAATATAAAAGCCTGATAACTGCTATTATATCTTTTTAATATTGATTTAAGATCTCCAACATTTTCCATCTATATATTATTTATCGGTAATACCCGGTATTGCCCGATAAACCCCGAAACCCTTCCGGTGACCCCAAAACACTTCTAGTTCCTCTCGAAACTATTTCGAATATTAATAAAATTATTTCACAAATATTTTCTTATTACTCATGTCCTACTAACAGTCAGCGGATTGTGATTACCTTAACCTTGTGACTCTGTAGGTTTGGTAAAATGTAGACATGAAGAAAACCCCTTTCGTTCAATGGCCGATAGCGGAACCGTGGACATCCATATCGATCCCTATAAGTACACAAATGAAATTCGAGTGAACCTTTGGTTATCATGTGCTATTTCCTTTGCTTTGCAATACTTTACAAAACCCGAGGTGAGATATACCAGTATCCTCTTGAGTCATACACATTCTCACTTTACCGGTCTCCTTGTGATCGGTTTTGTTCTTCTTTCTCATTGACATGTCCCGACATCCCCGTGACATAGTCACAAGTGTATAGCCAGGCGATGATGGATGCCATCACATCGAGAGGGCTCTAAGTATATCTCTCCATCATCGGTTGAGCAAATCCCATTCTTGAGCTATCTAGTCCCTTGTCAAACTTTTCGGTGAACCTATAAGTTGTAGATGACAACATACATATAACTCTCAATAACACCCCTTAAGACCTTATTCTCCTAACACCAACCTCTTATTCTGCTAACACCCGAGACCTACCCGTAGCTACAAAACTAACCGCGAAGGAGCCGAACGAACTGCACGGGCTAAGAAAAAAACCCATCCCACCTTATCCTCCCCTCATCCACCCACTCCTCTGTCTCTCCCCTTATTCTCCTCCACCGCACCACCTCCCCCGCGCCGCCGCAAAAATTCCCACCCCCGCGCCGCCAGCCCCAACCCCGCCGGCCATGGCGCTACCTTCCCCAGGCCAGGGCGCCACGCAACCACGCCGCCCCCACCACCACGTAGAGCACCGCACCACCTACCTTATACCTTCTACCTCCCAAGGCCGACCCGTCCCCAACACCCTCTCATGGCCGGCGCTCACCCACCTACGTCCCATGGACGACGCGCCCCCAACCTCTCCAACCGCCGGCCGCCACCCACAACGGATCTAGGACCCTCACGACCGGATCTGCCATCCTCTCGATCCGCACGGCCGCGTCCCAACCTCCGACGGGGCCGCGTCCCAACCTCCGACGGGGACCTCCCCTTCATGCACCTCTCGCCCCACCCATAGTTGTGCGGTGTCGCCGGTGGGATGTGCACCTCCTTCGTCGTCGGCCAAGATCTTCCGGTGGGCGTGCAGCTCCTCCAGCACCTACCTGGCTTCCCATGGTCATCACCCCCCTACCTGGCTTCCCTGCCGACGACCCTCAATCCCCTCCACCTCCAATCCCCTCTAGAGGGACAACTTGGGGTCAGCGCTGTCGTGACTTTCCTCCACTGTTCGTCGCGGTCCCGTGTATCACCACCCTGTCCGGATCCTGTTCCACCCTGTCCGGATTGAGCCGGGCCGGATCCGCCGATGGGACGGGCTACCCTCCCTCCTAGTGCAGCTCTGTTGGCGCCCTAGTGCAGCTCGGCTACCGCCCCCTTGCAGCTCAATGGTGTGTGGTTTCAGATGCCGCCCCGCGGATCCACCTCCTCCAGCCACCCATGTACTACTGCAACAGGCCGCCGCCTCTTGTGGTCGCCGTCGCCGTGCGGCACTGCCTGCCACCGGCCTCACAGGTCGTGCCTCCCACGCCCCAACCGTCCTGATTCAATCGGGAGCGCGAGGTTCAGGTTTGTCATCATCTTGTGGTCGCCGTTGCCGTGCAGTTCGCTGTGCGAATCGTTTGTTGCTGTTTATAAATATTTTCTGATGTTTTTCAGGATGCTGTCTAGTTCAATTCAGTTGGGTGCTAAAATTGTGCAGCTCAGAAATCTGTTTTTGCATCCAGGATTTGCCATCGGAGATTGTCTAAATCCTCGTGGTGGTGTTCCTTCCTGTTGGTGGTGGTGCTACTGCGAGATGGAGTGGAGCTCTACCCTGACGCGTGGTGCATGCCCTTCACCGGGCCGCCCCATGCAGTGCACCACAATACAATTTTGTAGTGTAAAATGTTTGTATTTCTTTCACAATAGATGCAGTTCTTGGTAAATCCATTTGTGGCTCAGTTTGCGAAAAAGGGGAAAAGGGGAAGAATTTGCATCAATATTGCAGTGCGATTTTGGTCGCGTGGCGGTGCATTTTCGGTGGTTATGCAGTGCAGGGTGTGCACGCATGCAGTCCGGTCACACCAGTTTTCTTGCGAATGCAACACAATTGTTCGTTAGTGTGCCCCGACACAACATTGTGAATTTCTATTGCAGTTCACTCTGCATAATATTTGTGCTTGAATCCAGTGGCGTGGCCCTGTGTGAAAGTTGGTGTGGTTCACTGTCGTGTGTGCTGTAGTTTTGTGTTTTTTAGTGGTGCAATTTTGTATTAGTGGAAGTGTGGCCAATAGACTCAGAGGGACCCCACTGGAGGTTCACTTCTTTTTTTGATGAAACTTGTTTTCTTTGTGGGACGATTGAAACAAGTAGTTCACTCCATTTGTGTAGCAGCTCATTACCCCTCTATAAGTTGTAGATGACAACATACATATAACTCTCAATAACACCCCTTAAGACCTTATTCTCCTAACACCAACCTCTTATTCTGCTAACACCCGAGACCTACCCGTAGCTACAAAACTAACCGCGAAGGAGCCGAACGAACTGCACGGGCTAAGAAAAAAACCCATCCCACCTTATCCTCCCCTCATCCACCCACTCCTCTGTCTCTCCCCTTATTCTCCTCCACCGCACCACCTCCCCCGCGCCGCCGCAAAAATTCCCACCCCCGCGCCGCCAGCCCCAACCCCGCCGGCCATGGCGCTACCTTCCCCAGGCCAGGGCGCCACGCAACCACGCCGCCCCCACCACCACGTAGAGCACCGCACCACCTACCTTATACCTTCTACCTCCCAAGGCCGACCCGTCCCCAACACCCTCTCATGGCCGGCGCTCACCCACCTACGTCCCATGGACGACGCGCCCCCAACCTCTCCAACCGCCGGCCGCCACCCACAACGGATCTAGGACCCTCACGACCGGATCTGCCATCCTCTCGATCCGCACGGCCGCGTCCCAACCTCCGACGGGGCCGCGTCCCAACCTCCGACGGGGACCTCCCCTTCATGCACCTCTCGCCCCACCCATAGTTGTGCGGTGTCGCCGGTGGGATGTGCACCTCCTTCATCGTCGGCCAAGATCTTCCGGTGGGCGTGCAGCTCCTCCAGCACCTACCTGGCTTCCCATGGTCATCACCCCCCTACCTGGCTTCCCTGCCGACGACCCTCAATCCCCTCCACCTCCAATCCCCTCTAGAGGGACAACTTGGGGTCAGCGCTGTCGTGACTTTCCTCCACTGTTCGTCGCGGTCCCGTGTATCACCACCCTGTCCGGATCCTGTTCCACCCTGTCCGGATTGAGCCGGGCCGGATCCGCCGATGGGACGGGCTACCCTCCCTCCTAGTGCAGCTCTGTTGGCGCCCTAGTGCAGCTCGGCTACCGCCCCCTTGCAGCTCAATGGTGTGTGGTTTCAGATGCCGCCCCGCGGATCCACCTCCTCCAGCCACCCATGTACTACTGCAACAGGCCGCCGCCTCTTGTGGTCGCCGTCGCCGTGCGGCACTGCCTGCCACCGGCCTCACAGGTCGTGCCTCCCACGCCCCAACCGTCCTGATTCAATCGGGAGCGCGAGGTTCAGGTTTGTCATCATCTTGTGGTCGCCGTTGCCGTGCAGTTCGCTGTGCGAATCGTTTGTTGCTGTTTATAAATATTTTCTGATGTTTTTCAGGATGCTGTCTAGTTCAATTCAGTTGGGTGCTAAAATTGTGCAGCTCAGAAATCTGTTTTTGCATCCAGGATTTGCCATCGGAGATTGTCTAAATCCTCGTGGTGGTGTTCCTTCCTGTTGGTGGTGGTGCTACTGCGAGATGGAGTGGAGCTCTACCCTGACGCGTGGTGCATGCCCTTCACCGGGCCGCCCCATGCAGTGCACCACAATACAATTTTGTAGTGTAAAATGTTTGTATTTCTTTCACAATAGATGCAGTTCTTGGTAAATCCATTTGTGGCTCAGTTTGCGAAAAAGGGGAAAAGGGGAAGAATTTGCATCAATATTGCAGTGCGATTTTGGTCGCGTGGCGGTGCATTTTCGGTGGTTATGCAGTGCAGGGTGTGCACGCATGCAGTCCGGTCACACCAGTTTTCTTGCGAATGCAACACAATTGTTCGTTAGTGTGCCCCGACACAACATTGTGAATTTCTATTGCAGTTCACTCTGCATAATATTTGTGCTTGAATCCAGTGGCGTGGCCCTGTGTGAAAGTTGGTGTGGTTCACTGTCGTGTGTGCTGTAGTTTTGTGTTTTTTAGTGGTGCAATTTTGTATTAGTGGAAGTGTGGCCAATAGACTCAGAGGGACCCCACTGGAGGTTCACTTCTTTTTTTGATGAAACTTGTTTTCTTTGTGGGACGATTGAAACAAGTAGTTCACTCCATTTGTGTAGCAGCTCATTACCCCTCTGTATGAAGTGCAAAAATTGTTTCGTATATCTCTGAGTCAACTACATCAAATACGTGAGTGCGTTTGGTCCTTGGAAGTGGTTCATTTTTTAGAGTGATATTGTTCACTTGCACCCAACATTGAAAGTGCGATTTTTTAAACGAAACATTGAGATAGCAATGAGGTTCACTTCGACATATGTCGCGGTTCGTTTGCCCTTGTCTCTGTGGTCCATTCTCCGTCTTAAAAAATGTTAAAAAAACGACGTCGAAAACTCGGCTGAGAAAAATTTACATCAGACAAAAGAAATAATGAAGTTCATTTGACTGTCTGATGCAGTGCGGTTTTTAGTTTGAAGCAGTGCGCTTTTCTGTCCGATGCAGTGCACGCGTCGATTTTGGTGTCGCGGAAAACAGAGTGTCCGCATTTCGGTAAAATCAAAACTGCTCTTAAATCGTGAGGAATTAAAGAGTGTTCTACATGAAAAAGTTGCGCCGCGTCAATATCTTTTCGACGGTGTACCATATGCATTATTCCGACGAGCGGTTTGAAAAAAAATCGCGAAAAACGGCCGCTGCATATCGTGGTCAGCCGCACGATTTTCAAAATTAACTAAAAACCATAAGGAATCTCAAAAACATTTCAACATATGAAAGTTGCGCCTCGTCCGTAGATTTTTAACGGTATATTACATGCCTCGTTCCGACAAACGGTTAAAAAACTAAAGCGAAAACACTACCGAAAATTTGAAAAAAATCAAAAAACAGAATTCCGCGATTTAGTAAATTTGAAACTACTCTTAAACCGTAACGAATTAGACAAAAAATTATATATGAAAAGATGCGCGCCGACGATATCTTTCCAACAGTGTATCATATGCTTGATTCCGACGAGCGGTTAGGAAAGAATCGCGGAAAAACGCTCGTATCATTATTCGTCAGTCGCACCGTTTTAAAAACTGCTCTTAAACCGTGCGGAATCTCGAAAAGTGTTCAAAATGGCAAAGTTGCGTCTACTCCATAGCTTTTCAACGGTATATTACACGCATAATTCAGATAAACAGTTAAAAAAGTAGAGCAAAAAAGGTACCAAAAAACAACACGTACAATTTTTTCAAACATGAAGTTCACTGGTCTGTGTGTTGCAGTATCTATGTAGTGCCCTCACGTACTCCTAGGAGTATGTACTCTCATCCTTAATATACCTCATATACCCAATAATTATACCTCTTTATCATTCTCAATATACTTCATTAAATATTTGAAGATACCCCGATACGAATTTTGTTGAAGAAATATCATCTGCGACGTACTTTTTGTAATATACGTTTTTCACGTACAAACACATCATTATATACGTAAACATTTAAAATATGTAGACTCGCATGAATTTTTTCATGAAAATCATTTTTGGGTATATAATAATTACTAATGAAGTATATTAAAAATAATAAAGAGGTATAAAAGATTTATCTATATGGTTTATGAGGAGCGGGAGTACGTACTCCCAGGAGTACACAACTATATATATATACCCAAATAGGTTATTCATCATAGTGATGCTATTCATCATCCAGGGTGCAGAATAGGTTATTTTTCAACCGAGGTAATCTTACTATCACTTTATAATTAAATTACATTTGGAATTCAAATAGTTCAATTCATATTGATTTACTACGTAAAATTTGGTATAAGAAAATAAAAATATAGGTCATAAGACAAGAAAGTTTGGAGTTTATGTGTATTTTACACTATGTTTTTACGTTTGTAATTTTACATAATATAAAATATTTTTTACGGCGATTATATATTTTCTTATGGTATCTTTTTACGTCAGAAATAAGATAAAACTTACAGAACGTAAAATTACACTGCATTGGTGGTAAAATAGAAGGGGGCTGATGCTATTCATATATATATGGGGCTAACTATGTTTGCTAAGTGAATACATAAGTTCATAGTACCCTTGCAACTATGTGTGTAGATCATGGACCCACCAAAATGAATATGACTCAAGCATGGTGAAAACAAGATGAGAAGTGTAGCTTTTTTCCAGTTAATTCTTGAGTCATAGGGATCCCTGATACGTCTCCAACGTATCTATAATTTTTTATTGTTCCATGCTATTATATATTCTGTTTTGGTTGTTTAATGAGCTTTATTATACACTTTTATATTATTTTTGGGACTAACCTACTAACTCGAGGCCTTGTGCAAATTGCTGTTTTTTTGCCTATTTCAGTGTTTCGCAAAAAAGGATATCAAACGGAGTCCAAACGGAATGAAACCTTCGAGAGAGTTATTTTTTAAATGATATCTTCACGAGAGACTTGGGTACAAATCGGAGAAGAAACTAGGTGCCCACGAGGGGGCAAGGCACGCCAGGGGGTAGGCGCGCCCCCACCCTCGTGGGCCCCATGTTGCTCCACCGACGTACTTTTTCCTCCTATATATACCCATACACACTAAAAATATTGAGGAGCACGAAGAAACCCTAATTCCACCGCTATAAACTTCTGTTTCCGTGAGATCCCATCTTGGGGCCTGTTTTGGAGCTCCGCCGGAGGGGGCATCGATCACGGAGGGCTTCTACATCAACACCATAGCCCCTCCGATGAGTTGTGAGTAGTTGTCGTGGCGGGCGCATGATGACCCACAAGTGTAGGGGATCTATCATAGTCCTTCCGATAAGTAAGAGTGTCGAACCCAACGAGGAGCAGAAGGAAATGATAGGCAGTTTTCGGTAAGGTACTTTCTGCAAGCACTGAAATTATAGGTAACAGATAGTTTTGTGATAAGGTAATTGGTAACAAGTGACAAACGGTAAAAATAAATAAGGTGCCGCAAGGTGGCCCAATCCTTTTTGTAGCAAAGGACAAGCCTGGACAAACTCTTATATAAGGTAAAGCACTCCTGAGGACACATGGGAATTATCGTCAAGCTAGTTTTCATCACGATCATCTGATTCGCGTTCGGTACTTTGATAATTTGGTATGTGGGTGGACCGGTGCTTGGGTGCTGTCCTTACTTGGACAAACCTCCCACTTATGATTAACATCTAATGCAAGCATCCTCAACTACAAAAGAAGTATTAAGGTAAACCTAACCATAGCCTGAAACATATGGATCCAAATCAGCCCCTTACGAAGCAACGCATATACTAGGGTTTAAACTTCTGTCACTCTAGCAACCCATCATCTACTTATTACTTCCCAATGCCTTCCTCTAGGCCCAAATAATGGTGAAGTGGCATGTAGTCGACGTTCACATGACACCACTAGAGGAGAGACAACATACATCTCATCAAAATATCGAACGAAGACCAAATTCACATGACTACTAATAGCAAGACTTCTCCCATGTCCTTAGGAACAAAAGTAACTACTCACAAGACATAATATTGTTCATGATCAGAGGGGTATTAATATGCATAATGGATCTGAACATATGATCTTCCACCAAATAAACCAACTAGCATCAACTACAAGGAGTAATGAACACTACTAGCAACCCACAGGTACCAATCTGAGGTTTGGGTACAAAGATTGGATACAAGAGATGAACTAGGGTTTGAGAGGAGATGGTGCTGGTGAATATGTTGATGAAGATAGCCCTCCCCAAGATGGGAGAGTTGTTGGCGATGACGGCGGTGACGATTTCCCCCTCCCGGAGGGAAGTATCCTGATACGTCTCCAACGTATCTATAATTTTTTATTGTTCCATGCTATTTTATTATCCTTCTAGGATGTCTTATGGGCTTTATTATACACTTTTATATGATTTTTGGGACTAACCTATTAACCCAGAGCTCAGTGACAGTTTCTGTTTTTCTCCTGTTTTAGGGTTTTACAGAAAAGGAAAATCAATCGGAGTCCAATTGACGAGCCAATTTTTGACGATTTTTTCTGGACCAAAAGAAGCCCCCGAAGCAAAAGAGTTGGGCCAGGAGAGCCACGGGCTGCCCTCGAGGGTGGGGGGCACGCCCTAGGAAGGGGGCGCGCCCCCCTATCTCGAGGACGGCCCGTAGCCCCCCTTTGCTTGGCCCCGACTCCAAAAATTCCTATAAATACTGAATCCTTCGGAAATTAACCTAGATCGGGAGTTCCGCCGCCAAAAGCCTCTGTAGCCACCGAAAACCAACCTACACCCATTCTGGCACCCCGCCGGAGGGGGAATCCCTCTCCGGTGGCTATCTTCATCATCCCGGCGCTCTCCATGACGAGGAGGGAGTAGTCCACCCTCAGGGCTGAGGGTATGTATCAGTAGCTATGTGTTTGATCTCTCTCTCTCTCTCTCGTGTTCTTGAGATGGCACGATCTTGATGTATCGCGAGCTTTGCTATTCTAGTTAGATCTTATGATGCTTCTCCCCCTCTACTCTCTTGTAATGGATTGAGTTTTCCCTTTGAAGTTATCTTATCGGATTGAGTCTTTAAGGATTTGAGAACACTTGATGTATGTCTTGCACGTGTTTATCTGTGGTGACAATGGGATATCATGTGATCCACTTGATGTATGTTTTGGTGATCAACTTGCGAGTTCCGTGACCTTGGGAATCTATGCATAGGGGTTGGCACACGTTTTCGTCTTGACTTTCCAGTAGAAACTCTTGGGCACTCTTAGAAGTTCTATGTGTTGGTTGAATAGATGTTTCTGAGATTGTGTGATGCATATTGTATAATCATGCCCACGGATACTTGAGGTGACAATGGAGTATCTAGGTGGCATTAGGGTTTTGGTTGATTTGTGTCTTAAGGTGTTATTCTAGTACAAACTCTATGATAGATTGAACGTTACAACAGACTCTTGAATAGATCGATCAGAAAGAATAGCTTTGAGGTGGTTTCGTACCCTACCATAATCTATTCATTTGTTCTCCGCTATTAGTTACTTTGGAGTGACTCTTTGTTGCATGTTGAGGGCTAGTAATATGATCCAATTATGTTATCCTTGTTGAGAGAACTTCCACTAGTGAGAGTATGAACCCTAGGCCTTGTCTACTATCATTGCAACACCATTTATGCTCACGTTTACCACTTGCTACCTTGCTGTTTTTATATTTTCAGATTACAAAAACATATATCTACCATCCATATTGCACTTGTATCACCATCTCTTCGCCGAACTAGTGCACCTATACAATTTACCATTGTATTGGGTGTGTTGGGGACACAATAGACTCTTTGTTATTTGGTTGCAGGGTTGTTTGAGAGAGACCATCTTCATCCTACATCTCCCACGGATTGATAAACCTTAGGTCATCCACTTGAGGGAAATTTGCTACTGTCCTACAAACCTCTGCACTTGGAGGCCCAACAACGTCTACAAGAAGAAGGGTGCGTAGTAGACATCAAGCTCTTTTCTGGCGCCGTTGCCGGGGAGGTTAGTTCTTGAAGGTATATCTTTAGATCTTGCAATCGAATCTTTTAGTTTCTTCTTTTATCACTAGTTTAGTTTATAAAAGAAAAATACCAAAAAATGGAATTGAGGTTACCTCATATGCTTCATCTTTTTAATATCTTTCGTGAAAATGATGGGAAGGAAAATTGTGCTCAAGTACTAGAAGAGGAATTACATAGAATGCTTGGCATAACATATGTGCATGATGAGCATGAGTGCAATGTTGTTACTATGAATTCTTTGAATACCCATGATGCTAATGATATGCAAAGCCACAAGCTTGGGGATGCTATGTTTGATGAAGATGATATTTTTTGTCCCCCAAGTCTTGATGAGCAAATTTATTATGATGGAATCATGCCTCCTATTTATGATGATTATATCTATGGAAGTGGATTTGGAGAGGTCATGACTTTATTTAGTGATGAATCCACTATTTCGGAAGTGGTTCCAATTGATTATGAGAACAAAGTTGTTGTCTATGATGATTATTGTGATGACTTGTATGCTATTAAGAATAATGATAACCATGAAACTTGTCATCATGATGTTAGTTTTCAATTGGATTATGCTTCACATGATAGTTATTTTGTTGAGTTTGCTCCCACTACTATTGATGAGAATAAATTTGTTTATGTGGAGAGTAGTAAAATTTCTATGCAAGTAGATCATGAAAAGAATGCTTTATGTGCTGGTTATATTGTTGAATTTATTCATGATTCTACTGAAAATTATTATGAGAGAGGATCGTATGCTTCTAGATATTGCAATAATATCAAGTTTCCTCTCTATGTGTTTAAAGTTTTGAAGTTATGCTTGTTTTCCCTTCCTATGCTAGTTGATTATCGTTCCCATAAGTTGTTTGCTCACAAAATCCCTATGCATAGAAAGTGGGTTAGACTTAAATGTGCTATTCATATGCTTCATGATGCTCCCGTTATGTTTCAATTCTTATCTTTTATGCGAGCATATATCATTGAAATCATCATGCATAGCTAGGGGCGTTAAACGATAGCGCTTGTTGGGAGGCAACCCAACTTTATATTTTTTGTTTTTGTTGCTTTTAGGGAATAAATATTGCATCTAGCCTATGATTAGATGTAATTTCATGTTTTGTTTAGTGTTTGTGCCAAGTAGAACCTTTGGGAAGACCTGTGTGAAGTTTATGTGATCTTGCTATGAAAAATAGAATCGTTAGCGCTGGATAAAGTGGTCTTCAGATTTTACTGGAGCGTGCTATTTAGTTGATTCTTTTTGCAGATGATTGGTAGAAAAATGCTGCAAATTTACCAATCTAGTTTGAATTTTTTGGAGTTACAGAAGTATGTGAAACCTGCAGATTACTACAGAATGTTCTGTTTTTGACAGATTCTGTTTTTCGTGTGTTGTTTGCTTATTTCAATGCATCTATGAGTAGTATTGGGAAGTATGAATCATAGAGAAGTAGGAATACAGTAGGTTTAACACCAATATAAACAAGGAATGAATTAATTGCTGCACCTTTGAGTAGTTGTTTGCTTTCTTATACTAACGGAGCTCACGAGAATTTTTGTCTAAGTTTTGTGTTGTGAAGTTTTCAAGTTTTGAGTATTGCTTTGATGGACTATGGAACAAGGAGTAGCAAAGGCCTAAGCTTGGGTATGCCCATGGCACCCCAAGGAATTCAAGATAATCAAAAGCCTAAGCTTGGGGATGCCCCGGGAAGGCATCCCCTCTTTCGTCTTCATCCATCGATAACTATACTTGGAGCTATATTTTTATTCACCACATGATATGTGTTTTGCTTGGAGCGTCAATTTAGTTTATTTTGTTTTGCTTGATGTTTGAATAATTATTCAACTACTCATTGATGTTCACTTATATCTTTTGGAGTAGTTTGTTGTTTGCTCTAGTGCTTCACTTATATCTGTTAGAGCACGGCGGTGGTTTTATTTTGAAGAAATAGATGAACTCTCATGGTTCACTTATATCTATTTGAGAGTCTATTAAAACAGCATGGTGATGTGTTTAGGCTAAAGAAACTAGTCTTCACATGATAGACATCCAATGTCAATGTAGCAAAAAAAATCACACCAAGTGCATTGAATAGAATGAGATGTTGGATGCATGATAATTGTTTTGAGACACGAGGATTGTGATATTAGAGTCATGCTAGTGGAGTTATTATGAAATTGAGAAATACTTGTGTTAAGGTTAGTGATTCCCGTAGCATGCACGTATGGTGAACCATTGTGTGACTAAGTTAAAGCATGAGGTATTTGTAGGGTGCCAACCTTTGTGTGGAGGTCGGGGGCGCGCGATGGTTAACTCCTACCAACCTCCCCCCTAGGAGCATGCGTTGATTGCTTTGTTTTGATAACTCGTAGATTTTTGCAATAAGTATATGAGTTCTTATGACTAATGTTGAGTCCATGGATTATACGCACTCTCACCCTTCCACCATTGCTAGCCTCTCTTGTACCACACAACTTTCGTCGGTGCCATAAACCCACTATTTATCCTTCCTCAAAACAGCCACCATATTGTTCCTCAAAACAACCACCATACCTACCTATCATGGCATTTCCATAGCCATTTCGAGATATATTGCCATGCAACTTTCCACCGTTCCGTTCATATGACACGCATCATATTGTCATATTGCCATTGCATGATCATGTAGTTGACATCGTATTTGTGGCAAAGCCACCATGCATAATTTTTTATACATGTCACTCTTGTTTCATTGCACATACCGGTACACCATCAGAGGCATTCATATAGAGTCATACTTTGTTGTTGTAGTATCGAGTTGTAATGAAAGTGTGATGGTCTTCATTATTAGAGCATTGTCCCATGGGAGGAAAGGCTAAATCTATAAAGCCCCTCCGCAAAAAAAGGGAAAAAAAAGAGAAAAAAAGAAAGGCCAAAGAAAAAAAAAGGCCCAAAAAAAGAAAAAAAAAGAAAAAAGGGACAATTGCTACTATCTTTTTTCCACACTTGTGCTTCAAAGTAGCACCATGTTCTTCATTGTAGAGAGTCTCATGCTTAGTCACTTTCATATACTAGTGGGAATTTTCATTATAGAACTTGGCTTGTATATTCCTACGATGGGCTTCCTCAAATGCCCTAGGTCTTCGTGAGCAAGCACGTTGGATGCACACCCACTAGTTTCTTTTGTTGAGCTTTCATTCATATTTAGCTCTAGTGCATCCGTTGCATGGCAATCCCTACTCACTCACATTGATATCTATTGATGGGCATCTCCATAGCCCGTTGATACGCCTAGTCGATGTGAGACTATCTCCCTCCTTTTTGTCTTCTCCACAACCACCTCTATTCCACCCATAGTGCTATATCCAGGGCTCACGCTCATGTATTGCGTGAAAGTTGAAAGGTTTGAAAAGATAGAGTAAGAAAACAAGTGCTTGGCTGAAATCGGGGTTGTGCATGATATGAATATTTAGCGTGATAACGAGGGAGCATAGGCAACACTATATGACTTTGTAGGGATAACTTTCTTTAGCCATAGTATTTTGAGAAGACATGATTGCTTTTGTTAGTATGCTTGAAGTATTGTTATTTCTTATGTCAATATAGACTTTTATCTTGAATCTTTCAGATCTGAACATTCATGCCACAATTAAGAGAATTACATTGAAAAACTATATTGGTTAGCATTCCACATCAAAAATTCTTTCTTTATCATTTACCTACTCGAGGACGAGCGGGAATTAAGCTTGGGGATGCTGATACGTCTCCAACGTATCTATAATTTTTGATTATCCCATGCTATTATATTATCCTTCTAGGATGTCTTATGGGCTTTATTATACACTTTTATATGATTTTTGGGACTAACCTATTAACCCTGAGCCGATTGCCAGTTTTTGTTTTTCTCCTGTTTTAGGGTTTTACAGAAAAGGAAAATTAAACGAAGTCCAATTGACGAGCCAATTTTTGACGATTTTTTCTAGACCAAAAGAAGCCCCCAAAGAAAAAGAGTTGGGCCAGGAGAACCACGGGCTGCCCTCGAGGGTGGGGGCACGCCCTGGGCAGGGGGGCGCCCCCCTATCTCGAGGACGGCCCGTAGCTCCCCTTTGCTTGGCCTCGACTCCAAAAATTCATCTAAATACTGAAACCTTCAAAAATTAACCTACATTAGGAGTTCCGCCGCCGAAAGCCTCTGTAGCCACCGAAAACCAATCTACACCCGTTCTTGCACCCCGCCGGAGGGGGGAATCCCTCTTCGGTGGCTATCTTCATCATCCCGGCGCTCTCCATGACGAGGAGGGAGTAGTTCACCCTCGGGGCTGAGGGTATGTATTAGTAGCTATATGTTTGATCTCTTTCTCTCTCTCTCTCGTGTTCTTGAGATGGCATGATCTTGATGCATCGCGAGCTTTGCTATTCTAGTTGGATCTTATGATGCTTCTCCCCCTCTACTCTCTTGTAATGTATTGAGTTTTTCCTTTGAAGTTATCTTATCGGATTGAGTCTTTAAGGATTTGAGAACACTTGATGTATGCCTTGCACGTGTTTATCTGTGGTGACAATGGGATATCATGTGATCCACTTGATGTATGTTTTGGTGATCAACTTGCGGGTTCCGTGACCTTGGGAATCTATGCATAGGGGTTGGCACACGTTTTCGTCTTGAGTTTCCGGTAGAAACTTTGGGGCACTCTTTGAAGTTCTATGTGTTGGTTGAATAGATGTTTATGAGATTGTGTGATGCATATCGTATAATCATGCCCACGGATACTTGAGGTGACAATGGAGTATCTAGGTGACATTAGGGTTTTGGTTGATTTGTGTCTTAAGGTGTTATTCTAGTACGAACTATATGATAGATTGAACGTTACTACGGACTCTTGAATAGATCGATCAGAAAGAATATCTTTGAGGTGGTTTCGTACCCTACCATAATCTCTTCGTTTGTTCTCCGCTATTAGTTACTTTGGAGTGACTCTTTGTTGCATGTTGAGGGCTAGTAATATGATCCAATTATGTTATCCTTGTTGAGAGAACTTCCACTAGTGAAAGTATGAACCCTAGGCCTTGTCTACTATCATTGCAACACCATTTATGCTCACGCTTACCACTTGCTACCTTGCTGTTTTTATATTTTCATATTACAAAAGCATATATCTACCATCCATATTGCACTTCTATCACCATCTCTTCGCCGAACTAGTGCACCTATACAATTTACCATTGTATTGGGTGTGTTGGGGACACAAGAGACTCTTTGTTATTTGGTTGCAGGGTTGTTTGAGAGAGACCATCTTCATCCTACACCTCCCACGGATTGATAAACCTTAGGTCATCCACTTGAGGGAAATTTGCTACTGTCCTACAAACCTCTGCACTTGGAGGCCCAACAACATCTACAAGAAGAAGGGTGCGTAGTAGACATCATATCCCCGGCAGAACAGCTCTGCCGGAACCCTAGATTGGTTTCCGCCTCGGTTCCGCCTCGAGACGGCGGCGTCTGGTCCCGAAAGCCTCCTTCTGATTTTTTTCCAGGTCAAAACACCTCATATAGGAGAAAATGGGTACCGGGGGCCTGCCGGCTGGCCCACGAGGCTGGGGGGCGCACCCTGGGAAGGGGGCACGCCCCCCCCCCACCCTCATGGATAGCCGGTGGCCCCCCTCGTGGGTTTCTTTCGCCAGATATTTTTTATATTTTCTCAAACGATGTTCTGTTGAGTTTCAGGGCTTTTGGAGTTGTGCAGAATAGGTTTCCAGAGTTTGCTCCTTTTCCAGCCCAGAATTCCAGCTGCCGGCATTCTCCCTCTTCATGTGAACGTTATAAAATAAGAGAGAAAAGGCATAAGTATTGTGACAAATAATATAGTAACAGCCCATAATGCAATAAATATCAACATATAAGCATGATGCAAAATGGACGTATCAGTGCACTGTAGATGACAAGGGATGGCTAAAGATAGGAGGCGGCTCGAGGGTACTGGTGGACTCTAGAAGCGGGGTTGGTATGAGCGAGCACGGGACGCAAGACATACCTAGGTTTGGGGCTCTCCGGGGAGATAATACCCTTAATCATGCCGAGGTGGTTGACGTTTTTACCAGTACAGAGTTGCTCCTTGAGCTGTGTGGTGGAAGGAGGAAGACAGGACAAGGCTTAGGCTGCTTCTCCCGGGGTGTCTCTATCCTGTTCTCTAGTTCTCTTCTCTATCTCGTATATCTCTCTCATTCTCGTCACCGTCGGCCCCGTGCATGAGGGCTCTGGGGGTTTTATATAGGCCAACCCCCCAGGGATACAATGGTAATGTTACACGGCCATGGGGCCGGATTGTCATCGTCCGGGAAGCCGGTACTGGGACCCGCCGGGTACAGGGTTCGCCGGGTTCTCCGGGCACGGGACCCACCAGGTATGGGGGGCACTGTGTGCCGTCTTGTCAGTCGCTGAGGATTGGCCGAGCTGAGTCGGGTACGGCGTGCTCCGTCATGTCACCATCTGCCGACGTCATGGGCTGTGATGATTACACTGTTGCCACGCCCCGGCTGGCTAGGGGCATGGGCGAGGCACTATTGCCTAGGTCATCGGTAGGTGCATCTCGTCCCATCATATGGCTGAGATGGGACAGGAGCTGACCCGTGGACGGATTGGGGAACACGCCACAGGCCGGTCTTGCTTGTTGAGGAAGTCTTGGTGCGCCGGACTGGGGAGTCTTGCCGGATTGCAGGATTTGGCCGGACTGGAGGGTCTTGCCGGATTGTGGGCCTTGGCCGGACTGGAGGGTCTTGCTGGATTGCGGACCTTGGCCGGACTTAGCAACCCGGCCAAGTCCGAGGCGGACTGCGGGGCAATGTTGGCCCTGTTGTTTTTGAAAAGGATCCGGCTTCCTTTGCCTGCCTGGGGCTCATCTTCCCGACAGTAGTTTACCACAGACCTTCGGGTCCATAGTTATTAGCTAGATGGCTTCTTCTCTCTCTTTGGATCTCAATACAAAGTTCTCCTCGATCTTCGAGGAGATCTATTCGATGTAATGTTTTTGCGGTGTGTTTGTCGAGATCCGATGAATTGTGGGTTTATGATCAAGATTATCTATGAGAAATATTGGATTCTTTTCTGAAATCTTTCATGTATGATTATAATATCCTTGCAAGTCTCTTCGAATTATTGGTTTGGTTTGGCCTACTAGATCTATAGTTCTTGCAATGGGAGAAGTGCTTGGCTTTGGGTTCAATCTTGCGGTGTCCTTTCCCAGTGACAGTAGGGGTAGCAAGGCACGTATAGTATTGTTGCCATCAAGGATAAAGAGATGGGTTTTATATCATATTGCTTGACTTTATCCCTCTACATCATGTCATCTTGCTTAAGGCGTTACTCTGTTCTTATGAACTTAATACTCTAGATGCATGCTGGATAGCGGTCGATGTGTGGAGTAATAGTAGTAGATGCAGAATCGTTTCGGTCTACTTGTCACGGACGTGATGCCTATATACAATGATCATGCCTAGATATTCTCATAACTATGCACTTTTCTATCAATTGCTCGACAGTAATTTGTTCACCCACCGTAGAATTCTGCTATCATGAGAGAAGCCACTAGTGAAACCTATGGCCCCCGGGTCTATCTTTATCATATTAGTTTC
>LR738710.1:673479438-673489463 GCA_902687465.1 Secale cereale | reverse complement strand
CCCCCCCCCCGGGTCTATCTTCATCATATTACTTTCCTTTCAACTAGTCAATTTCTGTTGCCATTGCTTATTTGCCTTATTTACTTTCTATTCTTATACCAAAAACACCAAAAATATTATCCTATCCTATCTATCAGATCTCACTCTCGTAAGTGACCGTGAAGGGATTGACAACCCCTTATCGTGTTGGCTGCGAGGTTCTAATTTGTTTGTGCAGGTGCGAGGGACTCGCGCGTGGTCTCCTACTGGATTGATACCTTGGTTCTCAAAAACTGAGGGAAATACTTACGCGACTGTGCTGCATCACCATTTCCTCTTCGAGGGAATACACGCAAGCTCGAGAAATAGCAAGAAGAATTTTTGGCGCCGTTGCCAGGGAGATCTACGCAAAAGTCATATACCAAGTAACTATCACAAACCCATATCGCTCGCACTACATTATTTGCCTCTCGTTTTCCTCTCCCCCACTTCAGCTTTGCCATTTTATTCGCCCTTCTTCTTCCGTGTGTTTTACCGTTCGCTTGCCTCTTGTTTGCTTGTGTGTTGGATTGCTTGCTTGTCACTGATACGTCTCCAACGTATCTATAACTTTTTATTGTTCCATGCTATTATATATTCTGTTTTGGATGTTTAATGGGCTTTATTATACACTTGTATATTATTTTTGGGACTAACCTACTAACCCAAGGCCCAGTGCAAATTGTTGTTTTTTGCCTATTTCAGAGTTCCGCAGAAAAGGAATATCAAAGGGAGTCCAAACGGAATGAAACCTTCGGGAGAGTTATTTTTGGAACCGTATCTACCCAGACGACTTGGAGTACACAGGAGTGAATGAAGGAGGTGGCCACGAGGGTCCAGGGCGCGCCCCCGCCCCTGGGCGCGCCCCCACCCTCGTGGGCCCCCTCTGGCTCCCCCGATGCCCTCCTTTGTCCTATATATATCCATGTACCCTGAAAACATCGGGGCAACAGAGAAAGCCCTAATTCCACCGCCGCAACCTTCTGTTCCCACGAGATCCCACCTTGGGGCCTATTCCAGAGCTTCGCCAGAGGGGGGATCTACCACGGAGTGCTTCTACATCAACGCCATAGCCTCACCAATGAGTTGTGAGTAGTTTACCACAGACCTTCAGGTCCATAGTTATTAGCTAGATGGCTTCTTCTCTCTTTTTGGATCTCAATACAAAGTTCTCCTCAATCTTCGAGGAGATCTATTCGACGTAATCTTTTTGCGATGTGTTTGTCGAGATCCGATGAATTGTGGGTTTATGATCAAGATTATCTATGAACTATATTTGATTCTTTTCTGAAATCTTTTATGTATGATTATAATATCCTTGCAAGTCTCTTCGAATTATTGGTTTGGTTTGGCCTACTAGATCTATAGTTCTTGCAATGGGAGAAGTGCTTAGCTTTGGGTTCAATCTTGCGGTGTCCTGTCCCAGTGACAGCAGGGGCAGCAAGGCACGTATTGTATTGTTGCCATCGAGGATAAAAAGATGGGGTTTATATCATATTGCTTGAGTTTATCCCTCTACATCATGTCATCTTGCTTAAATCATTACTCTGTTCTTATGAACTTAATACTCAAGATGCATGCTGGATAGCGGTCGATGTGTGGAGTAATAGTAGTAGATGTAGAATCGTTTCAGTCTACTTGTCACAGACATGATGCCTATATATAATGATCATGCCTAGATATTCTCATAACTATGCGCTTTTCTATCAATTGCTCGACAGTAATTTGTTCACCCATCGTAGAATTCTGCTATCATGAGGGAAGCCACTAGTGAAACATATGGCCCCCGGGTCTATTCTCAACATATTAATCTTCCATCTACTTTACTTTGCTTTATTTACTTTCTGTTCTTATACCAAAAATACCAAAAATATTATACTATCCTATCTATCAGATCTCACTTTCGTAAGTGACCGTAAAGGGATTGACAACCCCTTATCGCGTTGGCTGCGAAGTTCTTATTTGTTTTGTGCAGGAGCGAGGGACTCGCGCGTGGTCTCCTACTGGATTGATACCTTGGTTCTCAAAAACTGAGGGAAATACTTACGCTACTGTGCTGCATCACCCTTTCCTCTTCGAGGGAATACAACGCAAGCTCGAGAAGTAGCAGTCACTATGGCTCAAGATAATTCCAAATTGTGTGACTTTTCCAATACCAACAATAATGATTTTATTAGCACGCCAATTGCTCCTATCTTAGATGCTGAATCTTGTGAGATCAATGCTGCTCTGAAGATCAATTTTTTGGCCTTCCTAGTGAAGATGCTGCTACCCATCTAAACAACTTTGTTGATTTGTGCGATATGCGAAAGAAGAGGGATACGGATAATGATATTGTTAAATTGAAGCTATTTTCGTTTTCACTTAGAGATCGTGCTAAAACTTGGTTATCCTCTTTGCCTAGAAATAGTATTGATTCATGGAATAAGTGCAAAGATGCCTTTATCTCTAAGTATTTTCCTCTCGCTAAGATTATCTCTCTTAGAAACGATATTATGAATTTTAAGCAACTAGATCATGAGCATGTTGCACAAGCTTGGGAGAGAATGAAATTAATGATACGTAATTGCCCTACTCATGGTTTGAACTTATGGATGATTATACAAAACTTTTATGTTGGCTTGAATTTTGCTTCTAGAAATCTTTTAGATTCGGCCGCGGGGGACACTTTTATGGAAATCACTTTAGGAGAAGCTACCAAACTCCTAGATAATATTATGGTTAACTACTCTCAATGGCACACCGAAAGATCTACTAGTAAGAAAGTCCATGCTATTGAAGAGATTAGTGTTTTGAGTGGAAAGATTGATGAACTTATGAAATTATTTGCTACTAAGAGTGCTTCTTCTGATCCTAAAGATATGCCTTTATCCATGTTGATTGAAAATAATAATGAATCTTTGAATGTGACTTTCGTTGGTAAGAATAATTTTGGTAACAATGCTTATAGAGGAAACTTTAATCCTAGGCCTTTTCCTAGTAATTCCTCTAATAAATATGGTAATTCCTACAATAAATCTTATGGAAATTTTGGTAAGATGCCCTCTGAATTTGAAACTAGTGTTAAAGAGTTTATGAATTCGCAAAAGAATTTCAATGCTTTGCTTGAAGAAAAATTGCTTAAGATTGATGAGTTGGCTAGAAACGTGGACAAAATTACTCTTGATGTTGATTCTTTGAAACTTAGATCTATTCCACCTAAGCATGATATAAATGAGTCTCTCAAAGCCATGAGAACTTCCATTGATGAGTGCAAAGAAAGAACCGCTAGGATGCGAACTAAAGAAGATTATTTTATGAAAGCGTGTTGTTCTAGTTATCAAGAAAATAAAGATAAAGATCTGAAAGTGATTGATGTTTCTCCTATTAAATCCTTGTTTTCTAGTATGAATCTTGATAAAGATGGGACTGGAGATGAGTCTACTTTAGTTAAAAGGCGACCTAATGATTCGAAGTTCTTAGATCTTGATGCTAAAATTGTTAAAAGTGGGATTGAAGAGATCAAAACTTTGCATAGCGATGAAACCACTATCTTGGATTTAAAGGGATTTAATTATGATAATTGCTCTTTAATAGATTGTATTTCCTTGTTGCAATCCGTGCTAAATTCTCCACATGCTTATAGTCAAAATAAAGCTTTTACCAAACACATAGTTGATGCTTTAATGCAATCTTATGAAGAAAAACTGGAATTAGAAGTTTCTATCCCTGGAAAGCTTTATGATGAGTGGGAGCCTACTATAAAAATTAAGATTAAAGATCATGAATGCTTTGCTTTGTGTGATTTGGGTGCAAGTGTTTCTACAATTCCAAAAACTTTGTGTGATTTGTTAGGTTTCCATGAACTTGATGATTGTTCTTTAAATTTGCATCTTGGGGATTCTACCATTAAGAAACCTATGGGAAGGATTAATGATGTTCTTATTGTTACCAATAGGAATTATGTCCCCGTAGATTTCATTGTTCTCGATATAGATTGCCCGAACAGATGTCCAGAGAAATGTTTTCATCTAGGTTGTACCAGATGTGCCAGACGGCAAGTGGACAACAGGACACCTCACTTCTTGTTCCAGTAGGATCTCCGCCTAGCCGGACCGTTCAGGAACCATCCTAGACGTCCAGTCAAGCTTAGACATTTTGCCTGAACAATTTCTCAGAGCATCATTTCATCTGCCTGTCTCTCCTCTATTCCTTTGGCATCTGACCTTGCTGAATAATCTAGGCTTCATCCCGGACATATGGGCATCCGCTAGACTGTTTGGTTCCTGTCTGAAAATTTGGGTGATGACAATTTATTCTCTGTTTCTGGCTTTGCTCTTCAAAAGGCACATGGCTTGGACATCCGGCACTTACATAAACCAGTCAAATGTCTCTATTATGTGAGCATTATATACCCCTCTACCCCTCATGTAGGGGGTTGACCACTTAATTACAAACAATCTCAAGGACACCAAATGCTCCCTATCACTCTCCCACAGTAAATCTTAGACCCCGGAGGGATTCTTGAGAGAGATTCACCAAGGGATAGATCCTCTTGTCGTGGTTCTAAGTCTGACAGTAAGGGTAGGGGGTACGAATGGAGAGGCAAGGTTCTAGCTATGGTGAGGTTGTACACAAGGTGTTAGAGAGTTCAGGCCCTTCTCGGAGGAAGTAATAGCCCTACGTCTCGGTGCCCGGGGGCTTGGTCGACTGATATGTGTATGCGTGTGTTACAGAGGTGCGAACCCTTGTACAGGAGGAGGGAGTTGGCTTATATAGTGTGCCAGGACCCCAGCCATGCTCCACGTTACCAAGGGTTCAATGTACATTAAGGCAGGCGTTACTGGTAATGCCTGCAATAAAGGATAATTAAGGTGTTTACTACAGCGAGTAAATATAGGACCGTTGCTGTTCCACGTGGCGTTTGACCTTCGGGGGTCGAGTGCCTGGTCCGGTCGAGTGGAGTTGAGTCATCTTGCGTACGTGAGTCAGCCGAGTGGAGTGTCTCCTTGGACCGTCTCAGTCGACTGTCTCCACTGTCATAGGTCCTGTCTTTTGATCTTCTGGGGTAGTGACCTTGGGTGGGGTACCTCGATCAGGTCTGTGACCTTACCCTAGGTCTGTAACCTCGTCAGTAGCCCCCGAATGGATTGAGGCTTGAGCAAGGGGATGCTGAGGGAAGCTCTGGTTTTGGTTCGACATCCTTGGGGTATATTGTTTCGGAGCTCGTGACTTGGGCAGGCTCCCTCAGTTGTGTCTTGGTCGCCTTGATCGATTCTGAAGCCGTTGAGTGAGATAGCTGCTTCCAGCATCGACTGGATTTCTTGTGTCGATTGGACTTCTTGTGTCGACCGGACTTTGCGCTAGGCATCGGGCGCCGTGAGCGCGTGCCGTTTTCGACGGGATCGGTTGCCCTTCGGTCGCCGGATTCGGCGGGGCTTTCGAAATTTGGGGAAGCGCGCGGGGCGGGACGTGCCGCATCAACCGGAGAGGTGCGCTTCGAACGCCTCGATTCCCGCGCCTCCTTTTTCGCCACGTATCGCGTCAGCGTCTGTTACGGGATCGGATAGGATTGCTCGGGGCCACCGGTCAGCTACTCGACCGGGCCGTTATAAAGGCGCGCCGAGCCCGCAGCGGGGGGCACTGTACGCCCAATCTTCTCCCATCCGCCTCAGCTTCTCTGCTGCGCTCTTGCTTCTCTGCTGCACCCTCGTTTCTTCCTGCCTCTCTCCGCAGCGACCGCCGGCGTGCGATCCATGGGCAAAGACAAGACCGCGGCCATGGAGCGCTCCAAAAAGGCGGCGTCGGGGAAGGGGAGGCGAGCTGGCCGGAGTGGTTCATCGTCAAGGTCCGGACTCCCTGCTGGATGGATCCAGGGAGATTGGATCCGGTCCACCGTCGTGGTGGAGGATCTGGAGGAGCTGGAGGAGGAGAGGTTGATCGCCCGCGGCTCCTGGCGGGCGCCGGGGGGAGAGCTCGAGCCCCGGACACGGGAGGGCGAGTGTGTACTCCACGCCACCCACGTCGACCGAGGTTTTTCTACGCCCCCGCATCCTTTCTTCCGCGCGTTCTTGATCTTCTTTGGTGCCCAGTTGCATTATTTTATGCCCAACTCCATCGCCTTCCTCTCTGCCTTCGTTTCTATGTGCGAGAACTTCCTCGATTGCCGACCGCACTGGGGCTTGTTCAAACACATCTTCACCTGCCGCTCGCAAACCGTCAAGAGGGTGAACCCGAGTGACCGCAAGACGCACGTCCTCCAAGCGTGCGGCGGGCTCGGGATTCAGCTTAGGAATAGGAGCGCCTTTCCCCCCATGAACCTTCCGGAGTCGATTCGGGGCTGGCAGTCGACCTGGTTTTATTACAAGGATAGTCCGACTCTGGGTGAGTCGACTGGCCTTCCTCCATTTACTGTAGGTCGAGCCAGCCCACCTCCTTCGATGATAGTGAGTAAGGCTAAGAGGGCCGAAGTAGACATGTTGATGGAGAGGGTCGTCCAGTTAGTCCGCGAGGGGGTCACGGGGATGGACCTGTTTGAGGCATATCTCGCGCGGAGGATCCAGCCGCTCCAAGCCCGGGACCACCCGATGTGGCTGTATTCCGGCACCGACGACTCGTCGCGGGTCCACCCGGAGGCGGCCGACCCGAAGTACGTGGTGCAGTGCTTGAAGAGCATCACTGGGAATAAGGACAACCCCAGGGGGTCTGGGAGGATCATCCCGTTCGATGCTGACCACCTGCCTGACAAGGTTAGTCTTCTGCTTCCGAGTGACGTGTCTGTCGATTGGCTTGTGATTTGTATTGATGGGTCTGACTGATATTTGGTCAAACTTCTTTCTTTGCAGATCTACACAGAGATGTATTCGCTGCCCAACGGGGACTTGGACCAGGAGGGCGAGGAGGGCACGAGCGACGCCGCCGAGTGGAAGTCGGAGGAGGAGACCGAGGAGAGCAAAGACTATAGCAGCGGGAAGGAGGTCGAGTCACCTCCCCGCGACGAGCGTCGATCCAAGGAGAAGAACGACCCAGGGGCCGCACGTCTCCAGGCGGGTCCTTCGAGCTCTCGGACGCCCAAACGCACTCGAACGGCCACTCCTGACCCTGCCGAGAAGATGCCCAAGCAACCTAAGGTCACCACCACCAAGCCCCGGAAGGCCTTGCCTAGGATCAAGGTGGATGTACCCATCGCCTCCACGTAAGAGCCGCTCGGTCTTGTTTCTTTCTGCTTCTTGGAAGTCGACGGTCGACTCATCTCTTGAGCGAACCTTTCAGAGCCGCCGCTTCCACGACCTCGATGGACATCGACCGGGGTCGAGACGACGAGGAGACTGCGGACGCCGCGACATCCCGCGCAGGTGTGGGTTCTATGAGACTTGTCTTATCCTTATTTTATTTCGCGGGCGACGGTCGACTGTACTTAGTTCTCCGCTTGACTCGAAGTGCCACGCCTCGCCATAGAGCTTCCGGATGACGATGAAGACGAGGAGCAGTTGGGAGGGGATCGCCGGCGCGCAGGGAAGAAGGGCCGAAAGACACCTTCTGGCTCAGAGGCCCAGCGACAGGAGGACGCGGCCCGAGCCACGGTCTCTTTCACCGTCCCTGTGTCGACCGTGCGTGCCGTCGACCCATCGCCTGCGCTGATCGTCGACCCAGCGCCCGCCCCGTCGCCTGCGCCGATCGTCGACCCAGCGCCCGCTCCAGTCATCGACCCAGCGCCAACTCCAGCCGTCGACTCAGCGCCGGTTCGTGCCGTAGATCCAGCGCTCGTGCCTGCGGCCGACCCGACGCGCGCCGCTTCATCAGTCCTCTTCTCTACCTACCGCCTCCCGGAGGACCCAGTGGGGGCGGCTCAAGAAGTCGTTCGCCAGGCGGAGGTGATGATGGAGAGGACGAAGGCGGCATATGAGGCCAGCATGGCGAATTATGATGCCAGCTCTGCTCTTCGGGCCAACGTCCAGGTACGTTGTCTTCATTGAAGTAGTCTTTGGTTTTGAGAGAATCTGCTGTTTTTGTTTCGTGAGATACCACACCCACTGGGTGTTCTTCTCTTCTTTGAGCTCGCGCCGGACTTATCTCGGCCGAGTGAAACCAGTGGGGGCATGCTCAGTGCACCCACTGGGTGTAGTCCCCGAGACCGTGGTCGACTGCTGGCGGTCGGCCATGGTCTTACTAAAGAACTTTTCTTCCTTGTTGTTGGTTTTTTTTTCTCGCGCCGGACTGACCTTGGCCGAGTGAAACCAGTGGGGGCACGCTCAGTGCACCCACTGGGTGTAGTCCCCGAGACTGCGGTTGAGTATTTTGACTCGACTGTAGTCTTATAATCTTGTTTTGTTGTGTTGATGCAGAAATCTTGCGAGTTTGGGGCCAAGTTTGCAGATCTTGAGAAGAAGCAAATCCAGCTTAATCTTGACTTGCAGTTGGCTCGGGGCCACCTGAAAAAGACGCAGGACGATGCGGCTGGTAACTTACTCCTATCTTTTGTCGACTGACTTTTCGATAGATGTGCCTTGTGTTCCTTCATGTTCATCTGTCCAGTGGCGGCTTTTGTAGGTCAACTGAAGGCAGCCTTGGAGCAAAAGGATCTTGACGTGGCGGCGGCGCAGCAGGCGGCTCAGGAGAAGTCGGAACTGGCGGCGAAGAAGCTGGCTTCCGTGGGTGCGCTCGAGGTGGAGATCATCCGACTGAGAGGCTCACTCGACGCGGCCAACCAAGAGGTGACTCGGCTGAAGAAGTCCAAGGCCATCCTGAACGACAAGTACGAGGCTCTCTTTCGGAAGAGGGTTGATCTTGAGGCGTATCTGGGCGACATCACCAAGAAATGGTACCTCGTGCTCAAAGGTATGCCTCCTTCGGCTTGGTTAAAGTTGGATCGGTCGACCCGTATCTTATCTGTTGACTCGACTTGCTGTTTTTGGTGCAGAGTTCTGTCGTAACTTTGAAGAGGAGACTGGACGGGTCGAGCCCGGCTTGGACCCAACCAACTCCATCGTGAAGGACGAGGTGTCCATGAATATACTGAGGCTGGAGTCCCGCCTCACTGCGGCCACGGATTATCTGGGACGACTGAAGGCACTGATGGCCCGAATCGACACCGCGCTCTGGAGGGGGATCGTGCAGGAGAACGACCTCGAGTCCCTGATGACTCGACTCAACGAGATCCCCGGCCGAGTGCAGGAGTGGAAGAAGTCGGCAGCCCGGGGAGGAGCTGACGTGGCGCTGTCCTTGGTCCGTGTGCACTGCAGGGAGGTGAAGGAGAGGAAGCTTGCCGCGCTGAAGGTCGCAAACACGAAGGAGCTCCAATTCCAGTCGTTTATGGAGACTTTCCTCGAAGCCGCCACTCGCATCGCCGATGGGATCGATCTGGACGAATTCGTTGCGCCTGCAAGCCCACCTCCTCCCGAGGCATGACTTTGATACATTAATCTCATTTGCCGCGGAATGCCGCGTAGATTTGTAATCGTTAAACTCTGGTGGGTCTGTGGCCCAAGTACTCTTGCCCGAACCTTGCGGGGCTTTTATTTGATTTTGATCCTTTGGTTTGTCGCTCTTCTTTTGATTGCTCGAATCTTCGAGTCGACGTCTTCAGCTAAGTCCCCGAGTGAGAGGGTCGCTCTTCACTCGGAGTAAATGATTGTAACTTAGGCGAGTCACGGGGTCGCAGCTAAGCCTCCGAGTGAGAGGGTCGCTCTTCACTCGGAGTGGAATGTTTATAACTTAGGAGATTCCTAGCTACGTTGTACTTTTGGCGGACCTCGGAGGATCGAGCCGCTTTATACTTGTAGCATAGCTTGGAGGACCGCAGCTAAGCCCCCGAGTGAGAGGGTTGCTCTTCAGTCGGAGTAAATGATTGTAACTTAGGCGAGTCACGGGGTCGCAGCTAAGCCCTCGAGTGAGATGGTCGCTCTTCACTCGGAGTGGAATGTTTATAACTTAGGCAATTCCAAGCTACGTTGTATTTGTGGCGGAGCTCGGAGGATCGAGCCGCTTTATACTTGTAGCGTAGCTTGGAGGACCGTAGCTAAGCCCCC
>LR738710.1:673403999-673478925 GCA_902687465.1 Secale cereale | reverse complement strand
CTACGTTGTATTTGTGGCGGAGCTCGGAGGACCGAGCCGCTTTATACTTGTAGCGTAGCTTGGAGGACCGTAGCTAAGCCCCCGAGTGAGAGGGTTGCTCTTCACTCAGAGTAAATGATTGTAACTTAGGCGAGTCACGGGGTCGCAGCTAAGCCCCCGAGTGAGAGGGTCACTCTTCACTCGGAGTAGAATGTTTATAACTTAGGCGATTCCAAGCTACGTTGTATTTGTGGCGGAGCTCGGAGGACCGAGCCGCTTTATACTTGTAGCGTAGCTTGGAGGACCGCAGCTAAGCCCCCGAGTGAGAGGGTTGCTCTTCACTCGGAGTAAATGATTTTAACTTAGGCGAGTCACGGGGTCGCAGCTAAGCCCCCGAGTGAGAGGGTCGCTCTTCACTCTGAGTAGAATGTTTATAACTCAGGCAATTCCAAGCTACGTTGTATTTGTGGTGGAGCTCGGATGACCGAGCCGCTTTATACTTGTAGCGTAGCTCGGAGGACCGTAGATGAGCACCCACTTGGGGATTTAGAGGATAGCAATCGTTAGGGGGTCATTGCTATCTTGTCTTTGAAACAAATTGGGAAATCTTTATTACAACTCGACCATCGAGTGTTTCAAGTGTAAAAGCGGCGGAGTAGGTCCGCATTCCACGAATGAGGTTCGTCTTTCTTCTGGGCTACATTGTAGAGGTGGTATGCTCCGTTGTGTAGCACCTTGGTGATAATGAACGGGCCTTCCCAGGCCGGGGCGAGCTTGTGCGGACGCTTCTGATGCACTCGAAGGACCAGGTCTCCTTCTTGGAATGCTCGGCATCTTACATTGCGAGCATGGAATCGACGCAGGTCCTGTTGATAGATGGTCGACCGGATCAGGGCCATCTCTCTTTCCTCTTCCAAAAGGTCGACTGCATCCTGACGAGCCTGCTCTGCCTTAGCTTCGGAGAAGAGTTCCACTCTGGGGGCGTTGTGTAATATGTCGCTCGGCAACACAGCCTCGGCTCCATAGACCAAGAAGAAAGGGGTGCGGCCAGGTAACCGGTTCGGAGTGGTCCTCAGACCCCATAAGACAGATGGCAATTCAGTTACCCAAGCCCCGGTGGCATGCTTAAGATCACGCATGAGCCGCGGCTTTAGGCCTTGGAGAATCAAACCATTTGCTCTTTCTGCTTGTCCATTCGACTGCGGATGTGCCACGGAGGCGTAGTCGACTCGTGTTCCTTGGGAAGCACAGAAAGCTCTGAATTCATCCGAGTCAAAGTTGGAGCCGTTGTTTGTGATGATGCTGTGGGGGACCCCATATCTGAATATTAGCTCCCTGATGAAGCTGATGGCGGTGCTCGACTCGAGGTTCTTGATGGGCTTGGCCTCGATCCACTTGGTGAACTTGTCGACCGCCACCAGAAGGTGGGTGGATCCGCTTCTGCCTATCCTGAAGGGGCCGACCATGTCCAGGCCCCAAACAGCGAAGGGCCAGACTAATGGAATGGTCTTCAGGGCGGACGCCGGCTTGTGTGACATGTTGGAGTAGAACTGTCAACCTGCGCATTTGTCCACAATATCCTTGGCCATCTCGTTGGCGCGGGGCCAGTAAAACCCGGCTCGGTATGCTTTGGCCATGATAGTCCGAGAGGAGGCGTGGTGGCCGCAAGTTCCCGAGTGGATTTCATCCAAGATCAGTCGACCTTCCTCTGGATCGACGCAGCGCTGGGCGACTCCGGTGACGCTTTCTCTGTAGAGCTGACCTTGGATGACTGTGAACGCCTTGGATCGGCGGACGATCTGGCGCACTTCTTCTTCGTCTTCTGGGAGTTCTTGCCTGAGCAGATATGATATATATGGCACAGTCCAGTCTGGCGTAATCACTAGGACCTCCATGATCAAGTCGACCACGGCAGGCACTTCGACCTCAGTCGGATCCGTCGCGCTGACTGGCTGTGGGGGCTCTTCCGTGAAGGGGTCTTCTTTGACAGAGGGTGTGTGCAGATGCTCCAGGAACACATTCTTGGGTATAGACCTCCGAGTCGACCCAATTTTTGCGAGATCGTCGGCTAGCTGATTCTTTGCTCTGTGCGCATGATTGAGCTCTAAGCCTCCGAACTTCTTTTCAAGCTTCCGCACTGGACTTCAATAACTGGTCATTGCCGGGCTCCTGACGTCCCATTCTTTCATCACTTGATTCACTACCAGGTCGGAATCGCCGTAGACCATCAGGCGACGGACGCCGAGTGAGATGGCCATACGCAACCCATACAAAAGTGCTTCGTATTCGGCCTCGTTGTTTGATGAATCGAAATGGATCTGAAGGACGTAGCTGAGCTTGTCACCCCTGGGAGAGACCAGGACCACGCCTGCGCCGGATCCGTTCAGCATCTTGGACCCGTCGAAGAACATAGTCCAATGGTCCGACTGGACTTGAGTCGGCAGCTCTTGTTCTATCCACTCCGCCACAAAATCCGCTATGGCCTGAGACTTGATGGCTTTCTTCGCTTCAAACTTGATATCTAACGGAAGAAGTTCAATGGCCCATTTTGCCACTCGACCGGTTGCATCTCGGTTGTTTAGTATCTCTGATAGTGGGGCGTCGCTGACGACTGAGATCGAATGGTCCGAGAAGTAATGGGCAACCTTTTTTGCAATCAAGTAAATCCCGTACACAAGCTTTTAGTAATGTGGATACCTTTGCTTGGAGGGAGTCAAAACTTCGGATATATAATACACCGTGCGTTGGACCTTGTATGCCTTGCCCTCTTCTTCCCGCTCGACCGTGAGTACAGTACTGACGACTTGTTCGGTGGCAGCAATGTACAGCAAAAGAGGCTCACCACTGACTGGAGCAGCGAGCACCGCCTGGGTGGACAGCAGGGCTTTGAGCTCTTCAAATGCTGCTTCGGCTTCGGGACTCCACTCGAACTTGTTGGATTTTTTCATGAGTCGGTAGAGAGGCAGCGCCTTCTCACCAAGACGAGAAATGAATCGACTCAATGCAGCCAAGCAACCAGTAAGCTTCTGGACGTCGTGTATATGCTCGGGGCGTTTCATTCGGAGGATGGCGCTGACCTTCTCTGGATTGGCGTCGATTCCCCGTTCGGAAACGAGAAAACCGAGCAACTTGCCGCCAGGAACTCCAAATGTACACTTCGACGGGTTGAGCTTGATATCGTAGCTTCTGAGGTTTGCGAATGTCTCAGCGAGGTCGGTCAGCAGGTCGGAACCTTTCCGTGACTTGACCACAATGTCATCCATGTATGCCTCGACGTTTGACTGATTTGCTTTATCAAGCACTTCTGGATCATGCGCATGAAGGTAGCGCCGGCATTTTTGAGGCCGAAAGGCATGGTGACATAACAAAAACACCCAAAGGGGGTGATGAAAGCTGTCTTTATCTCGTTGGGCCCATACAGTCGGATCTGATGGTACCCGGAATATGCGTCCAGAAAGGACAAACGTTCACATCCCACAGTCGAGTCGACTATCTGATCAATGCGGGGAAGGGGAAAATGATCTTTCAGGCAGGCCTGATTGATGTGCTTGAAATCGATGCACATGCGGAGAGACTTGTCCTTCTTGGGGACCATGACGACGTTGGCGAGCCACTCGGAGTGGTATATCTCGCGGATAAACTCTGCCGCTAGGAGTCGAGCCACTTCTTCGCCAATCGCCTTTCGCTTCTCCGCAGCGGATCGACGGAGATGTTCCTTCACAGGTTTCACTTTAGGGTCGACTCGCAAATGGTGCTCAGCCAGCCCCCTGGGCACACCCGGCATGTCTGATGGTTTCCATGCAAAGATGTCCCAGTTCTCACGGAGGAACTGGATGAGCGCTTCTTCCTATTTGCTGTCGAGTGTGGTGGAGATGTGGGTCGGCGCTGCGTTGGGGTCGGTGGGGTGGATGTGCACGGGTTTCGTGTCTCCGGTTGACTGGAAAACTGACTCGGAAACCGGCTTCTTCGCCCTTAGCAGGTCACTCGGATCCACTCTCTTTTGGTACTCCTCCATCTCTACTGTTGCCATTTGCTCGTCGGCGATCTTCGAGCCTTTCTGGAAGCACTCTTCCGCTTTCTGCCCGTTCCCAGTGACGGTTATGACGCCGTTGGGTCCCAGCATCTTCAGCTTGAGGTAGACGTAACATGGTCGAGCCATGAACCTAGCGTAGGCGGGCCTACCCAGGATGGCGTGATAGGCGCTGTTGAAGTCCACCACTTCGAATGTCAGCTTCTCCTTTCGGTAGTTATTGGACTCACCAAAGACTACGTCGAGTGAGATCTAGCCAAGTGAGTCGGCTTTCTTCCCGGGGATTACCCCGTGGAACCTCATGTTACTTTCCCTCAGCTTGGACATCGGAATGCCCATATCCCGGAGGGTTGCTGCATACAAGATATTCAAGCCACTACCCCCATCCATCAGAACTCTGGTCAGGCGCGTGCCTTCGATAACTGGGTCGACCACCAGTGCCTGCCGCCCAGGGGTGGCAATGTGCGCTGCGTGATCGGACTGGTCAAATGTGATGGGGGTCTTCGACCATTTCAAGAACATAGGGGTCGCCGGGGCAACCATGTTTACTTCTCTGTTGATGATTTTCAGTCGACTTTTGCTCTCGACGTCCACGAAAATCACCAAAGTGGAGTTGATATGGGGGTATCCTCCGTCCCCTTCCTTGTCTTCGGACTCTTCTGATTCCTTCTCTTTCTCAGTCGACTGATCTTTCTGGAAACTCTGGATCAAGAGCCAACACTGTCGAGTGGTGTGCTTGGGATACACCAAGTTTTCCTCTTCATCTTTCTTCGTGTGTATGGGGCACGGCTAGTCGAGCATATCATCTCCAGCCTGACCCTTTCCTTTCTTGGGGGCCCAGGAGCCTTTTGGCTTCCCTTTGCCCTTTCCTTGATTAACCACTGCCGCCTCTCCCTGAGCGGCTGAGTCGGCCTTGCGCTTATTCTCCCGATTGTGATTCTGGTCGTCCTGCCCGACTGGTTTCTTGCCACTGCGGAGCCGATCGGCCTCCTCACTGTTGGCGTACCGACTGGCAATCTCCATCACCCGCGACAGGGACATGTCGCCTGTTCGGCCAAACTTCAGATTTAACTCTCGGTTACGCACGCCTTCCTTGAAAGCGCACACCGCCTGGTGCTCAGACACGTTTTCCACCGTGTGATGCAAAGTGGTCCATCGCTGGATGTAGTCCCTCAAAGTCTCACTCGGCTTCTGCGTGCAGTGCTGAAGCTCTGCAAGTCCAGCAGGTCACTTGCAGGTGCCCTCGAAGGTCCGAACGAAAACCCGAGCGAGCTCTTCCCAACTGTAAATACTCCTGGGGGCCAACTGATTGAGCCACGCCCGAGCGGAGCCTCCCAGCATCAGGGGGAGGTGCTTCATGGCCACGTCGTTGTTACCACCTCCGATCTGCACGGCCACTCGGTAGTCTTCCAGCCAAGTTTCCGGCTTCGACTCATCGGTGAACTTGCTTACTCCTGCCGCCAGCCTGAAGTTCGGGGGGATCTCCGCGGCTCTGATAGCACTACAGAAACATTCAGGCCCAGAGGCTGGCGCTCGGCTGCCACTGGGTTGGTCTCCGCCTCGCTCGTCTCTGGATTCCCGGTTACGGTCGACTCGACCTTGCACAAGGATGGATATCGCATCGAAACCTGGCCACCGGGGATCAGGGAGGATCCTCTGCTCGTCATCTCGCAGGCGCCTGCCCACGTGCCACTGGGGCGAGTGTGACCCACTTCCCGGAGGAGGGGTAGGCGCTCGACGGCGGTCGTAGCGTCCGTGTCGACGGTCGAGTGGATCGTCGTTCCGACCTAGATGACGGTCTTTCCGCGGGCCACGTTCCTCACGCCTCGGGGGCGATCTTGGACTGTGGGCCGACCATACGGTGTCTGCAGCCACCGATCTGCTGTGAATCCTGTTGCGCGACTAAGAAACAGCCGCGTTTTGCTCTTCAGCCGTTCGGAGCAAAGCTCGGATCTGCTGAAGACCTCTCCCAGCTTCCGACTGGGAGGGTTGAATCAACTCTGTGATACGAGCCGCGGCCTCGAGGTTTTGGACTGGTGTGCGAAACACCTGAGTCTCGTGCTGACGCGATTGCCGCGGCCGTCGACTGGACTCAGGGACCAGTCGGCGGGCGTGCTCGTCGAGTGAGCGTTGTATGTTTTCTAAGCGCGCGCGCTCGGCCAAGGTGGCCAAGCGTTTGGCTTCGAGGGCCAGAGCCTCTAGGGAATCTCCCACGATGGGAGTGAAGAGTGCATCTCCGTTGCGGCGACAAAGCTCAGCCCTTTGCTCGGAGGTGAGAGGCTGAGGGATGTAACTGTCATTGTCGTGCGCCCGATCGCCGCCGTCGCCGTCGTTCTCACCGCGAGGAAGACCTGGCGGGCTGCGGCGCGAATCAACCATGAGGATTTCCGCCGCGGGATCGCTGCTCCCGCACTCGGAAACGGAATCTTCGGGCCCGGTCGACTGGTCGGCCGGCCCATAAAGGTAACCGTCGGGCTCAATGGCCGCGACTTGAGGGGTGGCCGTTTGACGGGCCACCGCGTGTTTCACCCATCGCTGGAGCCGCGACCGACCGGATCGTTTGCGGCGGCGTCCGACGGAGATGGGGGATGATGAGTACCGAGTCGATGGTTGCAGCAGGAGTATGCCGCCGGCGCCGGCGCGAAAGTGCGCGGTTCCCCGGACGGGCAGAGCCTCGACGTCGAGAGGGGCTTCCTGGATCCATGCGGAGTCGTCGGCGATGAAGACTAGTGCGCCGAGCCGGATCTCGCGGCCCAACGCCAAACCACCGCCTGACACCATGATGAAAGTGGCCGGAGGAGGAATTGCAACTTCACCAGATGTCGCTAAGACGCCTTGCCCCACGGTGGGCGCCAACTGTCGTGGTTCTAAGTCTGACAGTAAGGGTAGCGGGTACGAATGGAGAGGCAAGGTTCTAGCTATGGTGAGGTTGTACACAAGGTGTTAGCGAGTTCAGGCCCTTCTTGGAGGAAGTAATAGCCCTACGTCTCGGTGCCCGAGGGCTTGGTCGACTGATATGTGTATGCGTGTGTTACAGAGGTGCGAACCCTTGTACAGGAGGAGGGGGTGGCTTATATAGTGTGCCAGGACCCCAGCCATGCTCCACGTTACCAAGGGTTCAATGTACATTAAGGCAGGCGTTACTGGTAACGCCTGCAGTAAAGGATAATTAAGGTGTTTACTACAACGAGTAAATATAGGACCGTTGCTGTTCCAAGTGGCGTTTGACCTTCGGGGGTCGAGTGCCTGGTCCGGTCGAGTGGAGTTGAGTCGTCTTGCGTACGTGAGTCAGTCGAGTGGAGTGTCTCCTTGGACCGTCTCAGTCGACTCTCTTCACTGTCATAGGTCTTGTCTTTTGATCTTCTGGGGTAGTGACCTTGGGTGGGGTACCTCGATCAGGTCTGTGACCTTACCCTAGGTCTGTAACCTCGTCACCTCTCTCTCTCTCTCTCTCTCTCTCTCTCACACACACACACACACACACACACACACACACACCTCTTCGACCAAAGCGAGATTTGTGATTTGAACAAGCCTTATGCTTTTCCCCTTGGTCTTGTTACTTTTAAAGGTTGGAGACTCTAACAATCCGTTCTTATGATTACGGCCAGAAAGTTTGTGAAGGTTTGGAGGTCACCTCAAGGCCTATCACTAGTGGTTGAGAATTGCATCTATTGGGATGTCTCAAGAAGAATAGAATGAGCTTTCATGGTTTAGATGTGCCTTTGTGTTGATAACCTGCAAGTGTATAGGGCTATGGCAATTCATGATAAGTAGAGTTTGTTGATCCCCATTGAAGCCCCCACAACAAACACTGCAATCTCTGACAACATGAGACTACTTTTTTTAGGGTAAACAGAAGAGAGCGGCATTTTGGCACATGGGAGTATGCGCTCCTTGTTTTTAAATTGTGCTTTAAACATATTTTGAAATGTCAAAAAATCCAATAAAAAAATTGGCGCGTACATCACGATATTGCACATGCTCACAAAGTCGTTTCGCGAAAAATCGATAACTTATGTGTCGCATGTGAAAAAGACAAAATTCGGTGTTAAAAAATGCTTTTCGTAAGACATCATTTTGTCTTTTTTACACAAGCCACAGAAAATATCAGTTTTCTCTGAAATTTGACGTGCGCAATATACATCAAAAAATATATTTTCTGAAATTTTTTCACGCTTTAAAATATTATTTTAGCGTGCTCCTCGAGGAAGCACCAACGGATTTCCAAAATAGGAGACTGCTTATTTAGAGCATCTCCAGCCGCGCCCCCAAGACGCCCCCAGGTCGTTTTTTTAGCGCCGGCGCCAAAAAACGGTTCAGTCGCGCCCCCAAGACGCCGAAATCCGCCGGATCGGCCCGTTTTCTGAGCCAGCGCGCCCAGGCCGAACCCGGCGCACTGGGGGGGCGCTTGGGGGCACCGGCGGAAGGGAAAATCGCCCGGGTCCCCACTGTCATGCGAAAAGTCACACTGATTTGCCCCGTTTTCCCCTCTCCTTCCCCGACACCTTACCGATCCCGGCGTCGCCAGCCACCTCTCCGCCCCCGCCGCTATCTCGCCGTTCCTTGCCGTGAAACAAAGAAAGATCCCCCCGACGCCCTCTCCCCTCACTTTCCCCGAGGTCCCCTCGCCGCTCCGGCGCCCGCCGACGAGTCTGCGCACGACGCCCGCTACGTGTTCGATGCTTTGCCTGCCCCGGCCGCGATGGACTCCGACGACGAGGAGGTGCTCGCGGTGTTGCTCGAGGAGGAAGCCTACGCCGCCGCCCAGGTCGAAGAACACCTCATGGTCCTCGCCGCCCTGGCCGGCTTGCTTGCCGGCGATGCAAAGCCGAGGCGAGGTGGCTCGGCGCCGGGGCGACGAAAAGCAAAGAACCGGCATTGACTCGAAGGCTATTGCATGCTCTACTCCGACTACTTCGCCGACGCTCCACTTCACGGCGACAAAGTTTTCCGACGTCGTTATCGGATGGGCCGAAAGATTTTCCTCAGGATAGTCAATGAACTCAGTGAGTACGACAACTACTTCAGGTGCAAGAAGGATTGCACCGGCACACTTGGATTCACCTCAATCCAGAAGTGCACGACAGCTATGAGAATGCTTGCATACGGGGCTCCAGGTGATTCACTCGACGACTATGGGCGCATGGCCGAGTCTACGATCATTGAGTGCACCTACAAGTTCTGCATGGCTGTGGTGGCAGTGTTTGGACCGAGGTACTTGCGATCACCCAATACTGAAGACACTGCTCGGATCCTGGCACAGAATGACGCAAGAGGATTTCCTAGTATGCTTGGAAGTATCGACTGCATGCATTGGGCATGGAAGAACTGTCCGTTTGCTTGGCAGGGGATGTACAAAGATGCCAAAGGAGCTTGCGGTGTGATACTTGAGGCAGTGGCCACACAGGACCTCTGGATTTGACACGCTTTCTTTGGTATGTCAGGAACTCACAATGACATCAACGTGCTGCAGTGCTCTCCTGTTTTTGCCAAGCTCATTGAGGGTAATTCTCCACCGGTGAACTTTGAGATCAATGGACACCAATACAACAAGGGGTACTACCTAGCAGATGGCATCTATCCGAGATGGTCAACATTTGTGAAGACTATCTCAAGCCCTGTGCCAGGAGGCAAGAACTCCCACTTTTCGAAGGTTCAGGAGGCTTGCAGGAAGGATGTCGAGCGAGCATTTGGCGTGCTCCAATCTCGATTTGCTGTTGTCCGTTACCCCGCTAAGACTTGGTCGAAAGATCAAATGTGGGAGATCATGACTTGTTGTGTTATTTTGCACAACATGATCATTGAGAGCGAGCAGGAAGAGCCAGTGTTTGACACTGAACCATATTACAGGCAGGGTCCTCTTGCCCAAGTGGATCACTAGCTCCCTGCAACATGGACGGCCTTCCTCAACATGCGCCAGGAAATCCGAGACCCACAGGTGCATCATCAGCTGCAGCATGATCTAGTGAAGCACCTATGGAGGCTCAAGGGCAATGCCTAACTCGACGTGCAATAAAATATGAGTGTTTTTATTATTTGTTTGAACTATATAATTTGTAGAACTATGTGGTGAACTATTTGATTTTCTGTGATGATTTTAATTCCTTATGTGATGATTTTATTTGAATGAGCGCCGAAACACGTCGAGCGTGGGCCGTTTTGCGCCGGAAATTGAGCCAATCCAGCGTCGAAAATGGGCTTAAAGCGTCGATACTGGGCTCATATCGGCGCCTGGGGGCGACCTGGGGACGGCGGCTGGGAACACACTAGCATCCAAGCCTAAAATTGCGCCGGCTCGCCCCCAAGCGACGGTTTTTTGCGCATCTTGGAGGCGCAACGTCTGGAGATGCTCTTATCGTGGAATGAGCCAACTTTTCCATAGTGGGTGGCCATGAAAGTCTTCCTTTCTAGACTGATCTAGGGGGGACACGCATGTTCGCTGGGTATCAGTAAATTTCCACATTCTGTGAAGCTTCCGTGAATCCGGACATGCATGTATAACTTCTTCTTTTACGGGGAACATGCATGTATAACTTCTTCTTTTACGGGGACCATGCATGTATAATTGATCGACTACTGAGTGCGCAATAAGGAAAATTGGCCACTGAGCATAGTGCACCACCCGGGTACTACGGACTACCGACGTGGAGAGTGGAAAAAGAATCGAACTTGGAGGGAGCAGCACGCTGGCCCATCATTCCAACGAGCAATTGGTCGCAAACTTCCAAACTCACCTATACTGCAAGGACGTGGCGACGTGCAGGTGCAGGTGCAGGGCACGCAGCAAACCTCCAAACTCTCGTGTACCGACTAGCAAAGAAAAGTCTTGATAGTCGACGAGCCGCGTGATTCTTTGACAGACGGTCGGTTTGATCTAGTCCAACCTTGACGCCCAAAGTCGTCCACAACCACAATGATGGACGTCCACTGCCTATATAAACCGCTTGCGACCACCTCGCCATGTACACTCAGCTCGTAAACAAACAGCTGATAGGGCGGCAACAAGCTTGGGCACCCTTAACCTTGTTTCGACATGGCGAAGTCGCCCATGGCGATGCTCCCTTTCTTGGCGCTCGGGGTAGCAGCACTAGTCCTGTCTGCCGCGGGACTGGTGGCCGCGCAGAAGTGCGGCTGCCGGGCGAACGAGTGCTGCAGCCAGTACGGCTACTGCGGCACTGCCGACGCCTACTGTGGAAAAGGATGTCAGGCCGGACCGTGCACGGCGAGCGGTGGCGGCGGCGGCGGGAGCGGGAGCGGCGTCTCTGTGGAGAGCGTCGTCACCGAGGCGTTCTTCAACGGGATCAAGTCCCGGGCGGGCAACGGGTGCGCCGGCAAGAGCTTCTACACGCGCCCGTCGTTCCTGGCCGGCGCCCGGGCGAACCCCAACTTCGGGAAAGGCAGCACCAGCGACGATGGCAAGAGGGAGATAGCCGCCTTCTTCGCCCACGTCACACACGAGACCGGACGTAAGTTCAACTCCAATTCACTGACCAACGCGAATTTAATCTTGAATCAACCCTCCATAATTAAGCTGGCCATGTGTATAACTTGTGTACAGACATGTGCTACATCGAGGAGATCGGCGGGGCGAAGCAGAACTACTGCGACAGGAAGTACACGCAGTGGCCGTGCTCCTCGGGGAAGGGGTACTACGGGCGCGGGCCGCTGCAGCTGACGTGGAACTACAACTACGGGGCGGCGGGGAAGAGCGTGGGGTTCGACGGGCTGAACAACCCGGAGAAGGTGGCGCAGGACCCGGAGGTGGCGTTCAAGGCGGCGCTCTGGTTCTGGATGAACAACGTGAAGCAGGTCCTGCCGCGGGGGTTCGGCGCCACGACCAGGGCGATCAACAGCGGCGAGTGCAACGGCGGGAACGCGCCCGCCATGAACGCCCGGGCGGGCTACTACAGGGCCTACTGCAAGCAGTTCGGCGTCGACCCGGGGAACAGCCTCACTTGCTAGGTGCTTTGGGAGTGGTCGAGATGGACATGCAGAGAACACGCATGGCTTATGTAGTAGAATAAACGTTCGGCATGCGCGTACGCGTCTAATGCCGTTCAAACAACAAATAAAGGGCGAGGATGTGGTTTGCTACGTACCAAGATCCTTGTAGTAGTACTGTTCACGGGCTCTACAATTTTTCCTTGAAGAATAAAAAGTGTTATGCTCTTGTTTATTACTCGTGTCTAGATACATCCATATCTAGACAAATATAATACGAGTAATTCGGGTTAGAGGTGATATTTTTGAGATAGTAATGTTTTTTATTTATTGTTTTTTAGCGGTAAGAAACGCTTTATTGGTCAAAGGGAAAGTTCAAAGGAATACAAATGGGTCATGCGCTAGCCACAAATGACGACCCCTACGCGAAACTGAAAATTTAACTAAACTATGAGCTTCTTTGTTCGTGTATCTTCCTTCATATATAATATTACAGGCTGACGTCGGCCCGCCGCGCTCCCAGGGCCGTCGCAAGCTACTTGCCCTGCCTGGCGCCCTCCAGCAATTTTTCGTCCGCTTCATGCATCAACACCACTGTGCTGAGGCGGTGTCACGCGGCCAGCTCCCTGGCGCCGGCTACCTCATCTATGTGCGGGAATGGCGACTCGAAGCGCACGCCGACAACGAAGATCAGCTGCACCATGTGTGCCTCTGCTTGGAGGGCGTCCCCCTCCATGGTTGGAACAGCTACATCGCCACCTTTCTTATCGGCCGCTGCTGCTCCCTCGATTATATCGAGCCGCGTTCTCTCCGCAAGGAAGACACCAGGATCTTGGCGCTCTGGGCGTGGACTGCCGACCCCAACTCCATCCCCAAGGTCAAATGGCTCACGCTTCCCGCGCGCGGTCACCGGCGTCGCGTGCGCCGTGGGCTTCGTCATCGGGTTCTTATCCACCTTGACCTTCATGAAGACCACACGAAGGCTGGCGACGACAGCGACGACCCGCCTCCGCCCGAAGTCTATGAGTTCACCTGGTATCGCAAAGTGGTCGATGGCACATTCATCCCAAGGGGGCGTCAGCCTGCCCAGGGGGGTGTTGCACGGCGCCCTGGCAGGCGTGATGATGAGGACGACCGTGACGGGCGGCACGGGCGTGATGGTGGCCGTGCACGGGAGGGCTGGGGTGCCAGGGTGCGGCGCTCCCTCTCTCGCAACGCACGTGACCGTCACCGTGAGGAGGGCCAGGACCGCACCAGAGAGCGCTCTGGAGGTCGTCGGCGTGAGGGTGGAGCCCCTGCACCGGTCCTGGCTTCTTCCTTGGCTGGCGCGGCTCCTGCTGCTGTTCTTCGTGGGTCCGGCTCGGAGGGGGGCGAGCACGCTCGTGCTCTGGAGCTGCGGGTCATCGACCCGAGCTTGCTGTTGGCCGTGGGCGCAGCCCTTCTCGGCAGCCTTCGCCGCGATCCGCCAGGCGTCGTTCTCAGGAGGAGCGTACACCGCCTGTGTCCCCCCCCCCCCCGCTCTCTCCGACCTCTGTGCTGCCACCCAACCTCATATCCAAGCGTGCTGAAGACTCAAGTCCTCTGCTGCAAGCGGCATCCAGCCAGTTGCTTGAGCTCTGCTCTCCGGAGTCGCTCCAGCGCCCCCTATGCTCGCCATCCAGGCCACCGGGGTTCCAGTCCTCACCAACACCGTCGTTGATCTGCGACGGGCCGTTGCAGCGCACCCCATCCCCGGTGCCTGCTCGTGTTGTTGTGGCCGTTGAAGAGCTCCTCGAGCCCATCTTTGAGGAGCGGCAGCAGTGCATTCTTCCCGCGCCTGTTTCGCCCTTCCCAAGGCCCCCTGTGGCTCGTCGGAAGACACTGGCAGGAGTGCAGATTTCCAAAAAGGGTGGTCTCTCGCTGCAGAGGATCAAGCGCCCCAGTGCAAGTGTTGCTGCTGTTCCGGCGGCTAAGGTTGCAGAAAAGTTTCTTTGTCGCACTTTGGGCATCACCCGTGATGGTCGGGATGTTACAGAGGCAACTCTGGATGAGTTTACCACCAAGTTCAAAGATCAGCTAGCTCCAGAGGTGATCACGGCCATGAGAGATTTCTTTCAACTTGATGACCCGGCTGTCAACGACGTCGAAGAAGCCCTGCTGGACCACGGTGGTGAGGGAGCTTTAGATCTGGCTCAAGATGGTGATGCTCCCTCCCAGGATGTTTGATTCCCCTAGATTGTATGCTGGAGTGTTTAGGTGGCTTATGTTAGTGCCCCTTTGTGCGCCTGGTGGTGGCCAGGTTGCTTTGTGCGTTGTACCAAGTACTGGTTGTGTGTGCTGCGTTGTAAGGGTTGGACCCTGCGTTTCTCTATGTTGCTGGCGAAGTGTTCCTGGTTGCGCTCATCTATTGCAACGCTGCCTGTTGGATGGGTTTAACAGAGTTATTTGGCCTCGCATATGTGCTTTCTGTAGTGACCCATGACGAGACAAACGATCAATACGCTAAGCTGGAACGTTCGTGGACTAAACTGCTCGGCTAGGAGAGCAACAGTCAGTGCAATGATTGCCGCCTCCACTTGTCAGCTGGTGTGTTTACAGGAGACGAAGCTGGAAAATGTGGATAAATATATTGCTACTTTCCTTGGGGGTCACAGGCTCAAAAAATTTGCTCAGCGCCCAGCGACAGGCACCAGGGGAGGGATTCTACTTTTATGGGATGATAATTTTGTGGACATCTCCGGCATTTCTGCTGAGACCTATTGCCTCTCTGGCATGGTCCGTATCCGTGCGACGGATGTTTGTTTCAAGCTCACTTCCGTTTACGGGCCAACTGATCATGCTTCCAAAGATGCTTTCTTCGCCGAGCTCACCTCCCACAAGCTTCCCGCAGGGGTTGCCTGGCTCGCCCTTGGGGATTTCAACCAAATTTACCGGGCTCGCGACAAGAACAAGAGAAATTTCAACCGTAGCAGAATCAATCGCTTCCGCACTGCGCTGCAGTCATGTGAGCTAAAGGAAATTCACCTTCAGAACAGGCGCTTCACTTGGAGTAATGAGCGAGTCAACCCGACCCTCTGTAAGCTTGACTCCTTCTTCTGCAATGCGGAATGGGATTTGGCTTTCAACACCCATGTGCTACATGCTTTGTCATCCTCCCTTTCCGACCATTGCCCACTGCTCCTTGCCGATGATAAGGGGCCTAGGAGGCCGAGGTCCTTCAAATTTGAAAATTACTGGGTTTCGTTGCCGGGTTTCAATGAGGTCGTGAAAAACGCGTGGGAAGAGCATGTCGACCACTCAGAGCCTTTTCAAGTTCTGTACCGTAAGCTCAAGAAAACTGCAACCCGGTTATCTGAGTGGAGCAAGAATATGTTCTCCAAGGCTAAGATACATTTCCATGCGGCCAATCTGGTGATTCTTCACCTTGATATAGCGCAGGAGGAGAGGGCTCTCTCTCTTGAGGAACGTGACTTGCGCTCAAGACTAAAGCGGAGGGTGATTAGTTTGGCCGTTCTTGAAAGGGCTAGAAAGAGCCAATGTGCTAGGATTGCAAATCTAAGAGAGGGGGATGCAAACACTAAATTCTTTCACCGGCGCATCAATGCGAGAAGACGAAAAAACCACATCCACCGTATTAAGCACGCGCATGGGTGGGTGACCGACCACAAGGAAAAAGAGAAAATAATCCATGACCACTTCTCCGTGGTCATGGGGAGGGGTAGCAGTAGCAACAAAGACTTTAATTGGGAGGAACTTGGGATCGAGACCCATGACTTACAACACCTTGATGCCACAATCACTGAGGATGAGGTATGGCGGGCCATCAAGGAGATACCTAGCAATAAGGCGCCCGGTCCGGACGGCTTCACGGAGATCTTCTTTAAAAAGTGCTGGGAAATAGTTAAGCATACAGTCATGAGGGTCTTCCACCGGTTCGACTCCCTTCACACCGCCAACCTGCAATGGCTCAATTCCGCCAATGTACTTCTCTTACCCAAGAAGGAGGGTGCGGAAGGAGTCTCTGATTATAGGCCTATCAGTCTCATTCACTCCATTGCCAAATTAATTACCAAGGTCCTCTCGCTTCGGCTGGCTCCCCACATGGATGACCTTATCTCTAACGCGCAGAGTGCATTCATAAAGAAACGAAGCATTCATGACAACTTCATGTGCGTTCGAAATTTCGCCAGGCGGTTGCACAAGTGCAAGACCCCTGCCCTGCTCTTCAAGCTTGACATTAAGAAGGCTTTTGATTCTGTAAAATGGGAATACATCTTGGATCTCCTTCAACGTATGGGGTTCCCGGACAAGTTCCGGGCTTGGATCGCCGCGCTGCTATCCTCATCTTCTTCTCGGTGTCTGTTAAATGGGATCCCCGGCCCTCCAATTAAGCACGGTCGTGGCTTTCGACAGGGGGACCCAATCTCCCCCCTGCTCTTTGTCATTGCAATTGACCCGCTTCATAAGATTTTGGACTTGGCAACCCGGAAAGGCCTTCTACACAAGATCCGTGGGCGGGGGCCCATGGTGAGAACATCCCTATATGCTGATGATGCGGCTGTTTTCCTGACCCCTATCAAGAGGGATATTGACAATCTTGCTTCTATTTTGAGAGGTTTTGGGGAAGTGACAGGCCTATGCACCAACTTCCAGAAAAGCTCGGTTATCCCAATCTGATGCAACCACATAGATCTTGGGCCGATTCTATTGAGCGCGCCGGCAACTTGCGCCACATTCCTGGTGAAGTATCTTGGCTTGCCGCTATCGGTTTGGAAGTTAAGAAAGGTCGACTTCCAATACCTTGAGGATAAGGCGGCTGGAAAATTGGTCACTTGGGACGGCCAGAACATCACCGCTATCGGGCATACAACGCTCGTCAAGTCGGTCATCTCATCCCAAGCGGTTTACTCAATCACGCCTCTCATCGTGCCGCCAGGAACTATAAACAATTTAAACAAATTGGAGAGGGCTTTCCTATGGTCCGGCACGGACAAGACAACATGAGCCAAGTGCAAAGTTAACTGGGAAACGGTCTGTAGGCCAAAGGAGTATGGTGGTCTAGGGGTTCTCAATACTGACAAGTTTGCGCGTGCTTTGCGCCTGCGGTGGCTTTGGTATGAATGGAAGGAGCCCCAAAAACTCTGGGTAGGGCTTGGCAACCCTTGCACCGTAGAGGACCTCGACTTCTTTTACGCATCTACAACTATCACTGTTGGGGATGGAGCCAAAACACCATTCTGGGATTCCCCTTGGCTCCTTGGGCGCCGGCCCAAGGACATAGCACCGTTAATCTTTATGGCCTCCAGAAGAAAGAACTGGAAGGTGCGTGAAGCCCTCAAGGGAGAGGCATGGATTCTGAAAATCAACCCCAATATAGAGGTCACTATTGGTCACATTCGTGAATTTTTCACCTTGTGGATGCTGCTGCATGACTTCCACCTTGATGAGCAAACAGAGGATGAGATTTTTTGGAAGCACGCGAATGATGGGATCTACACAACGGCATCCGCTTACAAGGCGCAATTCCTCGGCTTGTCTCTCTCCTTCATGGATCGCATGGTTTGGAAGGCTTGGGCACCCCCCAAGGTGAAATTTTTTGCTTGGCTAGCCCTGCAAGATAGAATTTGGACTGCAGACCGACTGGAGAGGCGCGGCTGGACAAATTGTGGCCTATGCCCGCTATGCAAGAGAGAGCAAGAAACGGGACCCCATCTCTTCTTCAAGTGTCGATACACAACTAGGCTTTGGAGAGCAATCATCGACAAGCTTGGCTTGCCTAACGTCGACACCTCCCAGTGGCAGCTTCACGACTCCGTCAAGCAATGGTGGGATAATCAGACTGACAACCGCACTTCGAACTGGCATGCCATGTCATCCCTCACAATGCTTATCTCATGGACTGTGTGGAACGAGCGGAACGCTAGGGTTTTTCGCCAAAAATTTACCCCTCCGCCTATTTTGCTTACACGTATTATCGATGAGGCCAAATTATGGGTTACAGCCGGCGCCAAAAAACTAGGGATTGTTATTTCGTGTGAGTAATTAGCATGCCGCTGTATGGGATGACTTGTAATACTGTAAACTCTTTTCTCTCCTTATTTAATGGATGAGGCAAATCTTTTGCCTCCGTTTCGAAAAAAAATATTACAGGCTGAAAAAGCATTTGGTTCTCCTTGATCTCTTTTTTTTTACGGGCAACGGCAGGAGCACTGCCAATTCATATTAGAAGAGGGAAAGGGATCCAGAGTCCCAAAGTATGGTACAGACCAATGCCGAGGAGCGAGGAACCAGCAGGGGTTCAGGCAAAGGACAAAAACAACTCTGATCAAGAAGAAAAAAGGAGAAACAACAAGGTAGAGAGCAAAACCCTCAGGAGATGGCCTCCCAGTACAGCAATCTCATCTCGTGCCAAGGCCGCAACGGTTTCAGGAGAGCACCTTTTCCATTCGAACGTGCGTCGATTTTGTTCCTTCCACGGATTCCAAGCTACATATGCCGCAGTTGTGACCTGCTTCCTCGTTATCTGCAGCCTATTCAGACCCAGGGTCTTGCACCACCAATTCGAGATGGACGTGGTGTTCGAGGCCAAACTGGAAGCATCGACATCAGAAATTGAGAAGTCATGCCAAACTTCTCGAGCCAAAGAGCATCCCAGCGTGAGATGAGCCGCCGATTCTTCCACTTCGGTTCCACTTTGATCTTGGTTCTCCCTGATCTCACGAATGATAGTGTCGTTCATGCCACGAGCATCATTTTTTATGCAGAGAACATGCATGGCTTATGTAGAATAAATGTTCGGAATGTGCATACGCGTCTAAAGCCGTCCAAACAAGAAATAAAGGGCGAGCATGTGGTTTACTACATACCAAGGTCCTTGCAGTAGTACTGTTCACGGCTATACTCTTTTTCCTCAACAAATAAAAGGAGTTATGTTCTTATTATATATTTTTGAGACAGTACCGTTTATTTTTATTGAATGCCTTGGCGAGGTGCAACACAGCCCACTGTTGCCGCCAGATGTAGACTTGGGCATTTGTCGGAGCCCGGCCCCAAACCCCAAGCCCAAGCGTGGCCCGGCTTGACCCGAATAACATAACAAAGAGTTTTTCCTATTTTCGTTTCAATTTTGGGGTATATGTGTGCATTACCATTAACATAACGAAGGGTTTTTCCCGGGCCAGGAATCAGCTATCTTGCTGGAGTGCAAGGAACTGAGGCTGGACTTCTCCCAATGCGAAGTAACGAAATGCTCCTGTGAAGCTAATACCGTAGCTGATTGCATAGCAAAATTATCTCATTCTAGTAAATCCTCTGAGGTTTGGGAAATACAACCCCGGACTTTATTTCCCATCTTATTGTAAATGGCCTCGCGATTATATGAGAAATAAAGTTTACCTGTCAAAAAAATATTTCTTTTAAAATAATTTTGAGCTTTTGGGCTTGACGGTTGTGTCGAAATTTAGAGCCCAAGACCGCCTAACCATCCGACTTCAGGTTTAAGCCGTCGTGTCAGGCTGCCCATGCCTTGATTTACCCATGTGAGACGCAACCTAGATGATCTTTGGAGAATATGTGCCGAGTAGACGCAGTGTTTAGTCCAAAAAGATTAAAAAAAAAAAGGTAAGTCGTTAGTATTTCATGATTTCAAGCGCATCATAATGAGTTTTGTGTCAAGAGAAGGACCGGAGTGAATGTTGGGCTCCCACAGCAGCATAAACACATACCACTCTGGTTGTTGAGAGCGACTAGTGCGAGTGTGCGACGCTTGGAGACCTCCTATTCTACACCCTACTTGGCTACTTATGGGATAGGAACCAAACACACCCACCGTTGTGATAGGTTGGCCCGTTTAGTTTTTGATTTGTGATAGTATTAATGATTTGATTGATCCTAATCTAACACATTAATGAGTTTGCACAACGTTTCTTACAATATTTATTTCTATCTCATATATTAAATGAAATGCGAAAAATGTTAAAATTTTATTAAAAATGTTTACAAAGATTGAAAACAATATTCATGATTTTTTAAATGTTTAGAAATTTTAGAAATATTCAAGACTTTTCTAAAAGGTTCCTGATTTCTCAAGAAGAAGTATTCAAGAACTGTTTTATAAAATGTTATGTGTTTTAAGAATAAACATTAAATTTAAGAAGGAGAAGGTATACATGAAAAGGTAACAAAAAATAGGAGCTAGGATAAAAAGAAACAAGAAGGAAAAGCAGTCATGGTTTCGCCCATCAACAATAGTAATAATAAAAGGACTGCGATATTTGGCACACGTGTGCCACATAACTAAAACTACCACACACATCTCCTTTTCCTCTCTAATTACATGCATAATTGCATTAGTATGAATCATTTTCCACGCATTTCTTCCTCTAATTACATGCACGTGCTAGAAGACAAAAAAGCTGACGTCATCATAGATTCTTTTTATTTCGAAAGTTCAAAATGTTTTGTAGTTCAAACCGTCGGTCCGATGCAAAAATCGTTTTCACATAAAAATTCTTCACGACGACGAGATCTTCGAAACTAGATCCCATGTTGGTATGTTTTGACGAATTTTTTTTCGGGTCAAAAGTTACCACGTCTTGGCTATATAAGTTACCACATCTGTGGTATGCAACTTATCGTACTATTTCCACGTAAGTTAATAGGACATAAAACATGTTCTCCCACCTTCTCCACATGTGCATGCATGTATACATTAGAGAACAAAAAATGTGATGTCATCATAGATTCCGAAAATTCAAAATGTTTTGTGGCTCAAACCGTCGGTCCGATGCAAAAACCGTTTTCAGTCTCCTAGTCAAGTTACCACGGTATTTGTACATAAGGTATGAGGTATGTGGTTTGTATATTACCGTCACATAAGTTATCGGGGGTATATTTTCCAACAATTTTTCTCTCTCATTGGTAAAAGTTAACGTGCTGCTTGTATGTAAGATATCGAGTATGTGGTTCATATATTATCGAGCTATTTTCACATGAGTTATCGAAGCCGAGGGAGGGAGAAGGTGTTTTTAGCAATTTTTTTACCTCGTTGGCCAAAGTTATCAATTGTATGTAAGTTATGGAGTGTGTGGTTCGTTTATTACCGTGCTATGTTCACATAAGTGAGCGGGGTATGTTTTCAACAACTTTTTCCCCTCCTTGGCCAAAGTTACCTCGGTGTTTGTACGTAAGTTAATGGGTCTATGATGCTTAAAATATCATGTTATTTACACAAAAATTACCGGGGTATGTTTCACCAACCTTTTTTCCATGGGTCGTATATTACCATGCTATTTACATAGAAATTACCGAGGGATATTTTCTTAACAACCTTTTTCTCCCTTGGTCAATTTAAGACGGTATCGTACATAAGTTATCAGGTATGTGTGCGTATATTACCGTGCTATTTTCACATAAGTTATCGAGAGTATGTTTTTATAATATTTTTCCCTTTGGTCAAAGTTACCACGGTGTTTGTAAGTAAGTTATTGGGTATGCGATTCATTTATTACCGTGTTATTTTCACATTAATTACCGGGGGTATATTTTTATTTTCAATAACCTTTCCCCCTTGGTTGAAGTTACCACAGTGTTTATACGTACATTATGGGGTATGCCGTTCATATATTACGGTGTTTTTTTTTCACATAGGTTATTAGGGGTATGTTTTTCAAGAACTTTTCCAAATTTACGTATATGTACCTAAGTTATCAGGTATGTGGTTAGTATATTATCATGTTATTTCAAAAAAAACTATCTAGGGTATATTTTCAACAACTTCTTTCCAACTGTTCAAAGTTATCGTGGTGTTTGTATGTATGTTAATGGGTATGCGGTTCATACATTACCGTGTTATTTTCCCATATGTTAACGGGAGTATGTTTTTCAACAACTTGTTCCTCTCCTTGGAAAGAGTTACCGCGGTGCATAAGTTATCAAGTATGTGGTTCGTATATTACCACACTATTTTTATATAAGTTATCTAGGGTATGTTTTTCAACCAAAAAAATACTGTTGTATGTTTCAACAAAAAAAAATCCTCGGTCAAAAGTTACCGCAGTGTTCTGAACTTAAGTTATCACGCCTACGATGCGTTACCATGCTATTTGCACATAAGTTATAGATGTACGTATTTCAACAACATTGCTCCACTACGTGTCAAAGTTATCGTGTTATTTACACCTAAGTTATCATGCCAGCATTACGTAAATTATCATGTTGATTACACTGAAGTTACGGGAGGCAAAAAAAGGTTTCCCCGTCTTCTCTCCATGCACTAGAAACTGAAGTTATCATGTCTATGGTGTGTTAAATTACCATGCTATTTGGGCAGGAGTTACCGGAGTTATCGGTGTATTTTTCCCCGAGTTGAAGTTAATAGGACACAGGGTATGTAACTTACCAACCATGCAGTGCATAAATTACTATGCTATTTTCGCGGTCAAAAGTTACTAGGCCTTGGTAACTTAGCAGCCCCTCAGGCCATCGTGTAAGAAAACTTCTTGCAATAATAACTTTTTTAGTGTTCATATATTGAACAATAACTATGGTGGAATGAGTTATCTACGGGTCGATTCCATAAGTGTTGGGTCTTGCAGGATGCTTTTTTATTCACTAGTTCCACAAATATACAACTACATGGATTGATGAATCTTAGCACAAGCATGATGTAGCTGACCTGGTTAGTGCGGTCAGAATTTCCCATTGACCAGGCTAGGTCCTGCGTCGATGCACCATGTCAGCATCACGAAGGACATGCCCGACGCGACCACACCCTGAATTCAGGTAAAATGAATCAAAGACGACCAGCGGCAAGCCATATTTTGCAAACTGTAGCAATCAATTCAGAAGCACGGTGGTTGATTGGTTTCTTACGGAGTAGAGGAAAGTGTGGATCTGGAACTTGCTGGAGATGGTCTAGACGGTGAGCTTGTACTGCACGCTGAGGCCGAGGACGGTGGCCTGGAGGAAGCTGAAGGACACACCTATGTAGAACTAAGCACCATGGCACCGTCAAGCAAGACTACCGTGCTAGCGAGCTTGGTGACGCCGATGGCCACCCTGAGGCTGAGAGACACGAAGCGGGTGACTACGACGAGGATGAAGGAACGTTGGGGGATGGTCGTCCGGTGGCTTGAGAAGTACCTGTTCATGCGGCTCCCCGCCGTTTGATAAGATAAAGAGAAATGTGGTTTATCAGGTCAAAACAATACAAGTAATCGGTCGAAACAAATACAAGTTATTGTGCTGACACATCATAAATTATCATGCTAAAATGAAGATACCATGCCAAGAAATAGAAAGAGTTAAACATGCTGACAAAGTGTGAGTTAAACGTGGTGACACTTCAGTTATCAAGCTGGCATATTAAGTTATCAGGCTCAAATTGCATAAATTATCGGGTTGAAAGTAAAAAAAAATATTGAAAGCAGATAAAAAAAATGCTGTCACGGTATAATTTGTTAGGCTAAAGCAGTATGAATTATCAGTTAGAAGTGTTCTAGTTACCATGTTGAAAAAATATAATGAGTTAAATAGGCTAACAAAGTGGTTTTTATCATGTTGACACACTAAAATTTGTTCAGGACGACATACTATAAATTATCAGATTCAAGCTGCATAAGTCATCAAGTTGAAGTAAAACATGAGTGTTCAAACCTGTTAGAGCTAAAAAAATTGATACATCACAAGTGGTTTTTAAACTAGGAAGGCACCTGCTGCTAGAGTGCTTCTTCCTGATCACTAGGACTGATGGCATTAAGAAGTCAGTTGGAGATTCATAATTAGTGATCTAGTTCAAAACCCAATTAATAACAAAAATGCATTATTTTGTGACACAATGTTTATGGCTGCAGAGAGTGGAAGTTCCCACTCCAAGATGTATGGGAATTCCTTGGAATAACACGATTTCATCAAAAAGTTGACAGAGCAAGACGTACTAATCATTAGGAAGTAAGGTTTCTAAATGAGGTAGAATGTTGTGCGAGCAGATAACTGCATATTGTAATTGCGGATTTGCAAATAGCATGGGTTTGGGTTTGCATTCAAATTTCGATCCATCCAATCTATATAGCCTACAAGACACTCTTCCTATCATCTGAAAACAACCTCCCTAACTTTAGTCCGTACATCAATCGACATACAGTTCACTATTCAAACAGCAAAGCCCCAAATCATGGCATGAATCAACGTTTAAGCAACCGCATGGTAGTGGTACTACCAGGTGCACATAATCATTACACCTGCATCAAATCAATTCTGAAAACAAAGTGCAATTGAGCTCATAGTGAACTGTACAACTAACAAAACTGAACAGAGCACCCCACGCATGCAAATTGAGCTACTACATTTCTGGGCAAACAGTCCCACCTGATCTGCCTCGCGTCGAGGAACCCGCAGAGCTCCGAGCCCCCTGCAAACCACAAGCACCGTCACACGCCGATAAGGGAATCAGAATCCGACGCGAGGGGGGGCGACCGGGAGGGGCTCACCGGGCATGATCTGGAGGCGGTCGAGGCCGTCGCGCTCGAACCTGGCGATGGCCTCGTAGGCGCGGCGCTGCTCGTCGGGGCCCCAGGCCTCGATGCAGTGGAGGATGTCGACGGCGCCCCCGCCGGCCTCGCGCGCCGCGGCGTAGGCCGCCTCCCCGCCGAGCACCTCGCGGTACATGGCCGGGAAGTCGATGACGGGCACCGTCAGGGTCCCGTCCATGTCGAACACCACCCCTCGCAGCGGGGCCCTGCGGCGGGTGGCGGCCGCGGAGGAGGACATGGAGACGGCGGCGGGCGGCCGCGGAGCGACGCGACGGCGTGGGAGGAGGAGGAGGGGGCGGGGACCGCCGGCGAGCAGGCGGTGCGCGGGGAGCAGGCGGGGGAGGAGCATCCGTGGCGCGGTCTCCGCCGCCGGACGGATCGCTCCGGGGCGTGCGGGTGGGTGGGCGGCCGACAGTGTCCGTGAGGTGCTCGCGCGCTTCGTAACGGTGTTGAATGCCGGATCGGACGGAGATCAGATGGTGTGGCAATTTTGCAATCGGGCACAGGGTTGCCAAATACATATTTCGATAATAAAATGAACAACAAAACCAATAAAAATATCTAAAGGAAAAAGGAACAAAATGATACATTGGGCCGGCCCAATAAGGGGAAGGAGAAGGGGTGGGTCCGTACGCCCTAGTCACTCGTGGCTCCTATTTAGCGTGTAGGTCAGGGATAGCGTTGTAACGGGTAGCCCTGGTGCGAGTCCTACCAACTGGGTCGGCGATGTTTTGTTTTTTTACCCGCCCGTTTAGGGAATGTTCTAGAACCTACCAAGAACCAATTTTTTCTTGTCTTTTTTCCTTTCGAAATTTTCTTGTTTATTTTTCTTGCATGTTTTTGTTTTTGGTTTTTCAAATCTGCAAAAATATATATTAAAACTCACGTACTATTTTGAATATATGAACTGTATCAAATCTTCAAATGTTTTTTTTTCATATTTGTGAACATTCTTTGAAATTGGGAACAACTTTCAACTTCGTGGACATTTTTTGAATCAACAAACAATTTTTTGGAAACTCATGAACTTTTTTGAATGAACGAACAATTATTTTTGGATTGATGAATATTTTTGGAATAAGCAAACATTGTTTTAATCGATTAACATTTTTGAGAATCAAGATCAGTTTTCATTTTTTGTGAACATTTTTTGAATCCATGAACATTTGTTTCAAATTCATTAACGTTTTCTGGAGTCCCAAACATGTTGCAAAGTTGTGAAGATTTTTTGATTTGTTTAACACTTATATAATCACTAGCAAAAGGGCATGTGCGTTGCAACAGGATGATAATAGCGCCTTCAAATCAAACTGTTGAGAATATAATACCTACAACAAGTATACTAATATACAAATTATATTAGCTAAAACATTAAGATTATTCAACCAATAAATTGGAGATTTTTTTTCGAAACTAAGACTGTAGAACAATTGTTCTACGATAACTTCATTAATAAGTAAAATATTTAGAAGCAATAGATACAATTACAGCTTTAGTCTACTCCAGTTCTAGGGAATGAGCACATTGATAGATTAGAGGTGATGTTCAGTCCAAGTACTCAGTTTATCTCCTTTCCTCTAGTTTGCCCTGAGCTGAGCTGCCCATAGTCCTTCTTTAAGGTAGTGTTTCCAAGTATTGATGTGCGGGGCTGCTGATATGAAAATCTTATCGTTTCGTACTGACCATATACCCCAGCAACTCATCATCACTATGTCTAAAGCAATTTCTTCTGGAAGGTGGCTAGTGGTCAAAAGAATTTCATCATAGGTAGAAATACCTCTGTGTTTGTTGGGGGTGAGGTAATCCTAGCAAAGAACAGCAAAATGGCAGTTCCAGAAGAGGTGGATAAGTGTTTCCGCAGTGCCCCTTGAACATAGAGCATAGGTATAATCTTGGATGGTCATGTTTCTTTTGTGAAGGAGGTTCCTGGTGTTGAGTCTGTCATACAGTAGCAAACCAATAGAAAATCTTGTGTCTCAGTCTGCATGTGGTGCTCCAAAGGTCTTTGAAAATGATGTGGGCTGAGTTGGCATCCATGAGGAGCTTATATATCTTCCTGGATGAGTATTGTGGTGAAGACCAAGCATAATGCCATTGATCTTTACTCACAGTAGTAACTCTGCTGTTGATAATGTCTTCTACCAGGTTAAATTGCGAATAGGCGTGAGCTGACAGGTGTCTATGGAACAAAAGGCTGATATCATCATGAGTCTGCATATTCTCCAGAGTAATGTTTTTGTCCAGTGCAAATGAAAAAAGCTCACGGAATCTATTATGGAGTGTCTGCCTTGTCCAATTATCTAACCAAAAGAGTGTGGTGTCTCCTTTATTAGCTTTGCATTTAGCATGGGACATGAAAGTGGGCAGAAGCTTCAGCATGGTCCTCCACCAGAAGGAACCCATCATTCTATCTCATGGCACAAAATCTTGATAATGGGTTTCCCATATGACATTAACCCATGGAATATCCTCTCTATTCATGAACTTATGCAAGTATTTCATGATGAGAGCCTGATTGTGTGTGTTGATGTCAAGAACACCTAGACCACCCATTTCTTTGAGCTTACATACTTTCTCCCATGAGAGTAGAGCAGGGCCACTATCTTGGGTTCCATACTTTCTCCAAAAACACTGCTTCAGGTAAATATTGATCTGTTTAACCACTGATTTTGGTAGCATGAGAGTGCACATGACAAAAGTTGGCATACCGGTGAAAACAGATTTAAGTAGAGTGAGCTTATCACCAGTTGAGAGCATGGTAGAGCAGCTGAGAAGTCTGTTTTCAATCCTTTTCAACATGGGCACAAAGTCTTAAATTGGAGATATTATCTCTTTATCTCAGTGTCCATGCTTCGTTACGGAGAAAAGGTATGAAAATTACTTTTTTTTTCTGAACCGCATGAAATTGCTTGTGTTGTGAGACAACTATTCTATTAAAACTTCTAGAAAATTGGTCACTTTCTCAAATTGAACGGAGAACAAAAAGTGTGGTTCAAAATGGGCTAAGAGAGTGCATAATCTGTTTCTTTTGCAACAATTCTTTAAGGTTGACAATTGCAACCAGCCAACATGCAACAAATCCCACGACCAGTTTTTAGTTAGAGAGTCAACCATCATCCGCTATACATGTATACAACCCATAAATCACGTTAAATTAGTGTCAGTCAGAGAGAGATATGGCAACTATTCTTGTCTTCCCTTCCTTCCTTCATTGAACGCAATGCACAAATCAGGGGTGTATATAATTTGCCGAATTTAATAGAAATGAATGAGATGGTACTCTTTAGTTTGTAAACGAATTAAATTTCTATCACAAGCAACAAGCTTGTCTAGTGGTGCACGACCCTAGACTTCAGAGGGGAGATCTTCAATTTGACTTTCAGCGAGAGCATATTGGTTTCAAACATTTTGCGTGTAACACACGTAAACAAGACCACGAGTTGAATACCTAAAAGTATAGGGGGGTATAGAAAAATGAAAGGTTTTTCCTGTTTATAACAATTGAAGCAGTACTACGGGTTGAATACCGAAACCTACAAGCATGTTCCTGCAAAAATGAAACATTTTCCTATTTGCACTTAAAAACGTACTACGAGTTGATCACCTAAAAATGCAGGGAAATTTCTGCAAAATCACTGACAACGTACGGCCAGAAGCAATCGGTGCTTTATTATTATTAGGTAAAGATGCAATCATGAATATATGTTTTTGGTATTTGAGATTCATGAACCGTTCTCAAAGTACAAAAATCAAAAAGCAAAAAGAAAGAAAAATAAAAAATTAAGCAGAATCGCCCAGCCCCCACATGGTCTTGGCCGAAAGGGATGTGCGTGTTTGGATGAATCATGTCCATCCCACTGGCAAATCCTAAACAGCGCCCTCAGAGCCCGTTTCTTTTTTTTTTGCGGGTAGAAGACTTTGTATTACTCAGATTCAAGAAAATTACAATCAGCGAGGGCTAGTTCGACCGCAAGTGTAGGACCAGCTCCTAACCAAGTCATAATCCTACCTTCAGTCCTAGCGAAGGAAGCTGGGTTGTCGCTAACCTTATTCTGAGAACGACTAGCAAAAGTAATACAAGTTCTACGAAGGCTCAAAAGATACTGAATCTCTCTAACAATGGCTGAATATAAAGATCTATCCACTCCTTGCGCCTGTATCATCTTCACGTCATGGAGTCCATTTCCACCATGATAGGTAATTCATTTCGCTGGATTGCCAACGAAATTCCTTCCATGCATGCGCACAGTTCGGCTTCCAAAACATCTCTGCACGAGAAAAGCGCACGGCATGAAGAGAAAATAATAGCCCCTTTTTCATCCCTAAGGACCATGCCCGCACCCGCCCTGCCAGTATCATCAAATGATCCATCTGTATTCAACTTAACCCAGCCAACAGTAGGTAGCTTCCAATGATCCATACTTGGAGGAAGTTTGGTCTCCATCTCTGACACCTCAATAGGGGTTTTACCCTTTCCCTAATAGATGCAATTATCCTGTTTAATTCCCAGCATCGAATCAAGGTAGCTAACCAGGAACCTTTTCGAGGTCTCAACTGGAGGTGGAGGTTTATGATGGACCACCTCATTCCGGACAAACCAAGCCCGCCACAGAGTCATCAAAAGCATGGATCGATCGACATCCGATAATGGTTCCAAAGCATGCAGCAACCATTCTTTTCCTGTATGCTCAACTGTGGTAATGTCCGGAAGCGACCAAACCTCCCTCATCGTATGCCACAGGTATCGGCCAAGTGGACATCGCATAAATGGATGAAAATTGTCCTCAACTTCTGAAGCACATACCGGACAGAGATTGGATGTTTCCAGCCCACGTTTATGTTTATTTTGCCATGTTGGCAAGGAGTCAACCGCCACCCTCCAAGCAAAGTTGCGGATCGTAGGTGGTATGTCACACTTCCATATCAGTTGCCATACTCTCCTCCTACCCTCTGGAGCTGAGCTTGAGGCTGACTCTGCATGCCGGTAAGCTTCTTCAAACGCAAAGTTATAAGCACTCTTGACAGAAAAACTGCCATGTTTCCCTGGCCCCCCACGAGATGACATCTTCCTCCTGTCTGGGAGAGGCTCTGATTTTGGCAATTTCTAGAACATCAGCTGGTAGGAAGTAGCGCTGCAGTAAGGTCATATTCCAGGACCCGTTCGGGTTGAGGAAGCCTGCTACAAATCTGATTCTGCATGTGCCCTGCAAGGTTACCGGTTTGAAGCTGAACGACCTAGGAATCCAGTTGTCACGCCAAGTCCTTATGCTCCGGCCATCTCCAACTCTCCAGAGGATCCCCCTTTTCAGTAGATCCAAGCCATGGCAAATAGCTTGCCATGAAGAGGATGCATTCCCACTGAACACTGTATCTTCAAGTTTACCATCCGGGTAATAACGGGCCTTAAGCACCTGCGCACACAAGGAGAGTGGTCTGGTAATGAGACGCCAGGCCTGTCGAGCTAACAGGGCCTGGTTAAACAACCGAAAATCTCTGAAACCCACTCCTCCTTTACTCTTTGGTTGCATCAGATTATCCCACGAGCGCCAGTGAACTTCCCTCTTTCCTTGGGCAGACCCCCAATAGTAGCTCATGACCATCCTAGTGAGCTCATCACAAACAGAGTAAGGCAATTTGAAAACGCCCATGATGTAAGTTGGGAGGGCTTGTGCAACCGATTTGATAAGAACCTCTCTTCCTGGCTGCGCCAGAAGCCCATCTCCCCACTGCAGAAGGCGTTTCGTTAAGCTCATTTGAAGATTTTGGAACCGACCTTTCGACATACGTCCGTCTGGTGTTGGGAGCCCCAAGTATTTTTCCTCAAAAACCGCATTTGTCACTTGTAACACCCCCCTTATCTCCTCTTGGACATTTGCTGGACATGCCTCCCCAAATAGAATTGAGCATTTGTCATAGTTCAAACTTTGGCTCGTTGCTTTACTGTATACTTCTAGCACAGCTTTAACCTCTTCTGCCTGATTCTTTGAAGCTTCAAAGAACAATAAGGTGTCATCCGCAAACAGCAGGTGTGAAATACCAGGAGCCCTTCTGCACACTTTCACCGGGGTGATCATACCCGCATCAACTTTCTGCTTAAGGATAGAAGATAGAACATCAGCCACAAATAAGAATAAGAATGGTGAGAGAGGATCGCCTTGCCGAAGACCACGCGTCGGTGCGAATGAATCCAAGAGAGATCCATTTAATCTGACAGAGTAGCTCACAGACGTGACACATGACATTATCCACTCCACCCATCTATGAGCAAATCCCATCTTTTGCATCACTCGCTTCAAGAACGACCAATCAACACGATCATAAGCTTTCGAGAGATCAAGCTTATAAGCACAAAAACTCTTAGTAGGATCTTTTTCTTGTTTAATGTGGTGTATACATTCAAAGGCTACTATGCATTATCTGTAATTAGCCGACCCAGAATAAAGGCACTTTGCTCCTGAGATATTACCTTATCCAGCAAAGGTCTCAAACGATTGACCAAGCACTTTGAGATGACCTTGTATATAACATTGCATAGACTAATCGGTCTGAAGTGCGTGAGTGTTGTTGGGTTTGCAATTTTCGGTACCAGCACTATGGCCGTAGAGTTCACACCTTCTGGCAGGATCCCTGTATCAAAGAAACCCTTGACAGCAGCCACCACGCTACTTTTCAGCGTACTCCAATTTTGTTGATAAAACCTAGCTGGAAATCCATCCGGTCCGGGAGCTTTCAAAGGACCAATCTGAAACATGGCATCCTCAATCTCCTTCATACTGAATGCGGCGCATAATTTCACATTATCCTCCTCCGTGATCCGTGAATCAAGTAGTTCAAGTACTTCTGATGCATCTAGGTTCTGATCAGCCGAGAAAACCCCCTTGAAGTATTCCGTGGCCATATTTGACATCTCAACGAAATCTATATGGACATTTCCAATGCTGTCCGTAAGACTCCTGATTTTGTTCTTCCTTGCGCGCCATACCGCTTTACTCTGGAAGTATTTGGTATTGCGGTCTCCTTCTTTGAGCCACGAAATTCTCGACCTTTGCATCCACAACATCTCTTCTTGATAGATCAGTTCATTCATTTTGTCCGTGATCCTCCTTATTGTTGGGGAACGTAGTATTTTAAAAATTTCCTACGATCACGCAAGATCTATCTACCAGATGCATAGCAACGAGAGGGAAGAGTGTGTCTACGTACCCTCGTAGACCGGGAGCGGAAGCGTCAAGTGACGCGGTTGATGTAGTCGAACTTCTTCGCGATCCAACCGATCAAGCACCGAACGTACGTCACCTCCGCGTTCAGCACACGTTCAGCTTGATGACGTCCCACGAGCTCTTGATCCAGTTGAGCTTCACGGGAGAGTTTCGTCAACACGACGGCGTGGTGACGGATATGATGTATCTACCGGCGTAGGGCTTCGCCTAAGCACTGCAACGGTATGACCGAGGTGTGTTTCTGTGGAGAGGGGCACCGCACACGGCTAAAACAATTCAACTTGTGTGTCCTAGGGTGCCCCCCTGCCCCCGTATATAAAGGAGCAAGGGAGAGGCCGGCCCTAGAGGGGGCGCGCCAAGTGTGGGGAGTCCTACTAGGTCTCCCAAGTCCTAATAGGATTCCCCTTTCCTTTCCGGAGTAGGAGAGAAGGAAAGAGGGGGAGAGGGAGAAGGAAAAGGGGGCTGCACCCCTTGTCCAATTCGGACCAGAAGGGGGGCACGCGCCTCCTTCCTTTTGGCCTCTCTCTTCTATTCCCGTAACTCCCCGGTACTCCGAAAATACCCGAATCACTCGGAACCTTTCCGATGTCCGAATATAGTCGTCCAATATATCGATTTTTACGTCTCGACCATTTCGAGACTCCTCGTCATGTCCCCGATCTCATCCGGGACTCCGAACTCCTTCGGTACATCAAAACTCATAAACTCATAATACCGATCGTCATCAAACGTTAAGCGTGCGGACCCTACGGGTTCGAGAACTATGTAGACATGACCGAGACTCATCTCCGGTCAATAACCAATAGCGGAACCTGGATGCTCATATTGGCTCCTACATATTCTACGAAGATCTTTATCGGTCAAACCGCATAACAACATACGTTGTTCCCTTTGTCATCGGTATGTTACTTGCCCGAGATTCGATCGTCGGTATCTCAATACCTAGTTCAATCTCGTTACCGGCAAGTCTCTTTACTCATTCCGTAATACATCATCCTGCAACTAACTCATTAGCTGCAATTCTTGCAAGGCTTATAGTGATGTGCATTACCGAGTGGGCCCAGAGATACCTCTCCGACAATCGGAGTGACAAATCCTAATCTCGAAATACGCCAACCCAACAAGTACCTTTGGAGACACCTGTAGAGTACCTTTATAATCACCCAGTTACGTTGTGACGTTTGGTAGCACACAAAGTGTTCCTCCGGTATTCGGGAGTTGCATAATCTCATAGTCATAGGAACATGTATAAGTCATGAAGAAAGCAATAGCAATAAAACTAAACGATCAAGTTGCTAAGCTAACGGATGGGTCTTTTCCATCACATCATTCTCCTAATGATGTGACCCCGTTGATCAAATGACAACTCATGTCTATGGCTAGGAAACATAACCATCTTTGATCAATGAGCTAGTCTAGTAGAGGCATACTAGGGACACTCTGTTTTGTCTATGTATTCACACATGTACTAAGTTTCCAGTTAATACAATTCTAGCATGAATAATAAACATTTATCATGATATAAGGAAATAAATAATAACTTTATTATTGCCTCTAGGGCATATTTCCTTCAGTCTCCCACTTGCACTAGAGTCAATAATCTAGATCACATCACCATGTGATTAACACCAATAGTTCACATCACCATGTGACTAACACCCATAGTTCTCATCGCCATGCGACCAATACCCAAAAGGGTTTACTAGAGTCAACAATCTAGTTCACATCGCCATGTGATTAACACCCAAAGAGTACTAAGGTGTGATCATGTTTTGCTTCGTGAGAGAAGTTTAGTCAGCGGGTCTGTTATATTCAGATCCGTATGTATTTTGCAGATTTCTATGTCTACAATGCTCTGCATGGAGCTACTCTAGCTAATTGCTCCCACTTTCAATACGCATCCAGATTTATACTTAGAGTCATCTGGATTTAGTGTCAAAGCTTGCATCAGCGTAACCCTTTACGACGAACTCTTTATCACCTCCATAATCGAGAAACATTTCCTTAGTCATCCAGTTACTAAGGATAATTTTGACCGCTGTACAGTGATCTACTCCTGGATCACTATTGTACCTCCTTGTCAAATTTATGGCAAGGTACACAAAATGTTTGGTACACAACATGGCATACTTTATAGAACCTATGGCTGAGGTATAGGGAATGACTTTCATTCTCTCTATATTTTTCTGCCGTGGTCTGGCTTTGAGTCTTACTCAACTTCACACCTTACAAGTCAGGCAAGAACTCCTTCTTTGACTGATACATTTTGAACTACTTCAAAATCTTATCAAGGTATGTACTTATCAAAAGTCTTATCAAGCATCTTGATCTATCTCTATAGATCTTGATGCTCAATTTGTAAGCAGCTTCACCAAGGTCTTTCTTTGAAAAACTCCTTTCAAACACTCCTTTATGCTTTCCAGAAAATTCTACATCATTTCCGATCGACAATATGTCATTCACATATACTTATCAGAAAGGTTGTAGTGCTCCCACTCACTTCTTGTAAATACAGGCTTCACCGCAAGTCTGTATAAATCTATATGCTTTGATCAACTTATCAAAGCGTATATTCCAACTCCGAGATGCTTGCACCAGTCCATAGATGGATCACTGGAGCTTGCACAATTTGCTAGCACCTTTAGGATTGACAAAACATTCTGGTTGCATCATACACAACTCTTCTTTAATAAATCCATTAAAGAACGCAGTTTCGTTATCCATTTGCTAGATTTCATAAAATGTGGCAATTGCTAACATGATTCGGACAGACTTAAGCATCGCTACGGGTGAGAAAATCTCATCGTAGTCAACACCTTGAACTTGTCGAAAACCTTTCGCAACAAGTCGAGCTTTGTAGACAGTAACATTACTATCGGCGTCAGTCTTCCTCTTAAAGATCCATTTATTTTCAATGGCTTGCCGACCATCGGGCAAGTCAACCAAAGTCCATACTTTGTTCTCATACATGGATCCCATCTCAGATTTCATGGCCTCAAGCCATTTCGCGGAATCTGGGCTCATCATCGCTTCCTCATAGTTCGTAGGTTCATCATGGTCCAGTAACATGACTTCCAGAACCGGGTTGCCATACCACTCTGGTGCTGAACGAACTCTGGTTGATCTACGAAGTTCAGCAGAAACTTGATCTGAAGTTTCATGATCATCATCATTAGCTTCCTCACTAATTGGTGTAGGAATCACTGGAACTAGTTTCTGTGATGTTCCACTTTCCAATTCGGGAGAAGGTACAATTACCGCATCAAGTTCTACTTTCCTCCCACTCACTTCTTTCGAGAGAAACTCCTTCTCTAGAAAGGATCCACTCTTAGCAACAAAGACCTTGCCTTCGGATCTGTGATAGAAGGTGTACCCAACAGTTTCTTTTGGGTATCCTATGAAGATTTACTTCTCCGATTTGGGTTCGAGCTTATCATGTTGAAACTTTTTCACATAAGCATCGCAGTCCCAAACTTAGAGAAATGACAGCTTAGGTTTCTCGTCAAACCACAGTTCATACGGTGTCATCTCCACGGATTTAGATGGTGCCCTATTTAACGTGAATGTAGCTGTCTCTAATGCATAACCCCAAAAACGATAGTGGTAGATCGGTAAGAGACATCATCGATCGCACCATATCTAATAAAGTACGGTTATGACGTTCGGACACACCATTACACTGTGGTGTTGCAGGTGGCGTGAGTAGTGAAACTATTTCACATTGTTTTTACTGAAGGCCAAACTCGCTAACTCAAATATTTTACCTCTACGATCATATCGTAGAAATTCTTATTTTCTTGTTACGATGATTCTCCACTTCACTCTGAAATTCTTTGAACTTTTCAAATGTTTCAGACTTGTGCTTCATTAAGTAGATATACCCATATCTGCTCAAATCATCAGTGAAGGTCAGAAAATAACGATACCCGCCGCGAGCTTTAACACTCATTGGTCTGCATACATCAGTATGTATGATTTCCAACAACTCTGTTGCTCGCTCCATAGTTCCGGAGAACGGAGTTTTAGTCATCTTGTCCATGAGGCATGGTTCGCAAGCACCAAGTGATTCATAATCAAGTGATTCCAAAAGTCCATCACTATGGAGTTTCTTCATGCACTTTACACCAATATGACCTAAACGGCAGTGCCACAAATAAGTTGCACTATCATTATTAACCTTGCATCTTTTGGCTTCAATATTATGACTATGTGTATCACACGATCGAGATCCAACAAACCATTTTCATTGGGTGTATGACCATAGAAGGTTTTATTCATGTAAACAGAACAACAATTGTTCTCTAACTTACATGAATAACCGTATTGCAATAAACATGATCAAATCATATTCATGCTCAACAAAAACACCAAATAACACTTATTTAGGTCCAACACTAATCCCGAAAGTATAGGGAGTGTGCGATGATGATCATATCAATCTTGGAACTACTTCCAATACACATCATCACTTTATCCTTTAACTAGTTTATGTTCATTATGCAACTCCCATTTCGAGTTACTACTCTTTAGCAACTGAACCAGTATCAAATACCGAGGGGTTGCTATGAACACTAGTAAAATACACATCAATAATCTGTATATCAAATATACCATTGTTCACTTTGCCATCCTTCTTATCCGCCAACTATCTAGGGCAGTTCCACTTCCAGTGACCATTTCCTTTGCAGTAGACGCACTTAGTTTCAAGCTTGAGTTTAGCTTTTGGGTTTCTTCATGGGAGTGACAACTTGCTTGTCATTCTTCTTGAAGTTCCCCTTCTATCCCTTTGCCCTTAACTTGAAACAAGTGGTCTTATTAACCATCAACACTTGATGCTCTTTCTTGATTTCTACCTCCGCCGATTTCAGCATCGCAAAGAGATCGGGAATTAACTTCGTCATCCCTTGCATATTATAGTTCATCACGAAGTTCTACTAACTCGGTGATAGTGACTAGAGAACTTTGTCAATTACTATCTTATCTGGAAGATTAACTCCCACTTGATTCAAGTAATTGTAGTACCCAGACAATCTGAGCACATGCTCACTGGTTGAGCTATTCTCCTCCATCTTGTAGGCAAAGTACTGTCAGAGGTCTTATACCTCTCGACACGGGCATGAGTATGAAATACTAATTTCAACTCTTGGAACATCTTATATGCTCCGTGGCGTTCAAAACGTTTTTGAAGTCCCGGTTCTAAGCCGTAAAGCATGGTGCACTTAAACTATCAAGTAGTCATCATACCGAGCTTTTGTCAAAACGTTCATAACGTTTACATCTGCTCCTGCAATAGGTCTGTCACCTAGCGGTGCATCAAGGACATAATTCTTCTGTGCAGCAATGAGGATAATCCTCAGATCACGGACCTAGTCCACATCATTGCAACTAACATCTTTCAACTTAGTTTTCTCTAGGAACATATAAAAAATTAACGGGGAGAAACATCGTGAGCTATTGATCTACAACATAGATATGCTAATACTACCAGGACTAAGTTCATGATAAATTAAAGTTCAATTTAATCATATTACTTAAGAACTCCCACTTAGATAGACATCCCTCTAGTCATCTAAATGATCACGTGATCCAAATCAACTAAACCATGTCCGATCATCACGTGAGATGGAGTAGTTTTCAATGGTGAACATCTTATGTTGATCATATCTACTATATGATTCATGCTCGACCTTTCGGTCTCCAGTGTTCCGAGGCCATATCTGCATATGCTAGGCTCGTCAAGTTTAACCCGAGTATTCTGCGTGTGCAAAACTGGCTTACACCCGTTGTATTTGAACGTAGAGCTTATCACACCCGATCATCACGTGGTGTCTCGGCACGACGAACTTTCGCAACGGTGCATACTCAGGGAGAACACTTATACCTTGAAATTTAGTAAGGGATCATCTTATAATGCTACCGTCGTTCTAAGCAAAAATAAGAAGCATAATAAGATAAACATCACATGCAATCAAAATATGTGACATGATATGGCCATCATCATCTTGTGATTTTGATCTCCATCTCCAAAGCACCGTCATGATCACCTTCGTCACCGGCGCGACACCTTGATCTCCATCGTAGCATCGTTGTCGTCTCGCCAACTATTGCTTCTACGACTATCGCTACCGCTTAGTGATAAAGTAAAGCAATTACATGGCGATTGCATTTCATACAATAAAGCGACAACCATATGGCTCCTGCCAGTTGCCGATAACATTACAAAACATGATCATCTCATACAAAACCGTATAACTCATCATGTCTTGACCATATCACATCACAACATGCCCTGCAAAAACAAGTTAGACGTCCTCTACTTTGTTGTTGCAAGTTTTACGTGGCTGCTACGGGCTTAGCAAGAACCGTTCTTACCTACGCATACAAAAACCACAACGATGTTTCGTCAAGTATGTGCTGTTTTAACCTTCACAACGACCGGGCGTAGCCACACTTGTTTCAGCTAAAGTGAGAGAGACAGACACCCGCCAGTCACCTTTAAGCAACGAGTGCTCGTAACGGTGAAACCAGTCTCGCGTAAGCGTACGCGTAATGTCGGTCCGGGCCGCTTCATCTCACAATACCGCCGAAGCAAAGTATGACATGCTGGTAAGCAGTATGACTAGTATCGCCCACAACTCATTGTGTTCTACTCGTGCATATCATCTACGCATAGACCTGGCTCATGATGCCACTGTTGGGGAACGTAGTATTTTAAAAATTTCCTACGATCACGCAAGATCTATCTACCAGATGCATAGCAACGAGAGGGAAGAGTGTGTCTACGTACCCTCGTAGACCGGGAGCGGAAGCGTCAAGTGACGCGGTTGATGTAGTCGAACTTCTTCGCGATCCAACCGATCAAGCACCGAACGTACGGCACCTCCGCGTTCAGCACACGTTCAGCTTGATGACGTCCCACGAGCTCTTGATCCAGTTGAGCTTCACGGGAGAGTTTCGTCAACACGACGGCGTGGTGACGGATATGATGTATCTACCGGCGTAGGGCTTCGCCTAAGCACTGCAACGGTATGACCGAGGTGTGTTTCTGTGGAGAGGGGCACCGCACACGGCTAAAACAATTCAACTTGTGTGTCCTAGGGTGCCCCCCTGCCCCCGTATATAAAGGAGCAAGGGAGAGGCCGGCCCTAGAGGGGGCGCGCCAAGTGTGGGGAGTCCTACTAGGACTCCCAAGTCCTAATAGGATTCCCCTTTCCTTTCCAGAGTAGGAGAGAAGGAAAGAGGGGGAGAGGGAGAAGGAAAAGGGGGCTGCACCCCTTGTCCAATTCGGACCAGAAGGGGGGCACGCGCCTCCTTCCTTTTGGCCTCTCTCTTCTATTCCCGTAACTCCCCGGTACTCCGAAAATACCCGAATCACTCGGAACCTTTCCGATGTCCGAATATAGTCGTCCAATATATCGATTTTTACGTCTCGACCATTTCGAGACTCCTCGTCATGTCCCCGGTCTCATCCGGGACTCCGAACTCCTTCGGTACATCAAAACTCATAAACTCATAATACCGATTGTCATCAAACGTTAAGCGTGCGGACCCTACGGGTTCGAGAACTATGTAGACATGACCGAGACTCATCTCCGGTCAATAACCAATAGCGGAACCTGGATGCTCATATTGGCTCCTACATATTCTACGAAGATCTTTATCGGTCAAACCGCATAACAACATACGTTGTTCCCTTTGTCATCGGTATGTTACTTGCCCGAGATTCGATCGTCGGTATCTCAATACCTAGTTCAATCTCGTTACCGGCAAGTCTCTTTACTCGTTCCGTAATACATCATCCTGCAACTAACTCATTAGCTGCAATGCTTGCAAGGCTTATAGTGATGTGCATTACCGAGTGGGCCCAGAGATACCTCTCCGACAATCGGAGTGACAAATCCTAATCTCGAAATACGCCAACCCAACAAGTACCTTTGGAGACACCTGTAGAGTACCTTTATAATCACCCAGTTACGTTGTGACGTTTGGTAGCACACAAAGTGTTCCTCCGGTATTCGGGAGTTGCATAATCTCATAGTCATAGGAACATGTATAAGTCATGAAGAAAGCAATAGCAATAAAACTAAACGATCAAGTTGCTAAGCTAACGGATGGGTATTGTCCATCACATCATTCTCCTAATGATGTGACCCCGTTGATCAAATGACAACTCATGCCTATGGCTAGGAAACATAACCATCTTTGATCAATGAGCTAGTCTAGTAGATGCATACTAGGGACACTCTGTTTTGTCTATGTATTCACACATGTACTAAGTTTCCAGTTAATACAATTCTAGCATGAATAATAAACATTTATCATGATATAATGAAATAAATAATAACTTTATTATTGCCTCTAGGGCATATTTCCTTCACTTATCTCCTGTCTATCCGCATTCATATGCATAAGCTCTTCCAGCTGTGATCTAGACTTTGCCAGTTCCCTTGCAACATTACCGAAGCGTTTATTGCCCCAGGCTCCAAGTGTAGCCATGGTCTTCCTCAGCGCTAACTGCAGCTTTTCCAAATTATCTACTTCTCCCACAGAGTCCCAAGCCTCTTTTATGATATTCGGGAGGTTCTCATCTCGCTCCCAGAACACTTCATACCTTCTTGTTTTCGGTCCTGGCTTGTTTGCTTCCGGTTCACCTCGCAACACCAAGGCTATGTGATCTGAACAAGGGGAAACCATATGCATCACAGAACAAAACGGAAATAGATTCCTCCATTCGTTGGTCGCCGTAGCCCTGTCCAACCTGACCTGTACGTTGTTCGCGCCGCTGTGCTTATTATCATATGTGAAGGGGATCCCTGAGAATCCCAGGTCCACCAACTCGCACACCTCCAAAGTGTCTCTGAACGCGACCATTTGAGCTTCAGGTCTCGGCGTTGCTGACATGTGCTCAAAATCCCAAAGGGCCTCGTTGAAGTCTCCAACAACTAACCATGGATGATTACTGGCGCTTTTTAGATTCTTTAGTTTCGTCCACATCATGTGTCTATTCTCAACCCTCGGTTCTCCATATACACACGTCAATCTCCATTGCGCCGACTCTGGATTCATTCGCACTAGTGCATCGATGAAGCGATCATCCTTGTCCAGTATTTTTACATCACATGTTTCATGCCAAAACAAGGCTAATCCACCACTCATTCCAACGCTGTCCACTCCTTCAAAACCCTTCAAACCAATTCTGCTCCTGATTTTCTTCATATTACTTGCCTTTTGCCTCGTCTCGCATAAGAAAACGAACGTGGGGGAATGCGACTGCGAGATCGTCGCTAATTCTCGAACTGTCCGGGTATTCCCCCCTCCCCGGCAGTTCCAACTGATAAGATTCATTGGGCTCGGCGGTCCTCCGTACCGGAGGCCGCCCTTGATGTCAACGGAACAGAATCCACAGCTTCCACCATCTCCTCCCCTTGCTTCCTCCTTTTTACTATAGGTACCTTTCCTGGTGTAGCATTAAGGGCACCATCATCCTTACTATTTTCCATCACACTCCCGTTTTCTAACAACAGGACTGTATTAGAGACTTTCCCCGCAAGGTGAGGCACTTGTTGCCCTCTGATTCTAACTGAGCCATCCGTGTTGATTAATCTCTTCCTAGCACTTTTACCATCTCCTCCTCCCAATGGCTCGAGAGATACACCCATGTCCTCCGTCCTCCTTATATCTTCTCTCCCTTGTTCTTCAACTCCCCCAGCTCTCCCATCTCTTTCACTTTTTGCTCTACCACCACTCCTACCCCCTCCTCTACCAACCCCAAAGTTGCCTCCTCCTCTTCCTGCTGCATTGGACCACGCTCCGCCCCTACCTCCTTTACCTTCGTTTGCCCCCTCCGGCTCATTACTCCAGTGTAGCCAGTCCCCCCACTCGCATTCCGCCGGATCATGTATTCCGTCCCCGCATTCCTCCACCACATGTCCCATGCAACCACAATAATGACAGAAGTCCGGTAACTTCTCGTACCTTACGGGGTATTTTTTCCTTTCTTTCAGTGTGATTGGTACGAACCTCACCAGCGGTTGGTTAACATTAACATAAACCCTCACTCTTAGGAAGTTCGAGGGGTTGATCCTCCCTTCATTCACCACCACTGTAAACGGTGGTTCACCCACCTTCTTCGCAACCTTCTCTGCTAGTTCCTTTTTCCTTGTAAGACCATCCAGCAATCCTTTGATCCTTGCACATAGTGGAAACATATTAAGAGTATAGTCAGCTACATTTGTGTACCCATCATACTCCACTAGCACAACTGGATCACGATGAAACTGCCATGGTCCTCCTTCCATCACCCTCTTCCAGTCCCCCAAACAATGGCATTGAGCCAGGAACAAATTCGGCCCTTTTATATTGAAAGTGACTCCCTGAGCACAAGTCCATGCGTTCCGCATTAAGTTCAACAGTGCCACATGACTGAACGGCCGTAGAGTATGAACCCTAAAGAGGGCCAGCCAGCGTACTTCATTGATCAGTTCCTCCACCTCTTCCGACAGATCTAGATCTTCTTCCTCCTCTCCATGGAGCTTCAAACCCTCAAAGGCATCCTCCAGATCAGGGTTTGGACTGTAATGATCCCATCCTATCCCTTCTTCCGTCTCCTTACTCGTATCACCTTCCTTCCCCTCCCGGGTCTCCCCTCTATCTCCTACAAGGTGTTCCGCTCCGTGGCCTCCGCTCCCTTCACCATCCTCGAGACTTCCTCCACTGCTTCCCCCCCGTCCTTCCTTCGGACCCCCGGACGCAACGGCGGCGGCGATGCGGTTCTCCATGTCCTCGAGACGATGATCCTGTTCTGCAGCCTTGGCGCCGTCGAGATCTGATGACCTGTGGACTCTGGCGGCGTCGCCAGAGGAGGGGGTGGACTCTAGGGAAACCCTAGAGGAAAAAACGTACCCTAGAGCCCGTTTCTTCACTTCTCACAAAAGAGCGCACACCCTCTCTCCATGATGGGCAGGCCCATTTTAATTTCCTTTTAGTTTTCTAAACTGTTGCAAAGAATGCCGTGAGTTGGGAATCGAACCCGCGCCGGGGTTCAGTACAGCACACGCTAACCAACACAGACAAGACTTCAGTACAGCACACGCTAACCAACACAGACAAGACACCTTCTGTGATTCTCTCAATCTTCTTCCCTCTTTTGTTCTGTCGTTTTCCTTTCTTTTTTGTTGTTCTTTCTTTTTCCTAGCTGCTACGCGTCGGCCGGCGGATCTTTTTAAAAGATCCGTCGCCTAGCGAGCTGTCTGATATAACAAAATAAATCAGCTGAATGTCTTTGTCTTTTTTGGAACAATTATCTTGTTGCGGAAACGCTTGTAACAGAGATTGTTTTGCAGATTTTTTTTCCAGCATAAGTTGTGTTGCAGGAATATATTTTTGCAACATAGGTTGTGTTTCAGAAAAAAATTCGTATCTTTTTTTTTTGCAACAAATGCGTTGTTGCAGATGTCTTTGCAACTGAGGTGTTGTTGCAGATTTTTTTTGTCTTCGCCTCTATATGATGTTACGGAGAAAGTTTTGCAACATGACTGTTGTTTCTGCAATAGGATGGATGTTGCAAAACAAAAGCACTTGCGTACAAAAGAGAGGTTGGTCTAATAGACCACGTGTCTACCAAAGAAGGTGGCGGATGCCCGTGCTAGATCCGCCGGTTGAGCGATAGCTTTTTCCTTCTCTTTTTTCTTTAGTTTTCAAACTTGTGAGTTTTTTTAGAAACCCGGCCTTTTTTTAATTCTATGAACTTTCTTTTCAATATCGCTGAAGTTTTCTTTAAAATCCACAATTTTTTTTCAAAATCAATGAACTTTTCTCAGAATCTATGAACTTTTTTTTTGCATTCAATGAACACTTTTTGAAAATTGATGAACTTTGCGAAAATTGACAAACATTTTTCAAAATTGTTAATTAATTTTTGATTTTGATGTTTTTTTTCAAATTTGACGAACTTTTTCCAATTTAATATTTTTTTGAAATTCAATGAACTGTTTTGAGAAATTCGTGAATTTTTTCTGAAGTTTGTGGACAGTTTTTTCAAAGTCCGTTGACATTTTTTAATTCACTAACTGTTTCAATTTTTTTTACGGTTTGTTCAATTTTTTTGAATTTTTTTTGAATTTTTTAAAAGTCAACAGGGACTCTTCAAACAGTACTCGAGCGACCAGTGGGTAGGATCGGCTTAGCTGGGCCGGCCCATGAGCTGGGGCGCATGGGCACCCGTACATCCAAGCGGTGCTTAAGGCATTACTTAGGAGCTCCCCCTCCCAACCCTCCCCCTTACACAGTGAATATTTCACGCATCTTTGCCCATCTTGTACTCCCTTCGTTTCAAAATAAATATCTCAAGTTTATACAAACTTTAGTATAAAATTATAGTAAGTTTGAGACATTTTTGGGACAGAGGGAGTACTTGTACCGAAGCTTATCAGGGTCATCGGTAGTAGACAAGATATTTATAGATTTTTCTTGAACAAGTTTAAAAGTGTGGATATTATTTAATTAATATTTATTTAAAATGTATGAACATTTCTAATGTGTGAATATTTTATAAATTTTGTGTTATTTTTATAACTTGAGGATATTAAATAAATTCTAAAAAAGTAAAACTGTGAAATTTTAAATATAAGGTTTATTAAAAAATCAAAACCATTTGTTTCAATTCTTGAACTTCTTTCTATGATATTTAAATTAGCAGGAAAATTTTACTCTTTTTGTTACTTTTTTTTATCTTTTCTATTCGCCGCATCCTGCAACAGATTACCTCTGTATGGCACGTGGCTAGCAACCATTGGGCCGGCCTATTACTGTATATATATATATACACGATGTGGAAGTTACCTAGCCAGTTTTGGGAACCTTCTAGAAGGTTTCTCAACCGACTTTCATTTTTGGTTGTTTTTCTTGCAGGCTTTTCTGGGTTTTTTTGGGATTTTTAATTCACATTTTTTGAAAACTGTTTGTGATTTTACAAAAAAAAGAGGTTCAAATGTTTTAAAAAATAATCAAGAAATTGAAACGATATTTGCATTTTCAAAAAGTGTTCGCAAATTCAAAAAATAATCAGGTTTTCAAAATATTTAGAAACTTCATCACGTTTAACGAGTTAGGGGAGGCTAGAGTTCAAACCCAAAAGATCACAAAACCAACTCATGATTCTGGCATGTGGATAGCTAATTTTCACACACCCCTGTCGATGTCTAATTCTTTGATGCTATTCTAGTTCGTCAGATCTCTTTTTGTGAACTCCTTCAAGGTAAGTTTGGTCCAGCCCGACCTCTCTTGATATTATCTGCACACTTTAATCGTTCACTGTGCATTGGAGCTTCTGAAGGCGTGCGTTGTACATGCCCAAAGCATGTCAAACGATGATGGACAAGTTTCTGTTCAATTGGTAGTTTGGTACTATCACTACTATATCACACATATCATCATCATTTCAGACCAGATCCTTTTTTGTGTTGTCACACATTCATCTCAGTATGCGCGTATCCGCTACTCCTATCCGTTGAATATGTCGCCTTTTAATCGACTAACACTCAGTGTCATGTGAACATCGTGGGTTGAATTGCCGCCCTATAGAATTTGCATGCCTTTAAGGTTTTGTGGCACTTTCTTGTCACCGGGAACGCCAAAGCGAAGCTTGACGCCACTACATCGATCCAGTTGTGATTCAATGGCTCAAATCTTCATTGATGTCACCATCCTTCTACATCATTAACCTGGAATATTGAAAGATGTCGTTGTGAGCTACCACATGCTCATTAAGGCTAACCTCCTCCTCTCGTGCCTAACAGTACTGAAACTTCACCTCCTGTATTCAGTTTTAGTTTTACTAAGCTTAAAACCTTTCAATTCCAAAGTTGTCTTCAAAAGTCTAACTTTCTATCAACCCCCATCTGACTATCATTGACTAGCTCTACAAATTTTAAAAAATGTGCAATTTCAAGATTGCTTCCATTTTCATATTTTGTTCACAAATTCAAAAACTATTTGTGTTTCTAAAAAATGTTCTCATTTTCAAAATTTGTTTACAAAAGATACCATGTTTTCATTTTTTGGAATTTCGGAAAAAGGTTTCTATTTTGAAAAATTGTTCACAAATTCAAAAAAATGTTCGTGTTAAAAAAATTAAGGAATTTTCAAGGATGTTCATGTTTCTGAAATTGTCCGGAATTTAAGTATATTAAAAAAAATCAATTTATGTTCATGTTTTAGAAAGTAACGAAATACTATTTGTTTTTTTTTTTTTGAGACTAGAGTAAAAAGCCTACTCAGAGGGACTAGTACATTCAGAGATCATCAGAGATCTAAGACTGAGGGGCACGTCGGCGATCATCAGTTGGTCTCCACTGCTTTTGTTCAATGCCGCTAGTCCATGCGCCAAAGCATTTTTGCACCGCTTCACGTGTCGGACCTCACATGCAGAGAAGGCAGCCATGGTCTGTTTAATATCCATAATTAGGCCGTAGTATGCAGACCGCGAGGGAGTCTGTGTACATACTTCTCTCACAAATCACAATGATTTGGTTATCCATTTCGAGGATCACCTGACCATTAAATAAGACGGGCAGCTCCTTCAGACCAATCAAAGCAGCACTGGCTTCCGCCTCTTCCACACTATTTAGGTCGCAGCTTCTTGCATACTGACATGATTACCTGGCCGTGGTGATCCCGGGCGACTGCACCTGCAGCGCCCGCACCAGTATCAGCATCGAAAGCAGCATCCGTATTCAGCTTGACGGACTCTGTTTTCGGAGGCGACCACTGCAAGTTCAGACTGTCAAGGCCCCTTGACGTCAATTCTGGCAAACCTGTATTTTCTTTTCCATCTGACAAATTCGTATAGGATCTGGCGTTTTTTAGCTCCTCGGCGTACTTCTCCAGGAACTGAGCGGAGCGTCTGATTGTCTCCTTCCCATTATTACGGATGCAGTCTTCTCTCAAATACCAACAGCGCCAGAGAAGCAACAGGATATTGGCGCGAGTGTCATCATCTTCAGTGTCCAGCAGTACTTGAAGCCAATTCTCACCTGTGTACCAAAACTTTTTCTCTGAAGGTAGACTCCAAACCTCTCTCATCACGTATCTGAGGCTTTTACTCTTTGTACATGAGATGACAACATGGTATTCGTCCTCCTTGCCAATTACCGCAGATGCTGCAGATGCCGTCCGTCTCAAGTGTTCTTTTCCGTTTATTTTTCTTTGTTGCCAAAGTATTCATCGCCACTCTCCAGCTAAAAATTCTGACTTTGCCCGGTACATTAGCTTTCCAAATGAGGTCCCAAATGCTACGGTCATTTGTATCCCTGGTGGAGCTCGAAGTGTCATTGCTTGATTTGCTCGCACAAGTCGCTGCTAATTTATACGCACTCCTTACTTAGAAGATTCCATTACTTTCATGATGCCATGCTACACGGTCCTCTACCTCAGAGGCTGGAATTTTGAGCTTGCAACGGTATAGCAGGTCCCTACAGTGCACAAGTCGCCTAGTAGCAACTCCGTTCAGCCTGGCTTCGCCTAGCAAGGGAATTTTTTTTATCCTATCAACCAAAGGTGACCGTAGATAGGTAGATCGATACCCTGGTGAGCGGCCGCCGTTCTGGACCGGGGACGTGATCACTCTTGGCCGCGCGTGCCCGCTGCAGTTTTGCCTATATATGGCTAACAAACCGAGATAAGATGCGCGTCATCATTTGCATATGTGTAACGGCCAAGCGTAATCTCATCAGCACGCCTGCCCATCATATTTCCTCTTATATAAGCCACCACCCCAGGCGGAACTTCCTCCACCTCAAAATAGCTGCTCCACACAACAGCAGGAACCTTAACCAGTTACCCGGTCACTTATCAAGCACAGATGGCAAAGCTAGCGATGCCGCTCGCTGCGACGTTCCTGGCACTCGGGCTGGCAGTGCTCCTCCTGTCGGCCGCCGGTCCGGCGGTCGCGCAGAACTGCGGCTGCCCGGCGGACATGTGCTGCAGCCAGTGGGGTTACTGCGGCACGGGCCCAGACTACTGCGGCGACGGGTGCCAGTCGGGGCCGTGCACGGTGGCGAGCAGTGGCGCCGCAGCCTCGGAGGCGTCCGGCGGCAAGCCCGTGGGGAGCAAGCGCACCCCATAGATGACGCGGGCGCACGCCGGCCTCAACTCCCAGGCCTGGAATGTGATGATCGTCCGATCTTAATAGAATAAAGCTAAGTAAGTGAATTGCTGGGAGCTAAGTAGGCAAAGCTGCCGTGTAATGGATACGGGTAATACATACCGAGTGAGTACTGAGTACCTCCTCGATGGCCATTGTCGAGAACAAGGAAATAAAGCCACGGACAACAATGGTTGTTCGATATATTTGAATCAAATGTTTTACCGTTTTGCATCCATCGTAGATTGCATTTGGTGTGTATCAACTACCTGAAAAATGAATTTGAAATAAAATGAGAGAGAGCACTGCTCGGAGATCAGGGTGAGAGCGGTCCGGGCGGGCACGAAACTGCCGGCAGAGACGGGGCCGCGACGTAAGAGCATCTCCAGCCGTTGTGCCCTCAAGACGCGCAGTGCACCCCCAGCCGCCGGCCCCCAGGTCACCCCCGGCCGCCGATATCGGCTCATTTTTGGCGCTTTCAGCCTATTTTCGACGCTGGATTGGCCCAATTTCCGGCGCAAAACGTCCACCTCTTGACGTGTTTCAGCGTCTAATTGAAATAAAATCACAGAAGGAAGAATCTAGGCGCAAATAAAATCACATAAGTAAGAATCTAGGCGCAAATAAAATCATCACGGAAAACCAAATCGTTCACCACATAGTTCTACAAATTTATAGTTCAAACAAATAATAAAAACACTCATATTTCATTGCACGTCCAGCTAGGCATTGCCCTTGAGCCTCCATAGGTGCTTCACTAGATCCTGCTGCAGCTGATGATGCACCTGTGGGTCTCGGATCTCCTGACGCATGTTGAGGAAGGCCGTCCATGTTGCAGGGAGCTGGGGATCCACTTCGGCTAGAGGACCCTGCTTGTAATATGGTTCAGTGTCAAACACCGGCTCTTCCTGCTCGCTCTCAATGATCATGTTGTGCAAAATGACACAACAAGTCATGATCTCCCACATTTGATCTTTCGCCCAAGTCTTAGCGGGGTACCGGACAACAACAAATCGAGATTGGAGCACGCCAAATGCTCGCTCGACATCCTTCCTGCAAGCCTCTTGAACCTTCGAAAAGTGGGAGTTCTTGCCTCCTGGCACAGGGCTTGAGATGGTCTTCACAAATGTTGACCATCTCGGATAGATGCCATCTGCTAGGTAGTACCCCTTGTTGTATTGGTGCCCATTGATCTCGAAGTTCACCGGAGGAGAATGGCCCTCAACGAGCTTGGCAAAAACAGGAGAGCACTGCAGCACGTTGATGTCAATGTGAGTTCCTGGCATACCAAAGAAAGCGTGCCAAATCCAGAGGTCCTGTGTGGCCACTGCCTCAAGTATCACCCTAAAAGCTCCTTTGGCACCTTTGTACAACCCCTGCCAAGCAAACGAGCAGTTCTTCCATGCCCAATGCATGCAGTCGATGCTTCCAAGCATACCAGGAAATCCTCTTGCTTCATTCTGTGCCAGAATCCGAGCAGTGTCTTTAGCATTGGGTGATCGCAAGTACCTCGGTCCAAACACTGCCACCACAGCCCTGCAGAACTTGTAGGTGCACTCGATGATCGTGGACTCGGCCATGCGCCCTAGTCGTCGAGTAAATCACCTGGAGCCCCCTATGCAAGCATTTTCATAGCTGTCGTGCACTTCTGGATTGAGGTGAATCCAAGTGTGCCGGTGCAATCCTTCTTGCACCTGAAGTAGTTGTCGTACTCCCTGAGTTCATTGACAATCCTGAGGAAAAGCTTTCGTCCCATCCGATAACGGCGCCGGAAAACTTTGTCGCCGTGCAAGGGAGCTTCGACGAAGTAGTGAGAGTAGAGCATGCAATAGCCTTCAAGCCGATGCCGGTTCTTTGCTTTTCGTCGCCCCGGCACCGAGCCCCCTCGCCTCGGCTTTGAATCGCCGGCAAGCAAGCCGGCCAGGGCAGCGAGGACCATGAGGTGCTCTTCGTCCTGGGCGGCGGCGTCGGCTTCCTCCTCGAGCAACGCCGTGAGCGCCTCCTCGTCGTCGGAGTCCATCGCGGCCGGGCCAGGCAAAGCGCCGAACACCTAGCGGGCGTGGTGGGCGCAGAGTCGCCGGCACGGGTGCCGGAGCGGCGAGGGAAACTCGGGGAAAGTGGCGTCGTGGGGATCTTTCTTTGTTTCCCAGTGAGGAATGGCGAGATAGCGGTGGCGGCGGCGGGGAGGTGGCTGGCGACGCCGGGAACGACAAGGTGTCGGGGAAGGAGAGGGGAAAACGGGGGCGAATCAGTGCGACTTTTCGCCTGACAGTGGGGACCCGGGCGATTTTCCCTTCCGCCGGTGCCCCCGAGCGCCCCCCCCCCCGAGTGCGCCTGGTTTAGCCTGGGCGCGCCGGGTCAGAAAATGGGCCAAGCCGGCGGATTTTGACGTCTTGGGGGCGCGACTGGGCCATTTTTTCGGCGCCGGCGCTAAAAAAAGCGGCCTAGGGGCGTCTTGGGGGCGCGGCTGGAGATGCTCTAACCCATGAGGGTCGGATGGGAGTAGGAGGGCCTCACCGGAGTTTTCTTTTTTGAGTAATGCCTCGCCGAAGCTGATGCCGGGGAGAAAAAACTAGGCCTAGGGCAGGCGAGCTTTGCCACATCTACATAAATATTGTTACGTGAGTACGAGGTGATCTGGCGCGATTTGATTGAAAGAAACAACAAAAAAAAAACCAGGCCCACCCCATGAGGCCTTGTTTGGTACTAGTGTATTTTAAGGAATTGGTGGGGGATAATCCCCACAGGGATTGGGTGAAACCTCAACCTTCACCCAAGTCCTTAAAATCCCAATTTATCCATAATCCACTAGGTAGATGTAGTGTATTGGGTATTGAAAAAAATGTACTAGAGTTTAGGAATTTGTGGAAAAATATGAGGATGAAACATGTCAAATACACTAGAACCAAACGGTCTTTTGGGATATGTGGGGACTTAAGGGTTTGATCGGGATAATCCCCACCAATTCTCTAAAATACACTAGTACCAAACAAAGCCAGAAAGTTGGACAGGAGGGGGGTTGGGGGGGGGGGTCATTCACTACCGGAACAGGGTTCCGGAAACAATGCCGACGGCCACCGTCGGCCTATTCAGAACTATGCCGACAGTCAGGTTGAGGCCGTCGGCGTATCTAGGCCATCGGGCTACCGGGAGCTAAGCCGGCGGCCGCCGTCGGCACAGAAAGGCCGTCGGCCTACACCAAGCTACACCGACAGCCGGCAGCCAGCGTCTTAGAGGGCAATTCCGGTAGTGATTGGCTGAGAGAGGAAAGTGTCGGGTGCTCCTATTGGACGTTCATTGCGTCCAATAGCGAACCGACGCACAGGGGGTGCCGCGATAAAAATTCCAAAAGAAAGAGCTGGAGAAAGGAATCAAACATGTGACTACCGGATTGTCTATGAGTGATGCTAGCCACTATAGCCAACAGTTACTATTGACATATGTCATAGTAAAACATTTAGAAGTGAGTATAACGGCGTATTAATTGTAGCTCCTTGTTTGTTGTACTATATAGATTTTCAAATTATTTGAAAATATTATGGTAACACACACAATTTTATGAACAAAGAAAATGGGAATAATTTTTTAATTTTTCAGTACATTTTTTGTAAAACACCAAAGATTTTTGGAAATTCTGAGCATTTTTTCAAAAGAAAGAACAAAGTTTTAAAAGACGAACATTTTCCGAAAGTACAATCAATTTTTTTGTATATGCAAAGAAAAAGCCCCCGGATACATTTCAAATTTGTGAACTATTTATTTTTAAAATGAACAAACTTCGAAAACAATTTTTGTTGTAATTACCGAATAGTTTTCAAAAATTGCAAACAAATTTTGAAAACGAGCACGTTTTTTGCAAGTTCTTGCACATTTTTCGAATTTGTGAACAAAATTTGAAAATGCAAACATTTTCTCGAATTTTAAACAAATTTTGAAATTATAAACTTGTCGAATATTTTCAAACTTTTTTGAAAATAGGCGAATTTTTTTTAATGTCAAAAGTGTTTTTTAATTTTGAATATTTTTATATTTCCAAGCAAAATTGGAAAAAGGACATTTTTAAGTTTGAACAAATGATGGAAAATGGAACATTTTTGAAGGAAAAAACCCGGCTCAGAGAACCATCTACAAGGTTCCCAAAACCGTTGGCCGCACTGTGTAAAGCTAGAAGTGGTTGTACCCCGACGGTCGAAACAATGCCGACGGCCATCGTCGGCCTATTCAGAGCTATGCCGACAGCCAGGTCGAGGCCATCGGCATATCCAGGCCGTCGGGCTACCGGGAGCTAAGTCGACGGCCACCGTCGGCACAGAAAGGCCGTCGGGCTACACCAAGCTACACCGGTGGAATTGGGGCCTATGTCGACGGCCGGCGGCCGACGGCTTAGAGGGCAATTCCGGTAGTGATTGGCTGAGAGAGGAAAGTGTCGGGTGCTCCTATTGGACGTTCATTGCGTCCAATAGCGGACCGACGCACAGGGGGTGCCGCGATAAAAATTCCAAAAGAAAGAGCTGGAGAAAGGAATCAAACCTGTGACTGCCAGATTGTTTATGAGTGATGCTAGCCACTATAACCAACATTTACTATTGACATATGTCATAGTAAAACATTTAGAAGTGAGTATAAAGGCGCATTAACTATAGCTCCTTGTTCGTTGTACTATATAGATTTCAAATTATTTGAAAATATTATGGTAACACACACAATTTTATGAACAAAGAAAACGGGAATAATTATTGAAATTTTCAGTACATTTTTTGTAAAACACCAAAGATTTTTGGAAATTCTGAGCATTTTTCGAAAGAAAGAACAAAGTTTCAAAAGACGAACATTTTCTGAAAGTACAATCAATTTTTTTTGTATATGCAAAGAAAAAGCCCCCGGATACATTTCAAATTTGTGAACTATTTTTTAATGAAAAAACTTTGAAAACAATTTTTGTTGTAATTACTGAATATTTTCAAAATTTGCAAACAAAATTTTGAAAACGAGCACGTTTTTTGGAAGTTCTTGCACATTTTTCGAATTTGTGAACAAAATTTGAAAATGCAAATGTTTTCTCAAATTTTAAACAAAATTTGAAATTATAAACTTTTCGAAAATTTTCAAACTTTTTTGAAAATAGGCGAACAATTCTTGAATTTCAAAAGTGTTTTTGAATTTTGAATATTTTTATATTTCCAAACAAAATTGGAAAAAGGACATTTTTAAATTTGATTTTTTTTTAGAAAATGTAACATTTTTGAAGGAAAAAACCCGGCTCAGAGAACCATCTAGAAGGTTCCCAAAACCGTTGGCCGCACTGTGTAAAGCTGGAAGTGTGTCGGCACATGTCTCGTCACTCGCATCCTTGCCCGTGTGGGAATTCTCGACAATTCGCCTGAGCGAAATAAGGTTTTCCGAACGTAACTTTACGTCAATAACTTACATAGGTGTAGCACTAGGAAAATTGCCCGTGCGTTGCAACGGGGAACACGCTATTAAAACATTGTCATGGGTGTGAAAACAGGCATGAAAAAAACGAAAGGATTATACTCCCTCCGTTCCAAAATAAGTGTCTCAACTTTATACTAAATTTAATACAAAGTTGTACTAAGGTTGAGACACTTATTTTGGGACGGGTGGAGTATGTGTTTTTACCTCAAAATAATATATCATAATCGGACTCGCCAAGATAAAGAGGAGATGTTGTATTTTATGATGTTATGTTTTCTACACATGCAATGGTAGTTTCCTAGGAAAATAATCTCAGTAAAACAACTGAAATAAAAACGAAGGATATTTTACCGGGATCTGATACGAACGTCAATAAAAGTAGATCAGACTACCATCAATTAACACACACACACATATGGTATTGTGCTCGATTTTTACTCAACGTGGCAAAACAAAAATTCTGCAAATGAATGATAATTGACGAACTGTTATTAGGGTTGAAATGCGATTGTTATGTGATTTGAGTATTTCCTCCTAATTTTACTTTTCTGTCGATCATCTGGAAGAAAGACTGTTATATGTTTCTAGTGATTTGGTCAGAACTTGAATTCCATGTTATATGCAGCACTGCATGATTGCCTTAACACCTTTTTAAGAGTACATGTGCTAATCTGATAATCTAGATCAGAAATATGCCAATGTCGGAACCAAAATATGCAAAAGAACGTAAATTACAATATATACATTGAAGATAAGTACTAAAAACACAATTCCATAACGGTGCTAGCTGACTTATATTATTCTTGTAGCATGATACTGCTACTGCTTGCTTGATTGATTAACTACAGGGCCAGTATTTCGATTTCACTTGAGAAAGTAAGTGAATCTTAATACATGATACCACCTTTTGTGTTCATCATGCACTGTAATTTTTACCAGTTGTGTATAAACTAAACTGAAGCTCTTTAAATATGAGATCAATCAAAATGGCTAACAAAATGATGCCAATTTATGCATTTGCAAACATCTAGCGTGTTGCAACTAATTTTCCAGGCTCTCTTTTTCTTAGCTGCAGGTTGACTCCTAAAATAAGCAAAGGATAAAAGAAATAAAAACAAAACAATTATTTGTAGAAACCAGGGATCGAACCTGGACCTCCAGCTCGGGCCGCAAGGGACAAGTCATTGTGCTACACGAATTCGCTTGGCACACATGGGACTTTCACGCATAATAAACAAACTCCAGCGGCGACTTGAGAAGGGAAAAAACGAACCGTTTTTTTCACTTAGCGGTGGCAGTGGGGTAATTATTAGCAACTACGGGGGTAATTCTTATGACGGACGAGCTGAAACCCAACTTTCTTTATTATTAGGTAAAGATATTTGTGGGCCAGGGAGAGATCGTGTGTTACTGTGTTGTGTGAAATCGGGCCAGCAAGGGACAGCGGTTGAAGGAGAAAAAATACATCCATTTGTTTTTGATCCAATGGCTCAAAGCTGTTATTAATTTTCTTTTTGAAGAAAATCAGTTACAACACGCAATGGTTGATTATTTCCTTTTAATGAAGGTGACTTGGCCTACCAAATTAAAAAAAATAGTGAACCCAACCTAATTTTGATAGTGATTTAGTTCACATAAATGTGAAACACATGAAGCTACATGATATTTCAAATAGTTATTTTTTACCATTGGATTGCAACACTCCCGCGCTCGCGTCACCCCCAAGGGTGGCACATGCGAAACCTAGTTGCCGCCGCCCCCGTTCTCCACCTCCACCCCAACTTCCCTCGATCGCTGCCAGGTGAAACCGACGGGCAAAGACCGCTCAACGTACGGTGATGGCTGGGACTTCTCGCGAGGCGCGTAACAGTGGCTCTGGACGAAGCTATGCGACTAGCGGTAGTGGTGTCTCGCCAGTGCAGGCAAGCTAGGGCGACGACCTTGGTGTCAGGGTTAAATCCGACATATCTCGGGTAGGGGGTCCCGAGCTGGTGATATTAGCTAGATGGTAACACGAGGAACAAGGGAGACGATATTTACCTAGGTACCTGCCCTCTCGAAGAGGTAAAACCGTACGTACTACTCTTATTGTATTGATTGTGTAGGAGTACAAAGTACATGATGATCTACCTCGAGATCGTATGTAAATGCCTAATTCTCTACCCTATGCTCTAAACCCCTCAACTTATATAGGGACTGGGGGTACTAGGGTTTACATGAGGTCGGTTACACCTAGGGATAAACATGCTGAAAGAAGGGCCTCCGCCGCCGGATCCATTCCGGTGCGCGGTCTGGAGAAGCTGCGACCTCATCTGCATTGGACGTGGGCGAGGAGGAGGAGGATGAAGAGGAGAGTGCCTCTTCGCACTCCAAGAAGAGGCCGGTGTCTGAGGACACCAAGGAGGTCCAACCTGCCCCGACCCCGAAGAGACGACACCGGCCTAAGCTGGTCATATCAGACAGCTCGAGCGACGAGAAGTCCGCAGCATCCGAGGAGGTTCTGAAGAAGGAATCCGGGCCAAGCCCCCCTGTCGGTGTCCAAACCGGTAGATCTCAGGTAGGGGGGCCCAAGCTACGTATCTGAGGATCAGTGGTAGCACGGGGAGACAAGGACACAATGTTTACCCAGGTTCAGGCCCTCTCGATGGAGGTAACACCCTACTTCCTGCTAGATTGATCTTGATGTATATGGAGATTACAAGAGTTGATCTACCTCTAGATCGTAATGGCCAAACCCTAGATGTCTAGCCTATGATTGTTTTGTTAGCCTTTACGGACTAAACCCTCCGGTTCATATACACACCGGAGGGGGCCTAGGGTTGTACAAAGTTGACTTGTGGAGGAAGGAATCATTACATCCGGACATCAAAATTTACCTTTCTACATACATAGGAGTCCTACCCGAACACGGGGGATGGTCTTCTGCTTTATCTTCACGGCCCATCAGGACCATTAGTGGTCCGGACACCCGAGGACCCCAAATCCAGGACTCCCTCAGTAGCCCCCGAACTTGCATGCAATGACGATGTAGTATTCGGCTTCGTGTCTTCAGCCTGACAACCCCTTATCGCGTTGGCTGCGAAGTTCTTATTTGTATGTGCAGGTGCGAGGGACTCGCGCGTGGTCTCCTACTGGATTGATACCTTGGTTCTCAAAAACTGAGGGAAATACTTATGCTACTATGCTGCATCACCCTTTCCTCTTCGAGGGAATACAACACAAGCTCGAGAAGTAGCAAGAAGAATTTTTGGCGCCGTTGTCGGGGAGGCTTATGCAAAAGTCATATACCAAGTACCTATCACAAACCATTATCCTTCGCATTACATTATTTGCCTCTCGTTTTCCTCTCCCCCACTTCACTTTTTCCGTTTTATTCGCCCTTTTTTCGTTCACCTTTCTTTTTGCTTGTGTTGCTATGTGCCCTCTATTAGCTTGCATCTTCGCTTGCTAAATTATGGATCCCCATCCACTTGCTAATCTATTTAAGAGATCCAATTACGATGAACCAATTGCTAGTGAGCTGCGTGCACTAGATTATCTTTATAAGGTTTTGCTTGAAATTCGTGAATCTAAAAATTGTGATGAAGTGTTGAAAGAAGAAAATTATGAAGTGATTCACGATAGCTCTTTTAATGAAAAACATGATTGCAATGATACTATTGTAAATTCTATTAATGTCAATTGTGTTAATGATATGCAAAACCCTAAGCTTGGTGATGCTAGTATATCTATGTCCACTACTTGTTGCAATGATCATGATTGGGGTGATGCTTCTTACGATCTTGAAAACTTATTTAAGCCCCATGATGAATATAAGATTGAAAATAGTGTTTGCACAAATATTGAAAGTGGGTTTGGAAGAGTGTCAACTTTAGATCCCACATATTTGGAGAATGTTCAATCTTATGAATTTTTTGATAAAGGTGGGTTTGGAGAGGTCATGACTTTAGTTAATGTTGATCCCACTATTTTGGAAGAGTGTCAACTTCGTATGCATGTGGATCGTGTTGAGAATATGTTTTGTGATAGCTATATTGTTGAATTTGCTTATGGTCCTACATGCAATTATTATGAAAGAGGAAAATACGATTGTAGAAATTTTCATGTTACTAAATTACCTCTCGTTATGCTGAGATTGATCTTCTTTCTTTCTTCTTCCTTGCATATGCTAGATCTTGCTTGTCTTGCTAATTTGTTTTCTTATAAAATGCCTATGCATAGGAAGTATGTTAGACTTAGATGTGATTTTCACATGCTATATGATGCTCTCTTTGTGCTTCAATTCCTATCTTTCATGTGAGCATCATTGAATTCTCAAGCCTATCTTAATGGCTATAAAGAAAGAGCTTGTTGGGAGGCAACCCTATTTTATTTTATTTTGTTTTTGCTTATGTTTAGGAATAAATATTGCATCTAGCTTATGTTTAGATGTGGTTTTGTGTTTTAATTAGTGTTTGTGCCAAGTAGAACCTTTGGGAAGACTTGTGTGAAGTTTATATGATCATGCTGTAAAAAACAGAAACTTTAGCACTCACGAGATTAGCCACGAGATTTTACTGGAGAGTGATATTTAGTTGATTCTTTTTGCAGATTATTAATAGACAAATTCCTCATGTTTAACAATTTATTTCAATTTTTTGGGGTTACAGAAGTATTCGAAAGTTACAGATTACTACAGACTGTTCTGTTTTTGACAGATTCTGTTTTTCGTGTGCTGTTTGCTTATTTTGATGCATCCATGAGTAGTATTGGGGAATATGAATCATAGAGAAGTTGGAATACAGTAGGTTTAACACCAATATAAACAAAGAATGAGTTCATTACAGTACCTTTAAGTGGTGGTTTGTTTTCTTATACTAACGGAGCTCACGAGATTTTTGGCTAAGTTTTGTGTTGTGAAGTGTTCAAGTTTTTAGTATGGCTTTGATGGACTATGGAACCAAGAGTGGCAAGAGCCTAAGCTTGGGTATGCCCAAGGCACCCCAAGGTAAAATTCAAGGACAACCAAAAGCCTAAGCTTGGGGATGCCCCGGGAAGGCATCCCCTCTTTCATCTTCGTCTATCGGTAACTATACTTGGGACTATATTTTTATTCATCACATGATATGTGTTTTGCTTGGAGCGTCATGTATGATTTGAGTCTTTGATTTTTAGTTTGCCACAATCATCCTTGCTGGACACACCTTTTGAGAGAGATAAATATGGTTTAGAATTTATTAGAAAATTTAGAATACTCTATGTGCTTCACTTATATCTTTTGAGCTAGATAGTTTCGCTCTAGTGCTTCACTTATATCTTTTAGAACACGGTGGTGGTTTTATTTTGTAGAAATTGTTGATCTCTCATGTTTCACTTATATCTATTTGAGAGTTTTTTAGAACAACATGGTAATGTGCTTTGGTTATAAAACTAGTCCTAATATGATAGGCATCCAAGATGAGTATAGTAAAAACTTTCATATAAAGTGCATTGAATATTAAGAGAAGTTTGATACTTGATGATTGTTTTGAGATATGAGGATGGTGATATTAGAGTCATGCTAGTAGAGCAGTTGTGAATTTTAGAAATACTTGTGTTAAGGTTTGCAAGTCCCGTAGCATGCACGTATGGTAACCGTTGTGTGACAAATTTGAAGCATGAGGTATTTCATTGAGTGTCATCCTTTGTGTGGAGGTCGGGGGCGCGCGATGGTAAACTCCTACCAACCTCCCCCCCTAGGAGCATGCGTGTAGTACTTTGTTTCGATGACTTGTAGATTTTTGCAATAAGTATGTGAGTTCCTTATGACTAATGTTGAGTCCATGGATTATACGCACTCTCGCCCTTCCACCATTGCTAACCTCTCTCGTACCGCGCAACTTTAGCCGGTACCATACACCCACCATATACCTTCCTCAAAATAGTCACCATACCTACCTATCATGGCATTTCCATAGCCATTCCGAGATATATTGCCATGCAACTTTCCACCGTTCCATTTGTTATGACACACTTCATCATTGTCATATTGCCATGCGTGATCATGTAGTTGACATCGTATTTGTGGCTAGGCCATCATGCATAATTTTTCATACATGTCACTCTTGATTCATTGCACATCCCGGTACACCGCCGGAGGCATTCATATAGAGTCATACTTTGTTCTAGTATCGAGTTGTAAATCAATATAAGTGTGATGATCATCATTATTAGAGCATTGTCCCAAAGAAAAAAAGAAAAAAGGGAAAAAAGGAAAAGCTAAAGAAAAAAAGAAAGGACCAAAAAAAAAAAAGAAAAAAAAAAGAAAAAAAGGGACAATGCTACTATCTTTTTCCACACTTGTGCTTCAAAGTAGCACAATGATCTTCATGATAGAGAGTCTCTTGTTTAGTCACTTTCATATACTAGTGGGAATTTTCATTATAGAACTTGGCTTGTATATTCCAACGATGGGCATCCTCAAATGTCCTAGGTCTTCGTGAGCAAGCAAGTTGGATGCACACCCACTTAGTTTCTTTTGTTGAGCTTTCATACATTTATACCTCTAGTGCATCTGTTGCGTGGCAATCCCTACTCACTCACATTGATATCTATTGATGGGCATCTCCATAGCCCATTGATACGCCTAGTTGATGTGAGATCATCTTCCTCTTTTTGTCTTCTCCACAACCACCACTCTATTCCACATAGTGCTATGTCCATGGCTCACGCTCATATATTGCATTAAAGTTGAAAGAGTTTGAAAAAAATTAAAGTATGAAACAAGTGCTTGGCTGAAACCGGGGTTGTGCATGATTGGAGTATTTTGTGTGACGAAGATGGATCATATCCTAACTATATGATTTTGTAGGGATAACTTTCTTTGGCCATGTTATTTTGAGAAGACATGATTGCTTTGTTAGTATGCTTGAAGTATTATTATTCTTATGTCAATATGAACTTTTATCTTGAATCTTTCGGATCTGAACATTCATGCCACAATAAAGAGAATTACATTGAGAATTATGTTAGTTAGCATTCCACATCAAAAATTCTGTTTTTATCATTTACCTACTCGAGGACGAGCAGTAATTAAGCCTGGGGATGCTTGATACGTCTCCAATGTATCTATAATTTTTTATTGTTCCATGCTATTACATATTATGTTTTGGATGTTTAATGGGCTTTCTTATACACTTTTATATTATTTTTGGGACTAACCTACTAACCCAAGGCCCAGTGCAGATTGCTATTTTTTTGCCTATCTCAGGGTTTCACAGAAAAGGAATATCAAACAGAGTCCAAACGGAATGAAATCTTTGGGAGAGTGATTTTTGGAACCGTATCTACCCAGAAGACTTGGAGTACACGCGAGGGAATGAAGGAGGTGGCCACGAGGGTCCAGGGCGCAACCCCTCCCCCTGGGCGCGCCCCCACCCTCGTGGGCCCCCTCTGGCTCCCCCGATGCCCTCCTTCCTCCTATATATATATCCATGTACCCTGAAAACATCGAGGCAACAGAAAAACCCTAATTCCACCGCCGCAACCTTCTGTTCCCATGAGATCCCATCTTGGGGCCTGTTCCCGAGCTCCGCCAGATGGGGGATCTACCATGGAGTGCTTCTACATCAACACCATAGCCTCACCAATGAGTTGTGAGTAGTTTACCATAGACGTTCGGGTCCATAGTTATTAGCTAGATGGCTTCTTCTCTCTTTTTGGATCTCAATACAAAGTTCTCCTCGATCTTCGAGGAGATCTGTTCGATGTAATCTTTTTGCGGTGTGTTTGTCGAGATCCGATGAATTGTGGGTTTATGATCAAGATTATCTATGGTAAATATTTGATTCTTTTCTGAAATATTTTATGTATGATTATAATATCCTTGCAAGTTTCTTCGAATTATTGGTTTGGTTTGGCCTATTAGATCTATAGTTCTTGCAATGGGAGAAGTGCTTGGCTTTGGGTTCAATCTTGCGGTGTCCTTTCCCAGTGACAGCAGGGGCAGCAAGGCACGTATTGTATTGTTGCCATCGAGGATAAAAAGATGGGGTTTATATCATATTGCTTGAGTTTATCCCTCTACATCATGTCATCTTGCTTAAAGCATTACTATGTTCTTATGAACTTAATACTCTAGATGCATGCTGGATAGCGGTCGATGTGTGGAGTAATAGTAGAAGATGCAGAATCGTTTCGGTCTACTTGTCATGGACATGATGCCTATATATAATGATCATGCCTAGATATTCTCATAACTATGCGCTTTTCTATCAATTGCTCGACAGTAATTTGTTCACCCATCGTAGAATTCTGCTATCATGAGAGAAGCCACTAGTGAAACCTATGGCCCCCGGGTCTATTCTCAACATATTAATCTTTCATCTACTTTACTTTGTGTTATTTAGTTTCTGTTCTTATATCCAAAAAATACCAAAAATATTATACTATCTTATCTATCAGATCTCACTTTTGTAATTGACCGTAAAGGGATTGACAACCCCTTATCGCGTTGGCTGCGAAGTTCTTATTCGTTTGTGCAGGTGCGAGGGACTTGCGCGTGGTCTCCTACTGGATTGATACCTTGGTTCTCAAAATGTGACGCCCGAAGACCGATGTCCCAGAAGATTCCAGAAGATTCCAGATGTTCCGGGTTCTCCCGTGTGTTTTCATTTGGGCTTGTGTTATTTATTTTTGCATTGCATCATGTCATCATGCCATCTTGTCATATTTCTTTTGCATCTCAACCTAAACAAATTGTGTGGACCTTTGGTCCATTTAAATCGAGGGAAGAATGACTTCTCTTTATAACATATAAAAGCCTCTCAATATTATTAGGGAGCTATATTAAATATTCCATTCGTTGGAATTAACCCAACACACTTGCATAATTTCCTCATGCCTATTTCACCTCAAGTTTCTCCATCTAAACCCTCCCTATTATTCTTTTCCGTTGTATCGAGGTTCCTCCAGAAACCTCAACATTTTTGGACTCTTCAAATACCCATTCATATTCAAATCCATTTAGACCATATTCAAATGAATTTGAATTCATATCTTTCAATCTTGCCACTTATATTTTTCTTGGACTACGCTCATTTTTATGGGCCCGAGGAAAATATCACATGTGCTAAATCTTCCCCTAACCTTTCTTTTCTTTCCTCTTCTTTTAATTGTTTCTGCTTTATTTCTTTAATTAAAAGATCATAGCAGAAGAGCAGCGTGGCCTCTAGGCAATTCCAGCCGCCAGGCCGGAACCAGCCCATCTCCTCCCTGGCCATCAGCCTCTAGGCCAGAATCAGCCTCCAGCCCAACTCCACCAGGCCGGCCCACCTATCTCTAACCCTAGCTAGCGCTCGCCCGACCGCTCGTCCCTCGTTTTCCCCTCGACCGCCGCCACCCTCTCGTTCTGTCGCCCGAGCCCATTCCCTCGATCCTCCTCCGCAGTACTCCTCCTTCGATCTCCCTTCCGAGCGTCTCCATCTTCAGCGCCCTTCCTCCATCGCCTGGCTCGCCCGCACCCAGGCCCGCGACCGCGCCCTTCCTCCAGCAAGGCCCCGCGCCTGGCTCCCCCCTGCACCTGGCTGCCTTCGCGCCAGGAGCCAGCTCCAGCGTTCCGTGGCTTCCTCCAGCCGCAGCTCGTCAGGCCGCCGCTCGCCTCGCACCCCAGCTGCCTCGCCAGGAGCAGCTCCTCGAGCACCTTCCCCGCTCGAGCTCGAGGCCCCGAGCGCCCCGTCCTCCATACCAAAGCCAGCTCGCTCTCCCCTCGCAGGACGCAGCCGGCCGCCTCGCCAAGGTCTCCCCTCCGACCTCGCCGCCCTTCCCTCCGGCCAGGAGCAGCTCTGGCCGCAGCCTCCTCCCTGGGCTCCTGCAGCCCCATGTTGCCATGAGTTCTAGCTCGAGGCAGGTTCGATTCTGAGCAGTAGCAGCAGAGATGCCGCTGCTCTGCCTCCGTTTCCCGTCGCCGCCTAGACCTTGCTGCCGTTTTTGTTTTTGCCAAGTTCTTTTGTACGAGAGTCCCCAAGTTTCAGGGATGCAAGTTCTGCTACCCGTGTGCAACAACGTGGATTCGCCGAGTACGACTACACGAATTCCCCAAGTACCACGACGACCGACTCGACAAGTACCCCTACCGATGAACGAGAACAACTACTTCCCTCTACGGCATGTACCACTACCGTCGCCCGGAAACGATGGATGCGCCAAGTACATCTACGAACTCGACGTCCGAACGACTACCGTCGCCAAGTTCCACTACCGTCACCCCGAAGATGTTGGGTTCATCAAGTCCCTCTCCGAAACGAACATGTACCACTACTTCCTCTACGTCCCTCGACGACCTCGAACCGCCCCGTGAACGTTTTGTTCCGAAGGTATACCCCGAGACGACGACCCCGTGGATGATAGCTTGTGATGTGTGTTGTATGAGATGTTTACCTTGTCGTGCTCCGTGCCCATTTCGTCTTTTGTCATGTTCCTCGGTTGCCTCGTCGCCAACCCGTGGGAACCCGGAGACGGGATCATCCCACCTTTCATCTTGTTTCACTCGTTCACTCCACCTTTTGCTTTTGCACTGGTCTCTCAACGAGATACCGGAACCGATATGTTGCCGTTGCATCATTTTCGGATTGTTGCCGTGGCACCTTTTCTTTCCACCACGGTGACAATACTCCTTATCATCTTCTTATCATCTTCATGTTAACTTTTAATAAATTTGCATAAAACTTGATCATGTCATCCGCATCATGTTAACAACCTTTGTATGTTTAATTGTTGTTGCTTTAATAATTGTTAAACATGCTCATGGGGATTTTCCGGAATTGTTGTTGTTATTTCCGGCCTCATTTAAAATGCCTAAATAGTGTAGTTTTATCATGCTTCACCTCTTGCTATGCTAACAAACATTTAATCTTGTCTTGTTAATTAACGAGAGTCAACTAAATAAATAACATGTGGTGTTTCGTCAATATGCAACTCGTTGCATATTGAGCTCCACTTAACTTGTAGTGTTGTTTGTGCATTTTTCCATGCCATGCATAATTAAACCGGACATGCATCATACTTGAATGTGCATCGTATGCCATGTTTATGATTTGTGTGTTTACCGTGTTGTTTGCTTCTTTCCGGTTGCTTCTCTTGTTAGCTTCGGTTTCGTTCTGGAGTTGTGAGGCTTCTTCTTCGTCTTCTTCATGGATCCGTTCTTCTCCCTTGTGGATTCCCAGGCAAGATGATCATACCCTTGGATACCTTTACTACCATTGCCATGCTTAGTTGTCTCGATGCTATCGTTACATGTCGCGCTACCCATCTTTTATGTCAGCCTCTCCTTGTTGCCATGAAACCTCTAACCTTGACACCTTCCTAGCAAAACCACTGTTTGGCTATGTTACCCGCTTGCTCATCCCCTCTTATAGCGTTGTTAGTTGCAGGTGAAGATGAAGTCCGTTCCAGGAGGGAACTTGTTGTTGTTATATCACAATATCTATTATTATATGATAACACACCTATATACTGGGCATGGGTGGAAGGCTTGGCCTTTTGCTCGGTGTTTTGTTCCACTCATGCCACCTTAGGCGCCGATAAACCGGCATTATGTTCCTTGATTTTGCGTTCCTTACACGATAGGTGGATGGGGACCCCTTGACAGTTCGACTTTGAATAAAACTCCTCCAGCAAGGCCCAACATTGGTTTTAATTTGCTCATAATAACAACTTAATTAATTAATTAAATTTGCATAGGGAGTTAGCGCTATCCGAGGATTCTTTCTACATAGCAGGGGGGGGGCCAGTGCTGATGGTGTTGGTCCCAAACGGGGAGCCTGCGGGGCCACCACGGGGAAACTCGAGGTTTGGCTCTCGTAGCTTCACCCATCCGGTTGTGGCCTGAGACGAGATACGCGCGGCTACTATCAGGGTGTCGACACACCGGGAGGTCTTGCTGGACTTGTTTTACCATTGTCGAAATGTCTTGTGCTACCGGGAAGCCGAGCCTGATCGGATTTTCCCTAAGATAAGGGGTGATGATATTATATTTATCACTTCAGCTAATCGTGAGAGCTTGTGATGGGCTAAGTTGGGACACCCCTGTAGGGTTATGATCTTTCGAAAGCCGTGCCCGCGGTTATGTGGCAGATTGGAATTTGTTAATGTCCGGTTGTAGAAAACTTGACAGAGGATTCGAAGTAAAACACACAACTGTGTGAGTAACCGTGACTGTCTCTTTTCACTTTGAGAAGAGAACACGGTGGGGTTATGTTTGATTCGTATGTAGTTCAGGATCTTTAGCGATCACTACTTTTGCGACCGTTTGCGTAGATGCTCATCTTATTCTGGTACTCGTAAGCTAGCCACCATATCATGCTTAGCCGCTGCTGCAACCTCACCACTTTACCTCTTCCTTCCCTTAAAGCTTTGCTAGTCTTGATACCCATGGTTATAGGATTGCTGAGTCCTCGTGGCTCACAGATACTACAACACCAGATGCAGGTTCAGCCGAGAATGATGCAAGAGCTGGTCCAAGTTCTTCACTTGGAGTTCGATGAAGAGAGTGGCCGTATGCTTGTGACGTTTCGACGATCAGTAGTGGTTTCTACTAGGATTCGATCCTGACCTGTGGCTGTTGTTTTGGTATATTTCTTTTGGATCTTCACCCGTAGTCGGGTTGTGATGTTTTGAATGATGTTTTGCTTATGTAATGTATTGTGTGAAGTGGCGAGTGTAAGCCAACTATCTCCTTTTGCAATTTAATCCCTCTTTTACATGAGTCGTGCAAAGATACCAAACTTGAGATCATTCTAGGATGGGCTTATACCTTTAAGTCGTGCCTCGACACGTAGGAGGTATAGTCCCATCCTGGGCATTACACAAAATCTAAGGGAAATACTTACGCTACTGTGTGATACGTCTCCAACGTATCTATATTTTTTTATTGTTCTATGCTATTATATATGATGTTTTGGATGTTTAATGGGCTTTATCATACACTTTATATTATTTTTGGGACGAACCTATTAGCCCAAAGGCCCAGTCCAGATTGTTGGTTTTTGCCTATTTCAGGGTTTCGCGGAAAAGGAATATCAAACGGAGTCCAAACGGAATGAAATCTTCGGGAGAGTTATTTTTGGAACGATATCTTCACGAGAGACTTGAGCACCAAGGAAGAGGAGACACGGGGTGCCCACGAGGGTCCAGGGCGCGCCCCACCCTCGTGGGCCCCACGTTGCTCCACCGGCGTACTCCTTCCTCCTATATATACCCATGTACCCTGAAAACATCGAAGCAACAGGGAAAACCCTAATTCCACCGCCGCAACCTTCTATTCCCGTGAGATCCCATCTTGGGGCCTGTTCCGGAGCTCCGATGGAGGGGGGATCTTCCACGGAGTGCTTCTACATCAACACCATCGCCTCACCATGAGTTGTGAGTAGTTTACCACAGACCTTCAGGTCCATAGTTAGTACCTAGATGGCTTCTTCTCTCTTTTTGGATCTCAATACCAAGTTCTCCTCGGTCTTCGAGGAGATCTATTCGATGTAATCTTTTTGCGGTGTGTTTGTCGAGATCCGATGAATTGTGGGTTTATGATCAAGATTATCTATGAGAAATATTTGGTTCTTTTCTGAATTCTTTTATGTATGATTATAATATCCTTGCAAGTCTCTTCGAATTATTGGTTTGGTTTGGCCTACTAGATCTATAGTTCTTGCAATGGGAGAAGTTCTTGGCTTTGGGTTCAATCTTGCGGTGTCCTTTCCCAGTGACAGCAGGGGCAGCAAGGCACGTATTGTATTGTTGCCATCGAGGATAAAAATATGGGGTTTATATCACATTGCTTGAGTTTATCCCTCTACATCATGTCATCTTGCTTAAAGCATTACTCTGTTCTTCTGAACTTAATACTCTAGATGCATGCTGGATAGCGGTCGATGTGTGGAGTAATAGTAGTAGATGCAGAATTGTTTCGGTCTACTTGTCACGGACGTGATGCCAATATATAATGATCATGCCTAGATATTCTCATAATTATTCGCTTTTCTATCAATTGCTCGACAGTAATTTGTTCACCCATCGTAGAATTCTGCTATCATGATAGAATCCACTAGTGAAACCTATGGCCCTGGGTCTATTCTCAACATATCAATCTACAATCTACTTTACTTTGCTGTTTTTACTTTCTGTTCTCATATCCAAAAATACCAAAATATCAAACTATCCTATCTATCAGATCTCACTTTTGTAAGTGACCATAAAGGGGTTGACAACCCCTTATCGCGTTGGCTACGAAGTTCTTATTTTTGTGTGCAAGTGCGAGGGACTCGCGCGTGGTCTCCTACCGGATTGATACCTTGGTTATCAAAAACTGAGGGAAATACTTACGCTATTGTGCTGCATCACCCTTTCCTCTTTGAGGGAATACAACGCAAGCTTGAGAAGTAGCACTATGCTGCATCACCCTTTCCTCTTCGAGGGAATACAACGCAAGCTCGAGAAGTAGCAAGAAGCCAGAAATTCTGTGCATCGAGCGATGCACACGGACATCTTTTACAAAATAAATACATAGATCAACCGAAAGTGACCTTCCCGACGAAATTATCACTCCACCTACAGGATTGATGATGTGCCCTAACCTCACATCACGCACACTAACATCTAGCAAACCTCAGAAGAAATCTATAACTGTCTTCTTTAGCGGTCCCATCTTCAGGAGAAATCAATTCACTGATCTTGCCAGAACCTTCTGCCATTGACACCACCACGTCGCCGGACAACCAGCCTCCTGCGCGCGTCCAGCAAACGGTTTTCAGCACCGATACCTAGTTGCACCTTGCTGCCAAGACTCACCGTCATCGATGATGTAGATGACACGCCGCTCCACCTTGGTCACCGCACGAGAAGCATACGTAGATTGAGCTCTTTTACCAATCCAAACACGTGTCCCTCCAGCCGATGTATAACCGCAAAGATGATGCCCCATGGGGGCGAGGACGCAGGAACCTCGCCATCATCCGATCTTGATAGAGGCAAAGGTGTCCCGTCTTTCGATGAGATGGTGGCTATCATTTTGGAGGAAGTTGATACGTCCAAAACGTATCTATAATTTCTGCTTGCTCCATGCCACTTTTGGGTGATATTGCTATGATATTCATACACTTCCATACACTTTTGATCATATTTGGACTAACTTACTAATCCAGTGCACCCCAGTGCCACTTTCTGTTTTTGGCTGTTTTTGTATTTCAGGTTTTCACGTTTCGAGAACTGCCCAGAAAAATACAGAAAAAATATATAAAAAATCAGCGTTCCGGGAACGACACTGCTTCCGAAGGGGAGCCTGGGGGGGGGGGGGCACAGGGGCTCCAGGCGCCCTGTGGGCGCGCCCCCCCTGGGCCGCGCCGGGGGGGCGCCTCGGCCCCCCGAGAGCCCCCCGGTGCCCTACTTTGGCAGATATTTAAAGGGTCCCCCGTAACCCTTGAAACAAGACTTCTTTTCGCGATCCCATCTCCGTTCCGCCGCCGCCGCCGCTTCCAAGATCGGGAGCACCAGGAGAACTCTTCCCGGCACCCTGCCGGAGGGGAGGATCACCACCGGGAGCTTCTCCACCACCATGGACGCCTCCCGGATGACTCGTGAGTAGTCTCCCTTGGACCATGAGTCCATGACCAGTAGCTATGTGATGTTCTCCTCCCGTTCTTGTGCTTCACTAATTAGTCCTCGTGAGCTGCCCTACATGATCGAGGCACCTATGTAATCCTTATGCTGTTGCTATGTTGAGTTTGCTGGGATCCGATGGATTATGAGATTATGTTCAGATTGATCTTGAGTAATATATTTGATTCACCTCTTTTATATTTTAGTTCATAAGTAATTCTTGCATGTTCTCCGTTGTTATTTATTGCTTTGGCCGAGTAGTAGGTAGTGACTCCAAGAGGGAACGTTATGCTCGATTGTGGGTTCATGCCCCTCGATGACTAGCTTGAGTGACAGAAACATGAGTCTAGGGGATGTGATGTTGCCACAAGGGGGAAAACAATGGTGCTTGTGCCCGCGGGTGCAAGGATTGTTTACTTTACGCAAAGTTCTTTTAATGCAGTTGTCTGTTGCATTGAGTTTACACTATGGGTGGGACTCGCAACTTAATACCAGCGAGATGTTCTGGATAGATATCTCAAGGTGGATGATTAGTAGTAGATGCAGATGGATTTCGGTCTACTTACTTTGGCGTACCGCCCATGCTTTGAACCTCAACCTTTCTTGTAATGTAGTCAGCATTGGTTTGCGTTCGTGGTCCTGTCAATTGCCCAGCTGTAATTTGTTACCTCACATAGCTATTTTATCGTCTTTTGGGAGAGAGACATCACTAGTGAACATCATGTGACTCCGGTCCATATTACCATCATTGATCACATACACTATTTACTTTTCGCTATTTTACTTACTATTGCAAAACACTATCTATCACTACTATCATATTGCTTTTAACCCTTTGTGAACTACAAGGCCGGAGAGATTGACAACCTCTCTGTACTCGTTGGGAGCAAAGTTATTTGTATCTGTGTGCAGGTCCACGTTGATTGCTAATTGCGCCGTTAGCGGTTGACACCTACCTGTTGAACCTAGGAGTCTCTGGGGATTCGATCCTTGGCATCTTTGCTAGGGGAAAACACTTCTACTTACTGCATCTTACACCTTCCACTTGGGGTAATCCAACGAGGGGTTCGAGGCCCATCAAGGAGTATTTTCTGGCGCCGTTGCCGGGGACTCCACTCTTCAGGATAGGGGAGTTGCATGCTATCTTTTACCTTTGCTTTTTAGTCTTGTTAGTTTACCTTTCATTATTTGCTTTAGTTCCTTTTATAGAAAATCACAAAAATAGTTATCTTGCTTGCTTGCTACTATGGGTTCCACCGAGAACACCAAGTTGTGTGACTTCACTAGTCACAACAACGATGACTTTATCAGCACACCTATCACTACACCTGCCACTTCAGCACCTTCATATGAAATTAAACCTGCTTTACTTAACTTAGTCATGAAAGAACAATTCTCCGGTGCTGGAGATGATGCTTCTTTACACTTGAACAACTTTGTAGAACTTTGTGATATGCAAAAGTACCGAGAAATAGATGGTAATATTGTTAAGCTTAAGCTTTTTCCTTTCTCTTTGAGAGGAGGAGCTAAAATTTGGTTTCAGTCTTTGCCTAGAAATAACATAGATTCATGGGACAAGTGCAAAGATGCTTTTATCGGAAAATACTATCCACCAGCTAAAATTATCCAACTTAGAAGTAACATCATGAATTTTAAACAATTGGATAATGAACACGTTGCCCAAGCTTGGGAACATATGAAATCTCTTATCAAAAACTGCCCTACTCACGGTTTGACTACTTGGATGGTTATCCAAACTTTTTATGCAGGCTTGAACTTTACCTCGCGGAACTTGTTAGATTCGACCGCGGGAGGAACTTTTATGTCAACTACACTTGGTGCTGCCACAAAGCTTCTCGATGAGATGATGACCAACTATTCCCAATGGCACACCGAACGCGCTCCAACAGGTAGGAAGGTAAACTCTGTCGAGGAGATTTCCTCCCTCAATGAAAAAGTTGACTTGATCATGTCTCTACTTTCGAAGCAATCTACTGTTGATCCTCGTGATGTTCCTTTGAATTCTTTGATTGCTCAAGAACAAGTAGATGTTAACTTTGTCTCTAGAAATAATTTCGACAACAATGCTTATAGGAGTAACTTTGGTAACAATTCCAGACCGTTCCCCTCTAACTCTTATGGGAACAACAATGCTTATCCTAGTACCAAGAACTTCAATACTGAACTAGAGACCATGCTTAGAGATTTCATCACTACCCAAAAAGCCTTTAATAAGAATGTAGAAGAGAGACTACAAAAACTAGATGATCTTTCTTTCAAGGTAGACCACTTAGCCAATGAGTTAAAATTGCTAAAAATTGAAACTTCTTCTCTTAAGGAGAAGGAAGTCATCCCTATTAATGCTACTCAAGTGCAAATCAATGAAAATATTAGGATGATGGCTAAGCTTAAAGAGAGATGGGCTAGAGAAAGGGAGGAAGAGGAAAGAATTAAGAGCCTTCCTACCCACCACACTGTTGCTACTACCCAAGTTATTGAGAATGTTCACACTCTTAGCACCCAATGTACTCCTGGTCCCAATGGACCTATTAATGGTGATGCTATGTCAACTACCAAACAGGTGAGCCTTAAGGACACCACTACCACTTTACTTGATGCTCGTGACCTTGATTTTGATAATTGCACTCTTACCGAAGTTATTGATTTCCTTCACAAAATGTCTAGAGATCCCCGCACTAGCACGCTTAACCTTGCCTTCACCGAGCATATCACTAATGCTCTCATCAAAGCTAGGGAGGAGAAACTTAGAGTAGAAGCCTCCATACCTAGAAAGCTAGAGGATGGTTGGGATCCTATGATAAAAATTTATTTGAATGACTTCTCTTGTTATGCATTATGTGATGTTGGTGCTAGTACCTCTGTTATGCCCAAAAGGATATATGATATGCTTAATTTGAAACCTTATGATTCTTGTTCTTTTGGTGATGCTCTCGTTGACTCTTCCATAAAGAAACCTTTGGGGAGGATCGATGATGTTCTTATTGTTGTCAATGATAATTATGTGCCCGTTGATTTCACTATTATGGATATTGAATGTGATCCTTCATGTCCAATTATTTTGGGACGTCCCTTTTTGCGCACCGTTGGTGCTGTCATTGACATGAAAGAGGGTAATATAAAATTTCAGTTTCCTCTCAAGAAAGGGATGGAACACTTCCCTCGTAAGAAGGTCAAGTTACCTTTTGAGTCCGTTGTACGGGCTAGCTATTCTTTTACTCTTGATAAAACTTGATCTATGCATTATGCCTAGCTTAAAGGCATAAAAGAAAGCGCTTTTGGGAGGCAGCCCACATGAATAAATTTTTTGCTCTTGTTGTGTATTGATGTTGTTTACTGCTGTAGCATCATCATTGTATCTTTACTTTTCATATTTGTGCCAAGTATAGCCTCTGATTGCTAGAAAGTTCAAAAGTTGTGAGGTGCTGTCCAGGAAACATATTCTGTCCTTGGATAGAAAAATTCGTATAAAATCACCAGATCATCTTTTTGGTCTGAATTTTTTCGACAGCGTTCTATATATAATTTTCTTTCGTGTGTCAGTTCTGAGTTTTTTGATTTGAGTTGCAGAAGTATCCCGAACAGGTCAATTACTGCCTGCTGTTCTGTTTTTCACAGATTCTGTCCTGTTTTGCCTTACCTTCACTTTGCAAATTGAGAACTTGCTTTTTCTTTGCAAAAATCTTTTGGAAATCTTGAGAAACAGTAGAACTTCAAGAATATCCTTATTTCCAGCAAGGTATAATTATTTTATTAAGGGTACTAACCTCGCTAATCAGATTATGAATGAGTTATGTATGAAGGGAGTTTTCAAGTGTGCGAGGGAAGATGATAAAAAGATTCAGGAGTGTCAAGCGCTCAAGCTTGGGGATGCCCCCGTGCACCCCCAAGAAATATTCAAGGAGACTCAAGCGTCTAAGCTTGGGGATGCCCCCCGTGCATCCCCTTCTCCATCAACATTATCAGTTCGTCTTTCGTTTTGCTATATTTTTATCACTTCATGTGTTATGTGCTATGCTTGGAGCGTCTTGCTTTTAGTTTTCTTTTTAGTTTTTCATAACGAGTCGGAACCCAGCATTCCTTTATGTGGGAGAGAAACACGCTCCACCTCTAGCTAGAACATTACATAGAATTTTCATGTCTATCTATGCTGTGTGTGTTCTTTGTCTTTTAATAGCTACTATCATGCTTTGCTCTTAGTATTCATGCTTATCTTTTCAAAGAGCTTTTATTTAGTTGGTTGCTTGAACTCTCTTTAATTACCATGCTCACCTTATTAAGAGAGTTTGCTTCCGTTGCATGGGTTAACATGTCTATGATAAATATGCTACTTTCATGATGGTGCTTAGTAGTTCAGGTTTTCTTATGGTTAATCTCAGATAGCTGGGGGGTTCCCAATGTGTCATTGGAGTACCAACTTGGTTTGTTTGCCTATGATGTGGTATGGTTTAGTAATATCTTCCTTCGAGAATTTATTTTGATTGACTTGGCATATGCTCACGCATATTCAAGACTGTAAAGAAAGTCTGTCAAGCCTTGATGATCTTTTATTTCTAAGTAGCGATATAACTACCATGCCTGATTCAATATTGCTTTGTCGCTCTGCATGATTATGACCGTCATTGCTCTCTTAGTTGGTCGCTCCCAGTCTTTTGCTAACCTCCACCTGCACTAAGCAAATTAACCATGCAATACATAGCTCATGGGAAAGTAGCCTAAAAACTATTGTGGTAAAGAATATGTTGCTTATGTATCTTATTTCTTATGAGTTGCTTGCTGAGCGGTAATTCTGGGGATGCCATCAATTGTCACACTTTGTTGAATATCATGTGAGTTGCTATGCATGTTCGTCTTGTCTGAAGTAAGGGTGATTTACCGTGGGTTGAATTAATATGCATATTGTTAGAGAAGAACATTGGGCCGCCAACCAAAGCCATGCCTCATGGTGGAAGTTTTAGCTTGGACCTTAATCCTCAATCTCTCATGAGAATATGCTTATGCATTAAAGAGGAGTCCATCATCTATTTTCTATGTTGTCCCGATATGGATGTCCTCAAGTTGAGATCTATCAAAAACGAGAAATCGAATGCGATCTATCTCCTTGGACCTTTGTACAGGTGGCATAGAGGTACCCCTTTGTGACACTTGCTTAAAACATATGCAATGCAATGATAACCCATGGGGATTCGAGCTAATTAGGACAAGGAGCGAGCACTATTGGTATTCGATGCATGAGGCTTGCAACTTATAAGATGTTTTATACATGACACATATTAAGTACTACTACCGTTGACACAATTGCTTCCATGTTTCAAAATAAAAAGCTCTAGCACTTTAAGCACCAACTACTAAGAGCATGATTGTCATTCTGAGTGTAATGTGCATTGTCCCAAAGTAGCATTGTCTTTTGCATGATTGTGATATCGTTTATTCTGAAATGATTGTATCTAGTCATCACTTAAACCTTGAAGGTGCCCTTGCATTTATGTTTTGCATCACTAAAGGGGGCAAGCTAGATATCACTTTATCATATTTGCACGTCATGTTCATTGCAAATCTTTTTGATGTTTCAGTTTCATGTTGTAAAATTTTCAGTCATTTGTGATTTTCTCTTGAGACAACTTAATTACTTTAGAATCATTGTCTCAGTAAGCTTTTGTCATATGACTATGAGAAAGTCCAATATGGTTAATAGCATGTCACCACAGAAATTATTCTTGTTATCATTTACCTACTCGAGGACGAGCAGGAATTAAGCTTGGGGATGTTGATACGTCCAAAACGTATCTATAATTTCTGCTTGCTCCATGCCACTTTTGGGTGATATTGCTATGATATTCATACACTTCCATACACTTTTGATCATATTTGGACTAACTTACTAATCCAGTGCACCCCAATGCCAGTTTCTGTTTTCGGCTGTTTTTGTATTTCAGGTTTTCATGTTTCGAGAACTGCCCAGAAAAATACAGAAAAAATATATAAAAAATCAGCGTTCCGGGAACGACACTGCTTCCGAAGGGGAGCCTGGGGGGGGGGGGGG
>LR738710.1:673348903-673403984 GCA_902687465.1 Secale cereale | reverse complement strand
AGGGGCTCCAGGCGCCCTGTGGGCGTGCCCCCCTGGGCCGCGCCGGGGGGGCGCCTCGGCCCCCCGAGAGCCCCCTGGTGCCTACTTTGGCAGATATTTAAAGGGTCCCCCGTAACCCTTGAAACAGGACTTCTTTTCGCGATCCCATCTCTGTTCCGCCGCCGCCGCCGCTTCCAAGATCGGGAGCACAAGGAGAACTCTTCCCGGCACCCTGCCGGAGGGGAGGATCACCACCGGGAGCTTCTCCACCACCATGGACGCCTCCCGGATGACTCGTGAGTAGTCTCCCTTGGACCATGAGTCCATGACCAGTAGCTATGAGATGTTCTCCTCCCGTTCTTGTGCTTCACTAATTAGTCCTCGTGAGCTGCCCTACATGATCGAGGCACCTATGTAATCCTTATGCTGTTGCTATGTTGAGTTTGCTGGGATCCGATGGATTATGAGATTATGTTCAGATTGATCTTGAGTAATATATTTGATTCACCTCTTTTATATTTTAGTTCATAAGTAATTCTTGCATGTTCTCCGTTGTTATTTATTGCTTTGGCCGAGTAGTAGGTAGTGACTCCAAGAGGGAACGTTATGCTCGATTGTGGGTTCATGCCCCTCGATGACTAGCTTGAGTGACAGAAACATGAGTCTAGGGGATGTGTTGTTGCCACAAGGGGGATAACAACGGTGCTTGTGCCCGCGGGTGCAAGGATTGTTTACTTTATGCAAAGTTCTTTTAATGCAGTTGTCTGTTGCATTGAGTTTACACTATGGGTGGGACTCGCAACTTAATACCAGCGAGATGTTCTGGATAGATATCTCAAGGTGGATGATTAGTAGTAGATATTGATGGATTTCGGTCTACTTACTTTGGCGTACCGCCCATGCTTTGAACCTCAACCTTTCTTGCAATGTAGTCAGCATTGGTTTGTGTTCGTGGTCCTGTCAATTGCCCAGCTGTAATTTGTTACCTCACATAGCTGTTTTATCGTCTTTTGGGAGAGAGACATCACTAGTGAACATCATGTGACTCCGGTCCATATTACTGTCATTGATCACATACACTATTTTACTTTCCGCTATTTTATTTACTATTGCAAAACACTATCTATCACTACTATCATATTGCTTTTAACCCTTTGTGAACTACAAGGACGGAGAGATTGACAACCTCTCTGTACTCGTTGGGAGCAAAGTTATTTGTATCTGTGTGCAGGTCCACGTTGATTGCTAATTGCGCCGTTAGCGGTTGACACCTACCTGTTGAACCTAGGAGTCTCTGGGGATTCGATCTTGGCATCTTTGCTAGGGGAAAACACTTCTACTTACTGCATCTTACACCTTCCACTTGGGGTAATCCAACGAGGGGTTCGAGGCCCATCAGAAGTCGACTTGGACGATCTGACTACGAACGTGCGTGGACGTCACGCCTTAGCAATCGCTAAACTGATGGGCCTCGAACCCCTCGTTGGATTACCCCAAGTGGAAGGTGTAAGATGCAGTAAGTAGAAGTGTTTTCCCTTAGCAAAGATGCCAAGGATCGAATCCCCAGAGACTCCTAGGTTCAACAGGTAGGTGTCAACTGCTAACGGCGCAATTAGCAATCAACGTGGACCTGCACACAGATACAAATAACTTTGCTCCCAACGAGTACAGAGAGGTTGTCAATCTCTCCGGCCTTGTAGTTCACAAAGGGTTAAAAGCAATATGATAGTAGTGATAGATAATGTTTAGCAATAGTAAGTAAAATAGCGAAAAGTAAATAGTGTATGTGATCAATGATGGTAATAAGGACCGGAGTCACATGATGTTCACTAGTGATGTCTCTCTCCCAAAAGACGATAAAACGGCTATGTGAGGTAACAAATTACAGCTAGGCAATTGACAGGACCACGAACGCAAACCAATGCTGATTACATTGCAAGAAAGGTTGAGGTTCAAAGCATGAGCGGTACGCCAAAGTAAGTAGACCGAAATCCATCAATATCTACTACTAATCATCCACCTTGAGATATCTATCCAGAACATCTCGCTGGTATTAAGTTGCGAGTCCCACCCATAGTGTAAACTCAATGCAACAGACAACTGCATTAAAAGAACTTTGCGTAAAGTAAACAATCCTTGCACCCGCGGGCACAAGCACCGTTATTTTCCCCCTTGTGGCAACAGCACATCCCCTAGACTCATGTTTCTGTCACTCAAGCTAGTCATCGAGGGGCATGAACCCACAATCGAGCATAACGTTCCCTCTTGGAGTCACTACCTACTACTTGGCCAAAGCAATAAATAACAACGGAGAACATGGAAGAATTACTTATGAACTAAAATATAAAAGAGGTGAATCAAATATATTACTTAAGATCAATCTGAACATAATCTCATAATCCATCGGATCCCAGCAAACTCAACATAGCAACAACACAAGGATTACATAGGTGCCTCTATCATGTAGGGCAGCTCACGAGGACTAATTAGTGAAGCACAAGAACGGGAGGAGAACATCACATAGCTACTGGTCATGGACTCATGGTCCAAGGGAGACTACTCACGAGTCATCCGGGAGGCGTCCATGGTGGTGGAGAAGCTCCCGGTGGTGATCCTCCCCTCCGGCAGGGTGCCGGAAAGAGTTCTCCTGGTGCTCCCGATCTTGGAAGCGGCGGCGGCGGCGGAACAGAGATGGGATCGCGAAAAAGAAGTCTTGTTTCAAGGGTTACGGGGGACCCTCTAAATATCTGCCAAAGTAGGGCATCAGGGGGCTCTCGGGGGGCCGAGGCGCCCCCCCGGCGTGGCCTAGGGGGGGGGGCGCCCACAGGGCGCCTGGGGCCCCTGTGCCCCCCCAGGCTCCCCTTCGGAAGCAGTGTCGTTCCCGGAATGCTGATTTTTTATATATTTTTTCTGTATTTTTCTGGGCAGTTCTCGAAACGTGAAAACCTGAAATACAAAAACAACCGAAAACAGAAACTGGCACTGGGGTGCACTGGATTAGTAAGTTAGTCCAAATATGATCAAAAGTGTATGGAAGTGTATGAATATCATAGCAATATCACCCAAAAGTGGCATGGAACAAGCAGAAATTATAGATACGTTTTGGACGTATCATAAACCAACTCCGAGAGGTTATTGACCACGCCGGAGCACGATCAACCTGACCACGAAGGTCTGTTTCCTGCAGGCAAACGAAGAACAAGCAAGAAACTGAGATTGCAATCTGGATATTGCGAATTCAAGAGGAAAGCTTTATTGATCAAGTGGGGTTCTGTGACGTCTTTGTCTGGTCGTTGAACACAAATGAAGTACGCGAAGTTGCAGCTATGGCGAACTTTAATCTAAACAAAACCCAAAGTCTAAACGACGCCCTAAGGGCTGTATATATGGGGGAAAGAGGGGGGGAATTTCGTGGCCCTTGGTGGAGGGGTCCGAAACCAACCATAACTCTTGTTTCCCCACACATACAGACTCTAAAAACAGCCTATACTCAAGTATTTCGAAATTACATGGGCCTGGCCCAATAATAAGGTGACGCAGCACCTATAATAGCCTCTAGACGAAATTTATGAAGTGGCATCTTGTATATTTCATCCAAGGCTTCACGCACTCATTATGGTGGCTTCAAAGTCCTGAAATCATCACTTGTAACTCCATTCTTGTTCCCCTTGCGCATGCCATCATCTCCATGCTTGATCTTGCTCCAATGTTCATCCTTCTTGTCCAAGCTAGGCCCTTCATTTGTAAGCAAGACAAATGTATCCAATTTAGGCAGCGTCATATTCTCATGAACATTAGATTCATTACCACGAAACGAAAGTACCTGGTAATTTAATTGGCGTGCGCGAGCTCTAATAATTGGTCCTATATATGTGTGAGTTGGAGCTGTGGGTGTAACCTTGTTAGTGATGTCCTCATCATCCTCCCCTTCTTGAATTGAAGTTGTCCTCGACGGAAGCTCATCTTCCTCACCCAAGTAAGGATTCAAATCTGCAATGTTAAATGTGAGACTAACCCCAAAATCTGCAGGCAACTCAAGTTTATATGCATTATCATTTATTTTCTCTGACACCTTGAAAGGACCATCAACACGTGGCATTAGCTTTGACTTGCGCAAATTAGGAAACTCCTTACGCAAATGTAACCTAACAAGATCTCCAGCTGCAAAGACAACACGTTTCCTACCCTTATCTCCAACAAGTTTATATTTAGCATTCATGCGCTCAATATTTTCCTTAGTTAACTCATGCATTTTTAAGATCAATTCAACACATTGTTTAGCATCAAAATTAACCTTCTCCAAAGATGGAAGAGGCAACAAATCAATAGGTGCACGAGGTAGGAAACCATAGACAATTTCAAAAGGGAACATCTTAGTAGTAGAACACAATGAACGATTATAAGCAAATTCAATATGAGGCAAGCATTCTTCCCACATTTTCTTGTTATTCTTCAAAACAGCCCTAAGCATAGTAGACAAAGTTTTATTGACTACTTCAGTTTGTCCATCAGTTTGGGGGTGACATGTAGTACTAAAAAGCAGTTTAGTCCCCAACTTAGCCCATAAACATCTCCAAAAGTGGCTAAGAAATTCAGTATCACGATCTGAAACAATAGTATTTGGCACACCATGCAAGCGAATAATTTCACGAAAGAACAAATCAGCAACATTAGCAGCATCATCGCTTTTATGACATGGTATAAAGTGTGCCATCTTCGAGAACCTATCCACGACAACAAATATGCTATCCCTCCCCTTCTTTGTTCGAGGTAAACCCAAAACAAAGTCCATATATATATCTTCCCAAGGAACACTAGGGACATGCAAAGGCATATATAAACCATGAGGATTGAGTCGTGACTTAGCTTTTTGACATGTAGTGCAGCGACCAACAAAACGCTCAACATCCCGTCGCATCTTTGGCCAAAAGAAATGTGTAGCAAGTACGTCCTCCGTCTTCTTCACGCTAAAGTGTCCCATTAATCCTCCTCCTGCAACAACAAAAGACGAACAGAGCTAGCTGGAATGCATAGCTTGTTAGCACGAAACACAAATCCATCATTAACGACGAACTTGTTTCATGTTCTCCCTTCTTTACAATTCTGCAATACATCTTTAAATTCAGCATCATGCACATATTGATCTTTGATGGTCTCCAAACCAAATATTTTAAAGTCAAGTTGTGAAAGCATAGTATAATGACGAGACAATGCATCAGCAATAACATTTTCTTTTCCTTTCTTGTGTTTAATAACATAAGGGAAAGTCTCTATGAATTCAACCCATTTAGCATGTCTACGGTTCAGTTTTGCTTGACTTTTAATGTGCTTTAAAGATTCATGATCAGAATGTATAACAAATTCTTTGGCCCATAAATAATGTTGCCATGTCTCCAAAGTCCGAACAAGAGCATATAATTCCTTATCATAAGTAGAATAATTCAGACTAGGCCCACTCAATTTTTCAGAAAAGTATGCAACAGGTTTACCATCTTGTAATAACACACCTCCTAACCCAATTCCACTAGCATCACATTCAAGCTCAAAAGTTTTATTAAAATCAGGAAGTTGGAGTAAAGGAGCATGTGTCAACTTATCTTTCAATACCGTGAATGCTTCTTCCTGTGCAATACCCCAAACAAAAGGCACATCCTTCTTTGTAAGCTCATCGAGAGGTGCAGCAATGGTGCTGAAATCTCTCACAAAACGCCGATAGAATCCAGCGAGGCCAAGGAAACTCCTCACGTGTGTGACCGTTTTGGGCTGCGGCCAACTCTCAATAGCTTTAATCTTGGCTTTATCAACCTCAATTCCCTGTGGAGTAACAACATAGCCAAGAAAAGAGACTCGGTCGGTGCAAAAGGTGCACTTTCCAAGGTTACCAAACAAACGTGCATCACGTAGAGTAATAAAAACAACACGTAAATGTTCCAAATGTTCCTCCAAAGATCTGCTAAAAATCAATATATCATCAAAGTATACTACCACAAATCGTCCAATGAAAGCACGTAAAACTTCATTCATTAATCTCATGAAAGTACTAGGTGCATTAGTTAACCCAAAAGGCATGACTAACCACTCATATAATCCAAACTTAGTTTTAAATGCTGTTTTCCATTCATCTCCCAATTTCATACGAATTTGATGGTATCCACTACGCAAATCAACTTTGGAGAATATTGTAGAGCCACTCAATTCATCAAGCATATCATCTAGCCTAGGAATAGGATGACGATAACGAATAGTAATATTATTAATGCCTCTACAATCAACACACATACGCGATGTACCATCCTTTTTCAGCACTAGAATAATAGGAACGGCACATGGACTAAGGGATTCGCGTATATAACCTTTGTCGAGTAGCTCCTGTACTTGACGCATAATCTCCTTCATCTCTTCTGGATTGGTACGGTATGGTGTGCGGTTGGGTAGCGATGCACCGGGAATTAAGTCAATCTGATGCTCAATCCCTCGAATATGTGGTAATCCCGGTGGCACGTCTTGTGGAAAAATGTCGGCGAACTCCTGCAAAATGTTAGTGACAGCAGGAGGCAAAGAGGAAGGCACGTCCTCGAATGAAAATAATGCCTCTTTGCACACAAAAGCATAGCAAACAGATTTGCTAAAATCTAGCTCATCAATATCAGATTTGGTGGCAAATAAACATGCACTTTTCAATTTCATTTCAGAAGCAACAATAGATGGTTTATTATTAGGCTTCATTTGTTGCTCAAATTCTTTTGCCACAATCTGATTTTCACTCTTATTTTCTCCTGTTTTGCTTTATTAGCTCTATTAATATCATCTTTCAAAATGGAATCAGGAGTCATAGGAAGCAAAGTAATATTTTTATCCTTATGAACAAGAGTATACTGATTGTTTCTACCATGGTGTACATAATTTTTATCAAATTGCCATGGTCTACCAAGTAATAAGGAACATGCTTGCATAGGTACCACATCACAATCAACATAATCAGCATATGTAGAGATACTAAAATGCACACGAACAGTACGTGTTACCTTAACCTTGCCGCTGTTGTTGAACCATTGGATGTAGTAAGGATGTGGATGTGGTCTTGTGGTGAGAGATAGCTTCTCCACCATCTCCATGCTAGCCAAGTTGTTGCAACTCCCTCCATCTATGATCACGCGAATAGAACGTTCCTTCACGACTCCCTTTGTATGGAACAAATTATGCCTCTGATTTTGCTCAGCTTGTGTAACCTGCACACTAAAAACACGTTGAGCAACTAAACATTCATACCTGTCAGCATCTTCAGGAGCCATGTATTGCGTCTCATGATCAGAATCGTCTCCACCGTGTTCTTCATGTGTAATAAGAGCCAAAGTATCCTCATCATAGTCACTAGCGGATTCATATCCACCATCCTCAGTAGCAATCATCACACGCTGAGATTTGCATTCTCTCGCAAAATGTACTCTTACCTTACAACGACAACAAATAATATCACTGGTGTGCCCTGTTGATGCCATGGAAGAAGAAGAACTCTGTGCAGGCCCAATAGGTGTGCTCTTGGCAGTTAATGGTGGTTGTGCCTGCTTCCTTGTATCACGGCTGGAGGTAACAGCTGATGGAGGTGTCGGTGCAGTAGAATGTGTGGAAGTAGAGGATGCACGCGGTGTCCATGATGAAGGTCGGACTGCAGAAAAGTTAGTCTGCGCCAATGCCTGTCAATCCTGCACTTCACGTTCAGCTTTACAAGCAAGATGGAATAAATGAGTGATATTATTATAATCCTTATACTCTAGAATGGTCTGAATCTCTCTATTTAATCCACCCATAAAACGTGCAAGCATAGCTTCATTCTCCTCAACAATACCACATCTAATAAGGCCAGTTTGTAGTTGCTGATAATATTCTTTTACAGAATTTTTTCCTTGTCTTAAGCGCTGCAATTTTTGAAGTAATTCACGTTGATAATATGGTGGAACCCAACGAGTACGCATAGCAGTTTTCAAAGCAGCCCAAGTAGCTGGAATAGGATATAATCTACAATGTTCAGACCACCAAACACATGCAAAACTAGTGAAAGCACAAACAGCAGCAGGAACACGTCTCTCCTCGGGATAGAGTAAACATGTAAAATGTTGTTCAGTTTCTAACTCCCAAGTAAGATATATAGCAGGAACATATCTACCCTCAAATGGTGGAATATTCAATTTCAGTTTAGGAAGATGGTCATGTACCTTAGGTGCTGGTGCAGCCCTACCGTTGCGATGATATGCATGAGGACGATCTGGTGGTGGTGGTGCTGGTGGTTGCACGTAGTTCTGATTTTGGTCAACCTCATCCTCGTAATGGTCCTCCACCTCTGCGGTAGCAGCAAGAGCTACAAAAACATCAACAACGGCACCAGAAGCTTGACCAGGCTCAAGGGGAACGCGTTGTGCTTGTCCCACTTGATTTGGAAGGCGATGTTGTTGTTGTTGTAGAGGTGGGACAGCTGCAGCAGCTGGTGGTGGTGGAAAACGCGAAAGCAATTCAGCAAACTTGTTATCGAGCTTTGTTTCAAACGTCTTCTCCATGCCATCTATCTTCTCCATGCCCTCGTCAAATCTGTTTAGCACATCTTGCACCTGTTCACTCATCATTTGCTGAAACTTATCATGAAGCTCCTTGTTCGTCAAGTTCTCCCAGTCAGTCTCGTCGGCTTGTGATCCTGGCATGGTTAGCAGCAATAGAAACACACAAGAATATGATCCTACAGACTACTAGTAAGTGGTGATGGTGGCGGGTGTCACAAATCCGACAAGCAAATCTCAAATTCTTACCAGTTCTTACCCAGCAGCAGGTGGTGATCGGCAACCGTGGTAGTCAAAACTCTCAAAGCTTGGATAAAGCAATTACCAGGGAGAGTCAAACGCACGACGTAGATGTATGTGGAGCTGGGAAGGCTTATAAGATGGTAGCAAAAGGGGTCAGCAATAATCAATTCAGAGATGCAAAGTTGAATAAACGCTCAATGACGGTACTGTGCTGGTCCTATGCTAGACCGTACTAGAGACGCGAGCCTAGAACACTAACAAAATCACGGCGCTGCACGTAATAAAGGGGAAAGCACACTCTAAAAAAAATTCGCCTTTTTTTTGCGCTGTTTTTTTGCCGAAAATCACTATAATGGCGAGTGTCTCAAAACACTTCCCAAGTCAAACTAAGATGATAGACACGAACTTTTTTTTACGATTTTTTTTCGGAATCAGGGCAGCGACGACGAAAAAGTGCGGTAAGAAAACAGTATGGTGGCACGTGTCTCAAAAGACTCAGAAAAGCCCAAAAATAGGATAGGGAAAACATATTTTCACCTGTCGAAATTTTGGCCTAAAAACTGCCCGGGGGTCTCCAGACTCTTTTTTTTTTCGAGACCTACTCAGGCAAGGAAACACGAAACCGAAACTAGATGGATCTCGAAAGCCAATCTAGAACGAAAAGAACTCGGATTGGTGGTGGATATGTGGTGGTAGAATATGCGAGCGGTGGTGGTATATGGTAGCGGTGGTGGTATATGGATACGGATTGGTGGTGGTATATGGATACAGATCGGTGGTGGTATATGGCAGTAGCGATGAAGATGTTGCGGCGGCGGCGTGACAACTTATGACCAGAACTCGAAACTCTAAAAGCCTAGATGCTAAGACCAGCAACTTGACACGACGATGCAACCGCAAATTCAACTAAGCAAACACGGAAAAGATTATGCAATGGCTCAGACTGGTTCGGATATGATGAACTAACCCTAATTTTATTTATTTTTTGGCTTTTTCGTGGACTGTAGGTATGAAGAACAGACTCGATCTAATCTACGAAAAACTGTAATATCTCACCGAGCAACCTGGAAATCCGATACCACTTGATAGAGGCAAAGGTGTCCCGTCTTTCGATGAGATGGTGGCTATCGTTTTGGAGGAAGTCGACTCGGACGATCCGACTACGAACGTGCATGGACGTCGCGCCTTAGCAATCGCTAAACCAACTCCGGGAGGTTATTGACCACACCAGAGCACGATCAACCTGACCACGAAGGTCTGTTTCCTGCAGGCAAACGAAGAACAAGCAAGAAACTGAGATTGCAATCTGGATATTGCGAATTCAAGAGGAAAGCTTTATTGATCAAGTGGGGTTCTGTGACGTCTTTGTCTGGTCGTTGAACACAAACGAAGTACGCGAAGTTGCAGCTATGGCGAACTTTAATCTAAACAAAACCCAAAGTCTAAACGACGCCCTAAGGGCTGTATATATGGGGGAAAGAGGGGGGAATTTCGTGGCCCTTGGTGGAGGGGTCCGAAACCAACCATAACTCTTGTTTCCCCACACATACGGACTCTAAAAACAGCCTATACTCAAGTATTTCGAAATTACATGGGCCTGGCCCAATAATAAGGTGACGCAACACCTATAATAGCCTCTGGACAAAATTTATGAAGTGGCATCTTGTATATTTTGTCCAAGGCTTCACGCACTCACTATGGTGGCTTCAAAGTCCCAAAATCATCACTTGTAACTCCATTCTTGTTCCCCTTGCGCATGCCATCATCTCCATGCTTGATCTTGCTCCAATGTTCATCCTTCTTGTCCAAGCCAGGCCCTTCATTTGTAAGCAAGACAAATGTATCCAATTTAGGCAGCATCATATTCTCATGAACATTAGATTCATTACCAAGAAACGAAAGTACCTGGTAATTTAATTGGCGTGCGCGAGCTCTAGTAATTGGTCCTGTATATGTGTCAGTTGGAGCTGTGGGTGTAACTTTGTTAGTGATGTCCTCATGACATCTAGAAAGGCCGAACCCGGTGTTTCCCTCGAGTCACACAAGGAACACAAATCACCCCATATAGCCTCCAACAAGATAACGACGCTCGTGGGCGCCACCGTTGACGGTTCTGGCCAAGGCCGAACCAAGCTTTTGTAGGCAAATTCACGCCTATCCCTGACTGGACCATCAGATCGACCTCCTCCATCATCCAGCATGCCCATGGGTGATGTTTGTCGTCGAGAAACACATGACTAGAGCCACACCACTTTCCAGAACCGCCGCCCTACCTAGGTGAGCCATTGATAGCCGAGGGGCCCTCACCACCGCTCCGCTGACGCCGGATGACACACACGTCCAGGACACCCACGTGGATCTCCACCGCAACCGCTTCCCGGAGCCGCAACAGAGGAAGGCCCCGCTGCCGCCATCATCCCCCGCCCAAGCTTTGTCCCGCAGAGCTCCTGTGGCGGCGAGGAGAGGGCCAGCGGTGACTCGAAGCCTATATTAGATTAGGAAGGAGGAGATATGGAGGGAGGGGTCGAGGAGAGGGCGGCAGTGACTTGAAGCCTAGATTAGATCGTGAAGGAGGAGATCGGGAGGGAGGGTGTAACGCCCCGGATGTAACAATTCCATTTATGGCAATATAATCTTCAATGACTTAATCAATTCCATTCTGGGCTCTTCCTTCATTTCGGGTTTCGTCATTTTGCCGTGTGCGTGTGTGCATATCATCCATGTCATGTCATCATGTGCATTGCATTGCATTCGTGTTGTCTCTTGCACCCGGTCATGCTCGTCTCTTCCCGTTACCCGTTTTGAGTTCCGACACTCACACACGTGCCCGTGGCACCTCCGAGTCCTTCTTTCGTATGTGGCCGTAAAACATTCTCGAAATGAGGTGAGACTTGTCGTACATTGTTGTTTTAGTACGTGGAGACCGCCTCTCAAGTTTCATCACGTTTGGAGGCCGTTTGATACTCCAATGGTTAACCTCGTGGGCTAAAAGCTCCTCTTTCTTTTGACCCAACACCCCTCCACAACAGCCCACTAGCCCAACACAACCACTCCCATCCTCTCGGTCGTCGGATCATGAGCGTGTGGGAGAAAAACGCACCCCATTTGGACACTCCTAACTCCCTCTACCTATAAAACAGCCCCATCCCCTTCATTTTCGGGTAAAAAAACCCTAGATCGCTCCTCCCACCGCGCCGAACGCCTCCGCCGGTGCCGGACACGTCCGCTCGGCCTCCCTCAGCCAATCGGCGCCTGACACGTCGCGACCCCGCCGCCTCTCTCTCCCCCCGCCTCCCGTGGCCCGCCGGGCCCGCGCGGGGCCCGCCTTGGCCCGTAGCGCGCCGCCGCCCGCAGCTGCCTCTTCCCCGTCTCCGCCCGATCCCGCCGCCGGACGCCGTCCCGCTCCTCCCACCGGTATGCTCCACTCCGGCCGCCTCCGGTCGCCTCGTCGGCCCGCCGCATCTCCACCGCTGTCGGCGTCGGCCACCTCGCCGGCCGGCCCCGCCTCGTCCCTGCGCCGGCCACCGCGTCGCCGCTCCGGCGAGCCGCCGGGCCGGTCCCGATCTGGATCCGGTGGTGGATGAGATCCACCACCTCATCCATCCAAACACGCCCCCGAGCTGGATCTCCTTGTCCCGGGATATCCCCACCCCGTTGACTTTCGGTGGGGTAAATTTCTTCTAAGTCCCCGGATCTGTTAAATTTCTTGCCTCCTTCATCATGTGGTAAATTTGTGCTTGGTGCTCCGTTTGGCGCATACGATATGTCGAAATGTTCGTCTCGTCGTGCTCTACATGTTAGAATCAGTTTCATGCATGATAGGGATCATCTAGTTGGCTTAATCTTCGTGGCAATAGTGCTTCGTGATGAAACTGTTTCAACACTTGTGGTCTATGTAAATTTGTTGGCATGTTCGTGAGCTAGTAACTTTGTGCATGTTGGTCCAAATGGAGTGTATGACATGTCCAGATGTTCGTCTTGTGATGCTCTTCAAGATGGATGCATTTGCAAGCATGATAGGTTGCATTTTTCCATGTTTATCTCTACTGCAAAAGTGCATGTGGCTGATAAGTTTCTGAACTTGTTATGAGATGATGTTTTGTCTTGCTTGTGCATATTAATCCATGTGTCATATGAGCCAGGTGTCAACATGAGTTTTGCTCTTTGGAATGTGCTCTACATGATAGACTCATTTTCACGTCATGATATGTCTTGAGATGAGTGCAACAAGCTTGTTAACATGTCATCGTGATGTTAAATTTCGGCCAAGTGTGAATCTGTTAATTATTATGCCATGTCTCCATGATGCCACCGTAATTGTTGTGCATGGTTAGGGTTGTCCAGTGGGTGATCCTTGATGTATATGTTATGATCTAGCTATCCATACTCTTGTTTGCCATGATGCCATGCTGTAGCTTGTTCTTTTGAGGCCCTTAATGTGCTATAAAATGTTTTCTGTCAGCATGCCCAGTTTTTGCTAAGTCTGGATAAATTGTTGCGCTTTTGCCATGATGTTTGGGACATATTCTAGTATGTTGTAGAAGTAGCCATGTGGTTATTCTTGAAGAGAATGTTATGTACGTTATTGCCATGCCTTTTACTTGCATGTTGGCTTGATGTAGCTTGTTGTTTTCATGATCTTAATTTTCTATAAAATGTTTCTGTCAGCATGTTATCAACAAGTTCAGTTTTGTCATGTGAATAGCTAGTGTTCTATGCATCCTATGACCATGTTCTTGCCATGAGTAGCTTCACAAACATGTCTTCTTGCTGTTGGTTATATTCACATGCCATGCTATGCTTTGAGTTGAGTTGCACAAGCTTGCAAACATGCCTACTTGTTGTAATTTCTGCCATGCCTTGTAATTTTCACTAAGTCTGAGAAATCTATAAACTTATTGAATCTTGCCATGCTTGTTTAATTGTGCTCCAGCAAGTTTCTGGGTGTGCTCTAAGTTCATGCTTGTTAAGAATCATGTCTATTTCACATTCATACCTTTTGTCTTCATGTTTGGGTGCTGTAGCATATTTATTTCTTGCTCCAAAGATGCCATGTTGCTGATAACTGCAGTTTTGCATTGCATATTGTTTTGCTTTTCATTTGCAAACCGTGCATCCGTTTTCGGTGATCGTTATATCGTTTTCGGCCGAAATCTCCCCCTCTATCCAGTGGAGTGCTTAGTCACCCAAGATGAGGCCATTTCCATCACCTTCTCCTTAGGCTCGAGAGTATCCTCATGCATACGCACATCATACTCGCATCCCGTGTCATGTGTTGCATCATGTTGATTGTGCATTGTACCGTGTTTGATATTGTACCGTTGTTGTGCTCTTGTGTTGGGTAGAGCCGGGAGCCGATACCGAGTTTGAGGATCTTGTCGAGACTGAGTTCGAGGAGCCGTCTTACCATCCCTCCGACAACTTACCAGGCAAGATGACCGTTCCCCGATATCACCTCTATCTTTGCCTATGCTAGTTGTCTCGCTCTTTAGCTATGCCTCGATGCCTATTCTTGTTTGTCAGCCTCCTATTGTTGCTGATACGTCCAAAATGCATCACTATTTTGTATCATAATTTATCCTTATTCATTGATATATTTCACGTTACGGTGATGTTCTTATGTTGTTTTGGTCTATTTTACACAGTTTGCAAACTCCCCGATGCCGGAACAGCAGACGCAGGATTCAGCAGTAAAAAGTGGACGCTGAGTTGCTGAAGAAGAATACCTCCAAATTACCTGAAAATTGACGGGAGGTATTTTTCAGATGAATCACGAAGACACGCAAAAGGGGAGCCAGAGGGGGGGGGGGGCACAGGGTGCCCAGGCGGCCTGGGGGCGCCCCCCTGGCCGCGCCGGGGGGGGGGGTGCCTGGAGCCCCTGGCCCACCTCCGGAGGCCCCCTTTTGCCTATATACTCTCCGTTCTCCGAAAATCCTAAAAATAAGACTTTTTACGGAGTTCCGCCGCCGCTTCGAGGCGGAACCCTACAGAGAAGAAAAGGGCATCTCCGGCGGGCAGATTCCACCGGGGAGATCACCTCCCGGAAGGGGAGATTGTCGCCATCGTCATCACCATCGTCACAGGCATCATCGAGATCATCATCAACATCATCCCCAACACCAGCACCATCTCCATCTTCATCCAAATCTCATCTTACAATCGTAACTCGTGTTGTAACTCATACTACCTATCATCTCTACTCCATCGGTGTCGATTACTACTTTGCGGTGAATGCTATTGAGTTTTGTTGGAGAAATATTATTATGTCCAGATTGTTTATCACATATTTATCCCCACTAATCATGATCTCTTTTATGTCTCGTGAGTAGTTACCTTAGTTCTTGAGGACATGGGGAAAGTCTTGTTGTTAGTAGTCATATGCTGTTGAAGTAATATGTGTTGTTTGATACTTAAGTTGCGTTGTCATTCTACTAGTGGTGTTGTGTGAGTCGAACACCCAATACTTCGCCTTATTAAGGACCTAGGAGAATACATTGTGTATAAAGAATGCTTATGGTGGGTTGCCGGAGTGACAGAAACCTGAACCCCAGTTCGCACGCTTTTGCATAAGGGAATAATGGATCCTCGATCGTATTGCTATGGTTAGGCTTTTGCCTTAAATTCTATCTTGTATTTGCGGATGCTTGCAAGGTGTTTAATCATAAGAGTGCATTCATCTTAGTCTAGAGAGTGCACTAGCATAGATCCACCCACTCAACACTTATCAACACATAACATAGTATCGATACGGAATATGGCGAAAGCACATGACTACCTCTCCCGTGTGTCCTCAAGAACGCTTTAGTCTTTATAAGTTCAGTTGCTAGGCCTCTCCTTTGCTAAGAAAGGATTGGGCCACTTGTTACTCTCAGTACCTTTTACATTACTTGCTTTTACTATCCTGTTGCTTATACCGAGAAAACCCCTAAAAGTTATCTTTCAGTGCTTGCAGTAATTTCTTGCTCAGAATCGCTTATCAATACCTTCTGCTCCTCGTTGGGTTCGACACTCTTACTTATCGAAAACGCTGCAATAGATCCCTTACGGTTGTGGGTCATCAAGTACCGTTTTCTGGCGCCGTTGCCGGGGAGCGTAGCGCTATTGGTAAAGTGAAACTGGTAAGAAAGTTTTTTATATATAATTCTGTTTTTGTTTTTGCTATTGCTGCTCTTTGTCCTTATGGATAACCCTATTATTGGATCGTTGCTTGCGGGAAGACGGCCCACACCCGTGGTGGTTGATCCTCCCCCTACTGAAATTGTACCTTATAAAATACCAGCTGGTATTATCGATTATGTTTTGGCTAATCATTATGCAGGAGACAGACATCCCGGTGAACACTTGCTATATCTGTCACAACTATGTTCATTATTTAAGCTTGCAGGTGTATCGAGGGAGTTTGTCATGAGGAAATTGTTTGTCGTATCACTTATAGATAAAGCTTCAGATTGGTATGGGCTTCTCGATAACTCACACTTGCTGGACTGGCAGGAGCTTATGTCTCTCTTTTATACTAAGTTTTATCCTCTTCATGAAATTCATCGAGACAGGAATTATATCTATAACTTTAGGTCTCGTGACAGAGAAAGCATTGCTCAAGCTTGGGGGAGATTGAAGTCCCTAATGCTCAAATGCCCTATTCATAAGCTTCCCAAGGAAATTATACTTACAAATTTTTATGCCAGGCTTTCTCGTCAGGATAAGGAGATGCTGGATGCCTCCTCTAGTGGGGTATTTCAGAAGAAGAGTGTTGAAGAAAGGTGGGATCTCCTTGAAAGAATCCAGAGGAATACCGAAGATTGGGAAATTGATAAAGGTATTGAACCCGCTATAAATTATGAACATGATTATATTGAGAGCTATGTGGAAACTGATTACTTCAATACTTTTTGCTCTAAGATTGGTCTTGATTCCCATCTAGTGATTGATTTGTGTAAGAATTTTGCCTCTCACGTTGATTCTTTTAAAAAGAAGAGAGACCAGCACCATGAACCTTTTAAAGAACCACCTATTGATGTTTATGTTGCTGACCCTATTTTGCGTGCAGTTATATATGAAAAGCCTCCTTTTCCCACGAGATTAAGGGAGCACTCTCTTGTGACAGGCATAATAAATAAACGTGAGAGAAGAGTTGATGAGCCTGAGGACCAGATCAGGGTCGATCCTCAAGTTGCATTGATTAAAGACCTTGCTACTAATGATGTTTTGGATTCCAATATAAATTTTTGTACTGTTTCCACTAACCTTGTCACAGCCAAGAATAAAGGCCCAATTTCAGGTACTCCAGTGGTATCTGTTAAAATAGGAGATCACAATTATTATGGGCTATGCGATTTGGGATCGAGTGCAAGTGCTATCCCCTATTCACTTTATGAAGAGATCATCGGTGAGATTTCCCCTTGTGAACTTGAAGAAGTTGATGTTACTATTCATCTTGCAAATAGAACAACTATCTCTCCTATCGGAATTGTGAGGGACGTTGAAGTCCTATGTGGAAAGGTAAAATACCCTACCGACTTTCTAGTACTTGGTTCAGAGAGGGACAATTTTTGTCCAATTATTTTTGGTAGACCTTTTCTTAGAACTTGTGGAGCTATAATAGATTGCAAGAAAGGTAAAGTTTCTGTTGAATTCGATGGTGAGCCATATGAATTTAATTTTTCTAAGTTCTCTAAGCAGCCTCGTGGTACTGATTTACCTAGTGATGATAAGATTATTGAAAGTATTGCTTAATTGCTATTCCCCCTAATGATCCTTTGCAGCAATACATGGAGGACCACGAGAATGATTTGCATATGCAGGAAAGAAATGAACTAGATGAAATATTCTTGAGGCAGCCTGCTATCCTGAAGCACAACCTTCCGGTTGAACCTTTGGGAATTTTATCAAAACCGAAAGAAGACCCGATGTTCGATCTTAAACCCCTTCCCGATACGCTCAAGTATGCTTATTAGATGAAAAGAAAGTATATCCTGTTATTATCAATTCTAACCTTTCAGGATATGAAGAGGAGCGATTATTGGGAATACTTCGTAAACACCGAGGCGCAATTGGCTACACCCTTGATGACCTTAAAGGGATTAGTCCATCTATCTGCCAACATACTATCAACCTTGAGCCTGATGCTAAACCAGTTGTTGATCATCAACGACGGTTGAACCCGAAGATGATGGATGTTGTGAGAACTGAAATTCTCAAGCTTCTAGCCGCAGGTATTATCTACCCTATAGCTGATAGTAAGTGGGTAAGTCCGGTACATTGTGTTCCTAAGAAAGGAGGTACAACTGTGGTTCCTAATGATAAAAATGAATTAATACCTCAGAGAATTATTATTGGATATAGAATGTGTATTGATTACAGGAAGTTGAACAAGGCAACCAGGAAGGATCACTATCCGTTGTCGTTCATCGACCAAATGCTTGAAAGGTTATCCAAAAATACCCACTTTTGTTATCTCGATGGTTATTCTGGCTTCTCTCAAATTCATGTTAACACTGTCGATCAAGAGAAGACCACTTTTACTTGTCCCTTTGGTACTTATGCTTACAGACGTATGCCTTTTGGTTTATGTAATGCCCCTGCTACTTTTCAAAGGTGTATGTCTGCTATCTTTCATGGTTTCTGCGGGGATATTATGGAAGTCTTCATGGACGATTTCTCCGTCTATGGAACTTCTTTTGACCATTGTCTTCACAACCTTAATAAAGTTTTGCAGAGATGCGAGGAGACAAATTTGGTACTCAACTGGGAAAAGTGCCACTTTATGGTTAATGAAGGAATTGTTCTTGGTCACAAGATTTCCGAAAGGGGAATTGAAGTGGACAAGGCCAAGATCGAAGCTATTGAAAGGATGCCCTATCCAAGGGACATCAAAGGTATTCGCAGTTTTCTCGGTCATGCAGGTTTTTATAGAAGATTTATTAAAGACTTTTCTAAAACCTCGAGACCCCTCACTAATCTTCTCCAGAAGGATGTTCCTTTTGTATTCGATGAAAATTGTAAGGAAGCTTTTGAAGTCCTTAAGAAAGCTTTAATAACTGCTCCTATAGTACAACCACCTGACTGGAATTTACCTTTTGAGATTATGTGTGATGCAAGTGATTTTGCTGTTGGAGCTGTTTTAGGACAAAGAGTTGATAAGAAATTGAATGTTATACATTATGCTAGTAAAACCCTTGATAGTGCTCAAAGAAACTATGCTACTACTGAGAAGGAATTCTTAGCTGTAGTTTTTGCTTGTGATAAGTTTAGGCAGTATATTGTTGATTCCAAAGTTATTATTCATACTGATCATGCTGCCATTAAGTATCTTATGACAAAGAAGGATGCCAAGCCAAGGCTTATCAGATGGGTACTCCTTCTGCAAGAATTTGATTTGCAGATTGTTGATAGGAAAGGGGAAGACAATCCGGTGGCGGACAATCTTTCAAGGATGGAAGATATATCGCACGACCCCATCCCAGTTAACGATAGTTTTCCAGACGAGCAATTTGCCGTTGTAAAAGTACAATCTCTTTCCGATCCTTGGTATGCAGATTATGCTAATTTTATTGTTGCAAAGTATTTGCCTCCAGGTCTAACATTTCAGCAAAGGAAGAAGTTCTTTCATGATTTGAGGCACTACTTTTGGGATGACCCACATCTTTTCAAAGAAGGTCCCGACGGGATCGTGAGAAGATGCATTCCGGAACATGAGCAGAAGGACATTCTCAGACGGTGTCATGATAGTCCCTATGGAGGACATCACGCCGGTGAGAGGACTGCACATAAGGTTCTTCAATCAGGTTTTTATTGGCCTACTCTCTTTAAAGATGCTAGAAATTATGTTTTAGCATGTGATAAATGTCAAAGAGTTGGTAACATTAGTAGAAAGAATGAGATGCCTATGAATTACTCACTAGTGATTGAACCTTTCGATTGTTGGGGTTTTGATTTTATGGGTCCTTTTCCTTCTTCGCACAAGTACACTCACATTTTAGTAGCTGTTGATTATGTGACCAAGTGGGTTGAAGCAATCCCCACTGAAAGTGCTGATCACAAGACATCTTTGAAAATGCTTAAAGATGTAATTTTTCCTAGGTTTGGTGTACCAAGGTATCTCATGACCGATGGAGGATCACACTTCACGCACGGAGCTTTTAGAAAAGCTTTGGCTAAATACGATGTTAATCATAGAATTGCTTCACCATATCATCCTCAAACTAGTGGGCAAGTTGAGCTCACCAATAGAGAGATTAAGTTGATTTTGCAGAAAACAGTAAACAAAAATAGGAAGGATTGGTCAAACAAGTTAGGAGATGCTTTGTGGGCATATAGAACTGCTTACAAAAACCCCATGGGCATGTCTCCCTATAAGATGGTGTATGGCAAGGCTTGCCATTTGCCGTTAGAATTAGAGCACAAGGCTTTCTGGGCTGTTAGAGAGCTTAACACTGACCCAAAACTAGCTGGTGAGAAGCATCTCATGAACTTGACTTCTCTAGATGAATGGAGAAGTGAAGCTTACGAGAGCGCTAAAATGTTCAAGGAAAAGGTAAAAAAGTGGCATGATAGGAAGATTTTGAAACGTGAATTTAATGTTGGTGATAAAGTTTTGTTGTTTAGATCCCGTTTCAGGTTTTCTCCAGGTAAACTACTTTCCAGGTGGGAAGGACCATTTCATATTGAAGAAGTTTATCGGTCTGGTGCAATTAAGATCAACAATTTTGAAGGCACCAAACCTCAAGTTGTGAATGGGCAAAGACTTAAACATTACTTAGCAGGAGACCCTGTCAATGTTGATGTGAATATAATATACACAACAAATCACGAAGAACATGTTGCAGCCCTGTTTCAGACGCCAGCAGAAGCAGAATAAAGAAAAGGTATGTAGTACGGTAAGGAAACACCGCAAACCATCATAAAAGTTCCGTATTACGAGTTTTTGCAAAATTAGTAAAATTCTGAGTCTAAGTGGAGCCGGAGACGACCTCCAGGGAGTCCAGGCGCCCCCCTGGCGCGCCCCCCCTGGGCCGCGCTGGCAGGCCGCCTGGACACCCGGGAGCCCGTCTCCGACCCCGCTTTGGTCCGTTACCTTCCTTTCTGTGCATAAATTTTTCCTATATATATGCCCGGATTGTTCTGGCAATGTATCTTGCGATTTCGCGTGTTTTCTCTTCGATCTGTTTCTGCCAGGGAATCTTTCAGCTGAATTTAGGTGCCATGGCTTCTCGAAGTTCCCCCAAGGACAAGTTCGTCGTCAACGTCATCAACCCTTACCTCGCTGAGGTGAAGAAGCACCCTCAGGTTGTTCGGATGGAGGACGGTGTCCTTCATCAAGAAGATCTGAAGGGACCTATCAAGGAGGGGAGCATCCAGGCCAGGCTGGAAGAAGTGGAGCAAGAAGTCTTCGAGTACAAGAAGATGATCGAGCGTGGTGTCGAAGCTAACTTTGACATCACCAACGAGATGAAGAACTACTTCCTGAAGGAGATGAAGGAGATGTGGGAAAGAATCGCCGCGTCTGAAGACAAAATTATAGAACTCCAAGGGCAAATTAATGATCTACATAACCAGAACTGTGAGTATGAACTAAGGTTTCTGCGCATGGGTTTGGGTGCTGAATGCAGGATTCAGGAGATGAGCCTCTCATATGAGACTTTAGCAAGATATCCATGGAAGCGTTTCGCCAAGGATTACGTGATTAACGCCAACAAGTATAGGTGAAATCTCCTTGGGTAATGGCATTCCCTTGGCTTGTTCCAAGCTTGGGGGAGTGCCCGGTATCTTTATCTTTACCTTTTGTCTTTTAGAGTCAAGTAGAGTCGTATCATGTCTAGGGAGGTTATTATATGAGATAGGTGTGTGCATTGAGGTCTATCGCTCCTTCGGTGAGGAATTGTATCCGTGAGTGTGGAGTCGTTTATGATGGAATATTAATGAGAAGTTTATTGGTTCCTTTTGCTGCACTCGGTATTCTCTTCACGCAATCAACCTTATATGATGATTCTTATGGGGAGTATTGACCTTATGTCAGGTATGGCTATGAAACTTTATTTAATCTTGGCAAATATAGCTTTGGTCATAACAACAAGCATGATTTTCTTAAATTGTCAACATAGTCAAAACTTTATGTTATTATGCTTGAAGTGTTATGCTGACAAGGAAGACAACTTGATGTGCTATGCTTATTTCGATGTTCATGCTTTACATTGCTTTGCATCTTAGTCATCATCAATTGTCTGTTCTCTCAAAACCTTTGCTAGCCTAACTCTGTACTAAGCGGAATTCTGCTTGTGCATCCATACCCTTAAGCCAATATCTTCCATATGAGTCCACCATACCTACCTACTCATGGTATTCCGCTACCACCTCCTAAAAGTATATAATTTATGTGTTATCCTCAAATGTTCAAAATCTTTTATTTTGTGCCTCTGTTCTAGCTCATGAGGAAGTAATAGCTAATTCATAGTCTTTTTGAGTTGGACAAGCTTCACCCCGGGATTGCATGTATAATGTGCAAACCCATAATATGAGAAGGAGCCGGCATAGAGTGCGCCCGGCTTAAAAATAATATAACAAACAAACCTCCTTCACGCTTTGTTCATGAGAAATCAGAAAACTTTGGCAGTGATAAACAAAGGAGAATAAGAGGATGTTATCGTCCTCGTGCGGGAGCCGTTCCTCGAAACTTGTCCAGCTCAAAAAGCAATTGAGTTATCTATTAGCATTCGTTGACAAATCATGCACCCCTAAAAACTTGTTTTCATTCTGTTTGATTTGAGGATAGCACATGAGTTTTCCCTACTACCCTAGAGCAGGGCCTATCTTTTAATTTCAAGTTGAGTCAGTTACTTCTACTTCCTTCTATTTCTCAAAGAGAGCAGACGTTTGATGTTGATAAGGATTCATTCATATAAAGTTGCATTAAGATTTGTCATATCATATCCTTGTTGACATTATCATTCGATAAGTAAGTTGTTTGTCATGCCCAGCTAAGGCAAACATCTTCCTCTGTGTTAACACTTTCACTTCTTGCCTATTAACATGTTATTTTCAAAAAGCTTCAATTGATCTCATCAAATATAAGAGCAAAAGTTAAATCTATTGTTGTTCTTTGACCAAAGGACATGTTTGCCATGATATAATGAGTTTCCTTAGCCCTACTTTCGAATATAAGTGTTATCACTCTTTCATAAGGGCCTTATGAGTTGAAGATTGCTGTTGAGGATATTTGAGTTAGTAAAGAAACTATGATGCTTCTTGTCCGTATTCTATTTATCGACACTTCACTCTCTAAACTTGTGGACAGGTTTACCGAGTTCATATTCGCTTGGGGACAAGCGAGGTCTAAGCTTGGGGGTGTTGATACGTCCAAAATGCATCACTATTTTGTATCATAATTTATCCTTATTCATTGATATATTTCACGTTACGGTGATGTTCTTATGTTGTTTTGGTCTATTTTACACAGTTTGCAAACTCCCCGATGCCGGAACAGCAGACGCATGATTCAGCAGTAAAAAGTGGACGCTGAGTTGCTGAAGAAGAATACCTCCAAATTACCTGAAAATTGACGGGAGGTATTTTTCAGATGAATCACGAAGACACGCAAAAGGGGAGCCAGAGGGGGGCCACAGGGTGCCCAGGCGGCCTGGGGGCGCGCCCCCCTGGCCGCGCCGGGGGGGCGCCTGGAGCCCCTGGCCTACCTCCGGAGGCCCCCTTTTGCCTATATACTCTCGTTCTCCGAAAACCCTAAAAATAAGACTTTTTACGGAGTTCTGCCGCCGCTTCGAGGCGGAACCCTACAGAGAAGAAAAGGGCATCTCCGGCGGGCAGATTCCGCCGGGGAGATCACCTCCCGGAAGGGGAGATCGTCGCCATCGTCATCACCATCGTCACGGGCATCATCGAGATCATCATCAACATCATCCCCAACACCAGCACCATCTCCATCTTCATCCAAATCTCATCTTACAATCGTAACTCGTGTTGTAACTCATACTACCTATCATCTCTACTCCATCGGTGTTGATTACTACTTTGCGGTGAATGCTATTGAGTTTTGTTGGAGAAATATTATTATGTCCAGATTGTTTATCACATATTTATCCCCACTGATCATGATCTCTTTTATGTCTCGTGAGTAGTTACCTTAGTTCTTGAGGACATGGGGAAAGTCTTGTTGTTAGTAGTCATATGCTGTTGAAGTAATATGTGTTGTTTGATACTTAAGTTGCGTTGTCATTCTACTAGTGGTGTTGTGTGAGTCGAACACCCAACACTTCGCCTTATTAAGGACCTAGGAGAATACATTGTGTATAAAGAATGCTTATGGTGGGTTGCCGGAGTGACAGAAACCTGAACCCCAGTTCGCACGCTTTTGCATAAGGGAATAATGGATCCTCGATCGTATTGCTATGGTTAGGCTTTTGCCTTAAATTCTATCTTGTATTTGCGGATGCTTGCAAGGTGTTTAATCATAAGAGTGCATTCATCTTAGTCTAGAGAGTGCACTAGCATAGATCCACCCACTCAACACTTATCAACACATAACATAGTATCGATACGGAATATGGCGAAAGCACATGACTACCTCTCCCGTGTGTCCTCAAGAACGCTTTAGTCTTTATAAGTTCAGTTGCTAGGCCTCTCCTTTGCTAAGAAAGGATTGGGCCACTTGTTACTCTCAGTACCTTTTACATTACTTGCTTTTACTATCCTGTTGCTTATACCGAGAAAACCCCTAAAAGTTATCTTTTAGTGCTTGCAGTAATTTCTTGCTCAGAATCGCTTATCAATACCTTCTGCTCCTCGTTGGGTGCTACACTCTTACTTATCGAAAACGCTGCAATAGATCCCTTACGGTTGTGGGTCATCAGTTGCCATGAAACACTCTAACCACCTTCCTAGCAAATTGTTGATTGGCTAAGTACGCTTTTGCTCAGCCCCTCTTATAGCGTTGTTAGTTGCAGGTGAAGTTTGAAGATTGCTCCATGTTCGGACTTGTTTATTGGGATAACACAATATATACCTGTTATAAACTAATCCACCTATATATTGGTAATGGGTGGAAGGCTTGGCCTTCTACTTGGTGTTTTGTTCCACTCATGCCACCTTAGGACCCGATAAACCGGTGTTATGTTCCTTGATTTTGCGTTCCTAACACGGTTGGGGTTTATGGGCCCCCCTTGATAATTCGCACTGCTTAAAGCTTTTCCAGCAAGGCCCAACATTGGTACTCCATTTGCCTAACAACTAAAATTTTCATAGGGACTAGCTACCCCGAAGACTTAATTAACAACCCCTGGGCCAATGCTCCTCATGAGTGTTGGTCCAAACTAGAGCCACTTGCGGTGCCACCCAGATTCTGGGGTCTTTGGTTGCCGTACGTACTGCTCATCTGGTCGTAGCCTGAGACGAGATGCGCGCGGCTACTATCAAGGTGTCGGCACGCCGGGAGGTCTTGCTGGATTAGTTTTACCTTTGTCGAAATATCTTGAGCACGGGATTTCGAGAATACTCGGGTCTTCCCACTTTGGAGTTGCGACTCCGCAGATCGTGAGCTTGTGATGGGCTAAGTTGGAGCACCCCACTAGGGTTTTGATCTTACGAAAGCCATGCCCGCAGTTATGTGGTAGATGGGAGTTTGTTAATATCTGGTTGTAGATAACTTGACACCATATCTATAAGAATACACTACCTGTGTGAGTAACCGTGATGGTCTCTTTCTGAAGGGCTTCGGGAAGTGAACACGTTGGGGTTATGTATAAACGTGAGTAGCTAGGATCACTTCTTGATCAATTTGGCGACTGTTGGCACATACTCTCTTCTCGCTCTGGACTCGTAAGTTAGTTGCTTAGTGCTTACTGCACACACTTTAATAGCCCTTCCACACCTAAGATTTTGGTAGTTTTTGATACCCGGGAATGGGATTGCTGAGTCCTTTGTGGCTCACAGTTTACAACACACACCAGATGCAGGTACCGCTGAGAACAATGCAGGAGATGGTTCAGAACTTCAGTGGGAGTTCGATGAAGAGTGTGGACGTTACTATGTTTCTTATCCCGACGATTAGTAGTGGTTCCTACTAGGGGCGATCAGGCCTTGTGTTTATAGTATCTTTCTCGTTTGGTTTTCGTCCGTAGTCGGACCCTGAGTTATTTGGATGAATGTATGTTATTGTATTCATTGTGTGACGTGGCGAGTGTAAGCCAACTATCTTTTACAATTTCATCCCTGAACTTCTACATGAGATGTGCAAAGATATGATGGCTTCTCGCCCCTCGTTGGTTACCCCAAGTGGAAGGTTTGAGATGCAGTGTAGCGGTAGTTTTCCCTTGGCAAAGATACCAAGGATCGAATTCCCCTGAGACTCCAAGGTTCAACAAGAAGGTGTCAACTGCTAGCGGCGCAACTAGCGATTGACTGGACCTGCACACAGATACAAATAACTTTGCTCCCAACGAGTACAGAGAGGTTGTCAATCCCTCCGGCCTTGTCGTTTACAAAGGATCAAACGCCAGAGATAATAGTGATAGGTATGATTGCAAATAGTAAGTAAGAACTGAAAGTAAATAGCGGATGTGATCAGTGATGGTAATATGGACCGGGGTCCCATGATGTTCACTAGTGATGTCTCTCTCCCAAAAGACGATAAAACAGCTAAGCGAGGTAAACAAATTACAGCTGGGCAATTGACAGGATTATGTGCGCAAACCAATGCTAACTATGCTGCAAGAAAGGTAGAGGCTCAAAAGCATGGGCGGTACGCCAAGGCAAGTAGACCGAAATCCATCTGCATCTACTACTAATCATCCACCTTGAGATATCTATCCAGAACATCTCGCTGGTATTAAGTTGCGAGTCCCACCCATAGTGTAAACTCAAAGCAACAGACAACTGCATTAAAAGAACTTTGCGTAAAGTAAACAATCCTTGCACCCGCGAGTACAAGCACCGTTGTTTTTCCCCCTTGTGGCAACATCACATCCCCTAGACTCATGTTTCCGTCACTCAAGCTAGTCATCGAGGGGCATGAACCCACAATCAAGCATAACGTTCCCTCTTGGAGTTACTACCTACTACTTGGCCAAAGCAATAAACAGCAACGGAGAACATGCAAGAATTACTCAAGAACATAAATATAAAAGAGGTAAATCAAATATATTACTCAAACACAATCTGAACATAATCTCGTAATCCATCGGATCCCAGCAAACTCATCATAGCAACAGCATAAGGATTACATATGTGCCTCGATCATGTAGGGCAGCTCATGAGGTCTAATCGGTGAAGAACAAAGAGGGGAGGAGAACATCACATAGCTATTGGTCATGGACCCATGGTCCAAGGGATACTACTCACAACTCATCCGGGAGGCGTCCATGGTGGTGGAGAGGCTCCCGGTGGTGATCCTCCCCTCCGGCAGGGTGCCGGGAAGAGTTCTCCTGGTGCTCCCGATCTTGGAAGCGCGGCGGCGGCGGAACAGAGATGAGATCGCGAAAAAGGGTTCCGTCCTCGAGGGTTTCGGGACGCGGTGTAAATATATGCCAAAGGGGGGCATCAGCGGAGGCCTGGGGGGCCCAGGCGCCCCCCCGGCGCGGCCAGGAGGGGGGCCGCGCCCCCAAGGCGCCTGGAGCCCTGGTGGCCCCCCTCCGGCCCTACTTTGGCCGCATGGAAGCTTCCGGAACGCTGATTTTTTATATATTTTTCCCGGAATTTTTCTGGCAGTTTACGTAATAGGAAAACCTGAAATACAAAAATAGCTGAAAATAGAAACTGGCACTGGGGTGCACTGAGTTAATAGGTTAGTCCAAATATGATCAAAAGTGTATGGAAGTGCATAAATATCATAGTAATATCACACAAAAGAGGCATGGAGCAAGCAGAAATTATAGATACGTTTTGGACGTATCAACATCCCCAAGCTTAATTCCTGCTCGTCCTCGAGTAGGTAAATGATAACAAGCATAATTTCTGTGGTGACATGCTATTAACCATATAAGAACTTTTCACAGTCACATGACAAGTGCTTACTGAGACAATGAATCTGTAGTAATTAAGTTGCCTCATGAGAAAATCACAAAGAACTGAAAGTTTTACAATATGATACTGGAACACTCAATAGATTTGTAGTGAGCATGGTGTGCAAATATGATAAAGTGGTATCTCGCTTGCCCCCTTTAGTGAGGCAAAACATAAATGCAGGGGCACCTCCAAGGTTTAAGTGACGACTAGATACAATGATTTCAGAATAAACGATATCATAATCATGCAAAAGACAATGGTACTTTGGGACAATGCACATTACACTCAGAATGACAATCATGCTCTCAATAGTTGGTGCTTTAAAGAAGGTGGAGACTCTCGAACCGTGGCTTTTGTTGGCAAGGGTGAAAACCCGTGGTCGGAAACAAAAACTAAACATGTACCAGAACTCTTGGTTTTAAAAACAGAGGTAATAATTTTTTTTAGAATATGCATATTTCGTCAACGAATGCTAGCAGATAACTCAATTACTTCTTGAGCTGGACAAGTTTCGAGGAACGGCTCCCGCATGAGGACGATCACATCCTCTTAATCTCCTTTGTTTATCACTGCCAAAGTTTTCTGATTTCTCATGAACAAAGCGTGAAGGAGGGTTTGTTTGTTGTATAATTCTTTAATGAGCCGGGCGCACTCTATGCCAGTTCCTTCTCGTATTATGGGTTTGCACATTAGACATGCAATCCCGGGGTGAAGCTTGTCCAACTTAAAAAGATCATGAATTAACTACTACTTCCTCATGAGCTAAAACAGAGGCACAAAAGAGAAATGCTTTTTTGAATAATTTCGAGATTGTACATGAAAGTCTTCGTTAGGAATGGCAGGCAAATACCATGTATAGGAAGGTATGGTGGACTCATATGGCATAACTGGTTTAAAGGATTTTGGATGCACAAGCAGTCAGTCCGCTTAGTATAGGCGAAGGTTAGCAAAAGACTAGGAGCGACCAACTAAGAGAGCAATGACGGTCATGATCATGCAGAGCGACAAAGTAACATTGAATCGGGCATGGAAGTTATATCGCTACTCAGAAATTAAAGATCATCAAGGCTTGATAGACTTTCTTTACAGTCTTAAATATGCGTGAGCATATGCCAAGTCAATCAAAATAAATTTTTGAAGGAAGATATCACTAAACCATACCACATCATAGGCAAACAAATCATGTTGGTACTCCAATAACACATTGAGAACCCCCCACCTATTTGAGACTAACCATAAGAAAACATGAACTACTAGGCACCATTATGCACATAGCATTTTTATCATAGACATATCAATCAGTGCAACAGAAGCCAACTCTCTTAACAAGATAAGCTATAACTAAAGAGAGTTCCAGCGACCAACTAAACAAAAGCTCTTTAAAAAGATAAGCATGAAAACTAAGAGCTAAGCATGACAGTAGCTATTGAAAGACAAAGAACACACACAGCAAAGATAGACATGAAAATTCTATGTTGTGTTCTAGGTTGAAGTGGAGCGTGTTTCTCTCCCACACAAAGAAAGCTGAGTTCCAACTCGTTATGAACAGCAAGCAAAGCTAAAGAAAACTAAAAAGGAAAACTAAAAGCAAGACGCTCCAAGCATAGCACATAACACCTGAAGTGATAAAAATATAGTGGAACGAAAGACGAACTGATAATGTTGATGGAGAAGGGGATGCACGGGGGCATCCCCAAGCTTAGACGCTTGAGTCTTCTTGAATATTTCTTGGGGGTGCATGGGGGCATCCCCAAGCTTGAGCGTTTGACACTCCTGAATCTTTTTATCATCTTCCCTCGCACACTTGAAAACTCCCTTCATACATAACTCATCATAATCTGATTAGCGAGGTTAGTACCCTTAATAAAATAATTTTTCCTTGCTGGAAATAAGGATATTCTTTAAGGTCTACTGTTTCTCAAGATTGCCAAAAGGTTTTTGCAAAGAAAAAGCAAGCTCAAGGTTTGCAAAATGAAGAAAAGGCAAAACAGGACAGAATCTGTGAAAAACAGACCAGCAGGTAGTAAATAATTTTTTCGGGGCACTTCTGCAACTCAAATCAAAAAACTCAGAACAGACGCCCGAAATACAATTGTATAGAGCACGCTGTCGAAAAAATTCAGACCAAAAAGAAGATCTGGTGATTTTATACGAATTTTTCTGTCCAAGGACAGAATCTGTTTCCTGGACAGCACGTCACAACTTTTGAACTTTCTTGCAATCAGAGGCTACACTTGGCACAAAGCTGAAAAGTAAAGATACAATGATGATGCTACTGTAGTAACAACATCAAGACACAACAAAAGCAAAATAAAATTTTATTCATTGTGGGCTGCCTCCCAAAAGCGCTTTCTTTTATGCCTTTAAGCTAGGCATAATGCAAAGAGGAATCAATAATCATCATAATAATCGGAGTTATAAATTGCTTCAAATGGTTCCTCAACAAGTTCACTCTTGTTCCTTCTAGGAAAGGGGTACACACCTTTTGCCTTCCCGCGTAAGCGGATTTGTCCCTTACCTATATCGATGAAGCCTTTAACTGCTCGGAGGAAGTCCCTTCCAACCACTATATTTCCTTGGTTTGGCTTCATGATGAAGAAATCAACCATTGCAATCCCTTTAAGGAATGTGACTGGCACGTCTTTTATTCTTCCCTGGATCTCAGAAATATCTCCATTAGTGTGTTCATGATAAGATGATAATCTATCCATGTTAAATTTTAAAGAATCATGAACAATTTTTGGCATAGTAGAAACCATAGATCCAATATCACAATAAGCAAGGAAGTCTTGATTAAAGATGCTAATCCTAACAAAATATCTCTCTTATTGGGTTTGGGTTTCTCTACCTTCATCAAGTCTATAGCATCCATTATTTTCTCAATAGTAGCAAGTCTATCTATGACAGTATCAAAATTATGATCATAAACAAAGTAACTAGATAGACCATGTATAATTTCAAGAGCTCTAGCTTCATCACACTCTAGGAAATCTCCTTCAGCTATAATATCAAGAGAGTGTTTACACCATTTAAAAAGACCATGGTAAAAATTTCTAAGCACAATTTTTATAGGTATCCAAGGCATAATTCTCCTATGTGCATCAGAAATTCGGTCCCATGCCTTCTTCATGTTTTCTCCATTCCTTTGATGGAAATCTAGAACCTCTGATTCCCTCAAAGCACCAAACCCTAACATGCTTAACTAAACAGAAAGGACTACTAACAGAAAGGACACTAAAGCAAAAACTGAAAGGTAAGCTAACAAGACTAAAAAGCAAAGGTAAAAGATAGCGTGCAACTCCCCTATCTTGAAGAGTGGAGTCCCCGGCAACGGCGCCAGAAAACTTTGCTTGATGGCTTCTCGCCCCTCGTTGGTTACCCCAAGTGGAAGGTTTGAGATGCAGTGTAGCGGTAGTTTTCCCTTGGCAAAGATACCAAGGATTGAATTCCCCTGAGACTCCAAGGTTCAACAAGAAGGTGTCAACTGCTAGCGGCGCAACTAGTGATCGACTGGACCTGCACACAGATACAAATAACTTTGCTCCCAATGAGTACAGAGAGGTTGTCAATCCCTCCGGCCTTGTCGTTTACAAAGGATCAAACGCAAGAGATAATAGTGATAGGTATGATTGCAACTAGTAAGTAAGAACTGAAAGTAAATAGCGGATGTGATCAGTGATGGTAATATGGACCGGGGTCCCATGATGTTCACTAGTGATGTCTCTCTCCCAAAAGACGATAAAACAGCTAAGCGAGGTAAACAAATTACAGCTGGGCAATTGACAGGATTATGTGCGCAAACCAATGCTAACTATGCTGCAAGAAAGGTAGAGGCTCAAAAGAATGGGCGGTACGCCAAGGCAAGTAGACCGAAATCCATCTGCATCTACTACTAATCATCCACCTTGAGATATCTATCCAGAACATCTCGCTGGTATTAAGTTGCGAGTCCCACCCATAGTGTAAACTCAAAGCAACAGACAACTGCATTAAAAGAACTTTGCGTAAAGTAAACAATCCTTGCACCCGCGAGTACAAGCACCGTTGTTTTTCCCCTTGTGGCAACAACACATCCCCTAGACTCATGTTTCTGTCACTCAAGCTAGTCATCGAGGGGCATGAACCCACAATCAAGCATAACGTTCCCTCTTGGAGTTACTACCTACTACTTGGCCAAAGCAATAAACAGCAACGGAGAACATGCAAGAATTACTCAAGAACATAAATATAAAAGAGGTAAATCAAATATATTACTCAAACATAATCTCATAATCCATCGGATCCCAGCAAACTCATCATAGCAACAGCATAAGGATTACATATGTGCCTCGATCATGTAGGGCAGCTCACGAGGTCTAATCGGTGAAGAACAAAGAGGGGAGGAGAACATCACATAGCTACTGGTCATGGACCCATGGTCCAAGGGAGACTACTCACAACTCATCCGGGAGGCGTCCATGGTGGTGGAGAGGCTCCCGGTGGTGATCCTCCCCTCCGGCAGGGTGCCGGGAAGAGTTCTCCTGGTGCTCCCGATCTTGGAAGCGCGGCGGCGGCGGAACAGAGATGAGATCGTGAAAAAGGGTTCCGTCCTCGAGGGTTTCGGGACACGGTGTAAATATATGCCAAAGGGGGGCATCAGCGGAGGCCTGGGGGGCCAGGCGCCCCCCCGGCGCGGCCAGGAGGGGGGCCGCGCCCCCAGGGCGCCTGGAGCCCTGGTGGCCCCCCTCCGGCCCTACTTTGGCCGCATGGAAGCTTCCGGAACGCTGATTTTTTATATATTTTTCCCGGAATTTTTCTGGCAGTTTACGTAATGGGAAAAACCTGAAATACAAAAACAGCAGAAAACAGAAACTGGCACTGGGGTGCACTGAGTTAATAGGTTAGTCCAAATATGATCAAAAGTGTATGGAAGTGCATAAATATCATAGCAATATCACACAAAAGAGGCATGGAGCAAGCAGAAATTATAGATACGTTTTGGACGTATCAAGATACCATACTTGAGATCATTACAAAATGTGCTTATGTCTTTAAGTCGTGCCCCGACACGTAGGCGACATAGTCGCATCCTTGGCATTATAAGTTGGTATTCAGAGTCTTCTCCGACCTAGGAGCCCCCTGATTGATCGAACCGCTAACGGTTGAGTCTAGGTACACACAAAAATGTTTTGAGTCCTATATATATATTGGAGAGTAGGATTTCTTTTTACTCCTCATACCCTTCATCGCTCTGGTGAGGACTCCTGACGTTGTTCTATCTCCTCTACTCTCAAAAATTCTCCAAATTTTTTTAGGAACACGCGGGTATTGTTTGGATTGTTCCGATATCTTTGTGACGAGAACATTGTTCTCGATGCCTCCTGTCTTTTAGGGGTTGTGGCAGTGTCCCGGGGAGTTGAGCTCCGAGGTGTTGTCGTCACAAATGTATCGTAGCGGTTCTAGAATACCAGAGATGGCCGACATCGAAAACTCTTCTATGCATGTCTGGTGGTGAGATAACCCCGACGTCACCCAGTACTGGGGAGATAGTTCGGGAGTATTGCCATAGCTAGTATAGCGGATGCGTTTCGAAGGTCCGAGGTAAACATTTTCCGAAGATGACTGGTTATGTGTTGACGAATGGATACAACTGGATGTAGGTTTAGAGTTGAGTGCGCGGTGCTTCCCCTGTATCCCCAACACCAGATTGCATAACCGGAAAGCTTCGGGAATTAATAGGTGGGTTTCAAGTAGCTCGTAGTTAATCTTCCAACGGGTGCATAGTATGAGGTTTGGGGTTCAACATCTAGTGAAGAGGTTTCAAGGGCGTTGCTCCAATTGGGAGTTGCATCTTAAAGGGTCCTTGGCTATGCTGATCCGGGGATTGCGAGACCCTTTGTAACACGTGCCATGGGGCATTCAGCACGAACATGTGGGACGAAACTTCTATTATGTATTTGTTCCTTCTGTACCTTGTTGTTTCATTTTATCATTTTGTTCTCCCAAGTGGCTTCTCGACAAGTTGTTGTACCATTAATCTATGGAATTCATTCGTTCAATTTTTTTTCGAATGTTCACTGTGAAGACTACATGTTGCTTATATCTAGCCATTGATTCAGCTTATCTATTGATTGCTTCAATGGCTAACAGTTGTCATCATCTTCAGGATGGCACCTAAGAAGGTTCCCAACCCAAACTGTCGTGGAATTGTCACGGCAGATGTCCTAGTGTGAGGACTTAGTCGTGATGCCAACACATCTATGTGGTAGCTTGAGAGGGGTTGAGAAGAATTGAGAGACGCAACACACGACAAGGATTTAGATAGCTTCGGGCCCCGGGAAACATCATCAGGTAATAGCCCTACATGCTGTTTGAGGCTAGGTCTCATTATGATCCTCATGGGGGCGCCGGTTTACCGGCTCTTTGTGTCTAGCCCTAGAGATTATGGCGCCTCTAACTTGAAAACTTGTCCTTCTTTGGGGAGCCCTGTCCCTCCTTATATATGTTGAAGGGGCGGGTTACATGACTAGTCCTAGTAGGATTAGGATTACTCTATTACAAGGAGCCCTAGTCTTGCTTCCTTTGTAGGAGAATATTCCTCGTGCTTTCTTCATAAACCGGCCCACCATAACATGAGCCGGCCTTTCATGAACTGCCCGTTGGGCCACCAGGTCTTGTCGCTCCTCTGACCCACCTGTCGGATTACCAATGAATCGTAAATCGCCAGGTCAAAGTGGGTCGCCTGTGAATTGCCAAACTCCAGCCGGTTCATACATCTGGTGGTTTATACCACGGGGTATATCCCCGACATTAGACCCCAGTTTAGCTTGGATTTATCCATGGTAAACTTATGCTGTAAAATAAACACAAGAACAAATTTGACAGGTTGTGCTCCGGATTAAGAATTCTTGTAAACCGGCACCTGACCATCCTTAAGTCCATGTCCTTTCCTTCTTCTAAAAAATCCGGGTCGACAGACCAGCTTCATAATCAACTTGCTTGCATAAGAAATATTGTAAATCAAGAATCCATTTGGATCGGCCTTCCATGCTCTGATTTGACAAATAATATTGGTCTTCAAATATTCAATTGATATCCAGCCGGCTTGAAGATGCCGGTTTATGATTACCACCATTGCCGGGTTATAAAAACTGATAATTCCGGGTCATGACTGTTTATAGATGCTGGGTTATGATTGTTGCCAACGCCGGGTCACACAATTAATCTTCTTGATTTGCCCAAAACAGAAAATTTGAAGATGTTCCTTCTTTATATGCATATTACCTGTAGGCCCCAAGTCTTAAGAGGAGAACATAGTGATATCTTAAGACTTGTTTGAATATAAATGTTGCAACCTTGAAGAAATCCAGATTGTTCATCCCAGTCACTAGTAAAAAACTGAATACTCCATATTATGTAGCCCCCAAGTGTCAGGTTGTCATGCTTGCAGCAACCCGGGACTTGTAATTGCCTGATGCTCAAAAACTTCAACCAGTGTAGCCCCCAAGGGCCGGGTTATTATGTACTCCCTCCGTCCCATAATGTAAGACGTTTTTTGACACTAGTGTAGTGTCAAAAAGCGTCTTACATTATGGGACGGAGGGAGTAATAATGAGCAGGGACTTTGTATGTACTTCATTGAAAATAACATTATATAATGTAACTCCCATCATGGGGTTTGAACCCATGTCCACAAGGTTAAGAGATTTGTGCTTTACCAACTGAGTAGTGGACCCTTCAATATAATGGATTAATACTTGTGTACCTTGAATTGTTGACAGGAGCAATTGGTAGCTCCCAAGGGCCGGCTCATTATGATGTGATGAGTCGGGTCTTCAATAAGGTGAACAAAAAATGACTTTGCATTAGCCCCCAAGTGCCATGGTGCATGCTGGCAGTGACATGGGACTTGTGTATTTGATGTAATCTCAATTTAAATAATGTAGCCCCCAAGTGTCAGGTCATAAGCCTGCAGCGACTCGGGACTATTCCTTCAATTGTAGAATAAATCATTTCCATTGATAATATGATAGCCATTGCGCTAAAGCGACTTTGAAAACCTTAATCATAATACTGGTTATTGATAACCATAATAAAAATCCAGCCATGTTGGCTATTTAAAGATTTGAATAATATAACCCGGTTTGAAGACCGGTTCCAGTGATGTTTGATCACACGGTTGGTTTTACCAAGCTAGTGTAGTGAGGATGATAACCCAAAATCTGAACATTGGTGATTATTATTGATTGCCGGTTTATAAACAAAACCAAGCCGGGTTAATAAACACCGGTCATTATCTTATCTGGCGACTTATCATCAAAAGCCAGGCCGGTTTAATAAACGCCGGTCATTATCATATCTCATACTAGCGACTTATAGTCAAAAGCCAGGCCGGTTTAATAAACACCGGTCATTATCTGTAGATAGTACTGGCAATTTATAATCAAACCAGACCAGGTTCTGTAAACGCAGGTGTAGTGGCAACTTATAGTCATCCACTCCCTGAATCAATGGACTTGGATGAATGCCAATGACCTTGTAGATAAAGATTTATAAAACATAAAAAATAAATTTTTTGGGCAAATAGACCATGTAGTCGAGGCTTTTTACGAGCTGCCAAGCTCCAAATTCGAGGCTTTTTATGAGCTGCCAGGCTACTGTCATTAACCATTTTGCAAAGCCTGTTAAGAAGGTCCTCAATCCTTAACCAAATCATCAATGTTCAATGCTACCAAGTTCAAAAACCTGTAAAGATTGACTTGTGTAATCACTTGATGATCGTCAATTTAACGTTGCCAAGTTTAGGGTCTATAAAGATTGACTTGTGTATACGTTCGACGGGTCGTACCAGGTTTACCTGGACGGAGTGACTTACTTGATGCAGGCAGGCTAATCCGGGGTTTTAGGTGTATACACCAAGCTTCCAATCCGTGTTTACTACAAGGGTTGTCAACTCGTTGATGTCTTGCATCAAGAGCCCCCAGGTAGCATTTGAGCTATGCTCGTTGGGGCCTATGTTTGAGTTGTGCTAGGCATCAAAATTCTCCTTTGCCCCTCATCATCATGTGGGAATTGCCGAAGCAACCAAAGCTATGCTCTTATGATGGCCTTGATGTGGTCGCCGGTTTAAGAGGCCATAGGAACTCCCTTGCACACAGAAGCCCCTATGTGACAAACTCTTATGATGGTCTTGGTTTGGTCCAGATCAGGAGGGTAGTCAGAACTGCACTTTATAAACAAAAGCCCCCATGTGACATATTTCTGAGCTGTGCTCGCCGGGTACCTATGTTTGAGTTGTGCTGTGCAACAAACTCTCTTTGGTCCCCTTAATTTTTCCTGAGAACTCAAACTTGCGAGAGATTATTCTTTTGAACCAGAAATTCTTAAACCGGATATTGAGAGCATCAAAGCATCATGGGAGACATCTTTCCCTTGAACCGGATCTTAAACCGGAATTTTCATTTTCAGCTGGAATTATTCTGACGGCCTGTAAACTCAACTTGCGAGAGAGTAATTCTTTTTAAACCAGGAGATTCTTTAACCGGATTTGAGAGCTTCAGAGCTTTATAAGAAACAAATTTGCCTTGAACCGGATTGTGACCGGATATTTGAGAGCTTCAGTAAGACTGATGTCCTTTGAGTTTTCATCAATATAGCAGTTGCCTTCGGGACCGGGTTATCATTCCCTTCAACGTCATGGGGTTCTTGAATTTGCTGAGACTGGCAAGACTTGCTGAGTCATATCATTGTAGCCCCCGAGTCTTGAGACTACTCGAGGAGTTGGCTTGAGACTCTCCATATTTGACCATAGCAGAAAGTGTCCATCATTCCTGTTGATAGCGCGATATGAATCCATTGAAAATTGAGGTGACTGCGGCGGGTTATCATTGATCCCGTATGAACCGTGTCAGCAACTCGGCCAATGGTTCCTTCCAACTGGTGATTTGAAGTTAACCAAACTGTAGTGGCGGCAACTTGTACGCCTGCCGCTTGAGCCACCCAATGCGGACGGCGGTTGATATTATATGATAATTTGTCTCCATTTTGTTGAAAGAAAACCGGGCTACCCAAGCTGTGACTTGCTCATACTCAATAAACAGCTCGTGTAGACAGGTGCAGCCCGGTATGTTGATGTAGACCAGGCCGCAAGAGACCGCGGCATTATAAGCCGGCGCGGACGGGCGAGTCAATCATAGACGCGGTCCCGACAAGTCTGATGTAAACCGGGCCATAAGGGCGGCGTCTTGCACACGTCCATTCACCGTGTAATGTGGCACAGACGAACGCCGGGCAGGACGTTGCTAGCGCGTGCTTCGTACCCATGGTATAAACCATGTTTATAATAAATAATTGTCCTGCATATTAAAATATACGGATCAAAGCAACTGTTTTCTTGAGGAGAACAATATATACCAAGAAAATAGATTTAGACGGATATCTCCTGATGTATTTGGACCTTATGATCCTCATCAATGTCCGTTAGCCAACCCGACATGTTGAGTAGGCCGGACCGCAGGGTGGACAGTAAAACGACCGCAGCATCAGAGGCAGCACAGACATATGAGTCGGCCGCAGTGTTGTAAGCCGGCGTGGACGGGCGAGTTACTCGCAGGCACGGTAAGCCTTGCAGACGGGCGAAGTTGATGTAGACCGGGCCATATAGACGACGACTTATGTACGTCCGCTCTTATGGTAGCATGGCATGGATGAAAAACTGATGTAGAATATTGCTAGCGCATGCTTCGTGCCCACAGTATAATGCCTCATTTATAATGAATAATTGCCCTGCGAAACAATATTGCAGACGAAGGCAAAAATAAATGTTCTTTTGACAAAAACAATATTCGCTAGGCTTAGATGGATATCACCTGACCCGCCCGGAGGATAAATGATCCGTTCAACACTTGCAGAGGCAGTTCAACCGTAGACCGCCGTGGCGGCTCAGTACAGCCCCGACGGCTCAACGCGGTGGTGGCGGCTCAGCAGGACCAGTTGGTTGTCTGCGGCGTTGTAAACCGATGCGGACGCGTGAACCGCCACGAGGGCAGATGAGCGAGTCGTCCGTGATGTTGTAAGCCGGCGCGGACGAGAAAGTCGGCGGAAACATCGGAAACGGCTCGGATGCGGGCGGGTGTTTATCAAGTAGTGCAGCACAGACGATCATCAGCGGTGACTGATGTCAGTGCGCTCCCTCCATCCGTAGTATAACAATAATTTTACCTGTGTACAAAAAACACCATAGGGCAGTATAATGGTACTTAGAGAAATTAAAATGTATTGATAAAATAGATATGAGAGATAACACCTGATTTTGTTTTTGGATGAAGTGACTGTATGGCAATTTGACCAGATGGTGGCCTTCACGTCCAAACAACGACGCATCCATTGAGTTTTTTAAGTGGGTCTTGCCCCCTGAATAGCGCCTTGAACCTTGAGCGTCCTTGTCAACTTGGCTCTTTTGTAAACAGTACTCAACTAGTACTACTCCGTGACTAATTTTGCCTCATTCAGTTAGTACCAAATGACCACTCCATGATTGATGTCTGTTGGTTTTCATATTCGAAGCATAGTGGTGAAAAGTTTCGAGACCGCGGCCTCAAGACCCGATCCTTGAAACATTGACGTCTTGTAACGCCGCACAGCCATCGATAACTCGGAGCAGTACGGAGCAGGCGACGCTCAAGGCAGAGGCAACGCCAGTGGATGCAGCGACGGGAAATGCTCGTCGGCACTCATCGGAAACTGTGGCTTGAGGCTGAAACGGTGACCCGGCGTGGTAGTGATGCACGTCAGAGGCAGGCTCGGAGTCGAGGGCGATTCAGAGTAAGCCCATAGAGTCGAGGGTGACACGGATCGGGCCGACCCCCTGGCGAGTCGGTGATGTGCATGCACAAACTTGGCGACGGGGTGGCTCGGCGTGGTCCGGCTATGGAGGCGTTGCGGCTTGAGGAAACCCAGCACCCGGAGACCTCGCGCCGAGATGGGCGCGTAATACAGTGTGATGGCGCAGCGGCGACTCCGCGCAGCTACGGCTTAAGAGGCGGCCGGTCGGCTTGAAGAGCCAGAGGCGAGACGAGACGGCGCCAGCGACGACGGAGGTCAGCGGGTTGAGACGGGGTGCGGCGACGTCTTGGTACGCCGGGCCTGCGGCAACAAGGCATAGCGAGCCGACAGCGGTGTGGCTTGAGTGACGACTTAGCGGAGTCGAGGTAGCTTGGGAGGCCGTGGTTCCTCAGCAGCAGAGGCGGGATGGTTTGGAGGAGCCAGTCCGAGGCAGGCCATAGCAGCGGCTCGGTGCGCCGGTGATGACGGCGCTGGGCCGGCGACTCAACACCTGCGCGGCTCGGAGAAGGCTGCAACAGCGGCTTGTGCTAAGGGCAGGTCCGTAGCGGCGGCTCGACGGAGAAAACGACTCACTGGCTTAGACCACTTCAGCAGAGGTAGGGGCGCTCAGGGACGACCCGGCGGCGATGACGAGGAGACGGAATCAATCCGCGTCCACACCACAATCCTATCTTTTTTCCGGGTCGTGGTCGTTTCGATGGCTTTTCCCTTTTTTTTACCTTCCATGATTTTGGCTCAGATAACATAGCCGAAGATGTACTAGTACTTGAGATCCTTGGACGTAACAAAACAATCGGGACTTGGCCTTGTGCGTTTTGATGACTTGCTCCCATCGGACTCGGCAAATCAACGTTTGACCGAGATGGCGACTCTAACCATGCTGGTTACAGGCGAGTTGCAGACAAAGATTTGATGCACCGGTGAAACCCGGCAAAAAAGTCGGTGACGCACAGACGCAACTCTAAATTTTCTTGAACCTTGAATCTCCCAGGTCTTAAATCCGGATTGATAAGTTTGAAGCTGATACAAATCCTTCTGAACCAACTTTCTTCATCAGAAAAATTGCAAACTCCTTGAACCCTGGGGTGATCCCTCCAAGAACTCATCACCACCGTGCGCATGCCCCACGATGGGCGCCAACTGTCATGGAATTGTCACGGAAGATGTCCTAGTGTGAGGACTTAGTCGCGAGGCCAACGCATCTATGTGGTAGCTTGAGAGGGGTTGAGCGGAATTGAGAGACGCAACACACGACAAGGATTTAGACAGCTTCGGGCCTCGGGAAACATCATCCGGTAATAGCCCTACATGCTGTTTGAGGCTAGGTCTCATTATGATCCTCATGGGGGCGCCGGTTTACCGGCTCTTTGTGTCTAGCCCTAGAGATTATGGCGCCTCTAACTTGTGAAAACTTGTCCTTCTTTGGGGAGCCCTGCCCCTCCTTATATATGTTGAAGGGGCGGGTTACATGACTAGTCTTATTAGGATTAGGATTACTCTATTACAAGGAGTCCTAGTCTTGCTTCCTTTGTAGGAGAATATTCCTTGTGCTTTCTTCATAAACCGGCTCACCATAACATGAGCCGGCCTTTCATGAACCGCCCATTGGGCCACCGGATCTTGTCGCTCCTCTGACCCGCCTGTTGGATTACCAATGAATCGTAAACCGCCAGGTCAAAGCGGGTCGCCTGTGAATTGCCAAACTCCAGGCGGTTCATACATCCGGCGGTTTATACCGCGGGGTATATCCCCGACACAAACCAAGAGGGTGAAGAAGAGCGTTCTCCTGAGCGTCCTCCTTCCCCTCCTCCTCCGTCTGAGGCATGGAGAGCGATTATGCAGGCAACCAACCAGAACACTCAGATGCTCATGCAAATGATGTAGAGTTTTCAAGCAAATCAAGGCAATCAAGGGAACCAAGGCCAAGGAAATATGTTCAATCAACCTCACTTTGCGACTCTCAACCAATTCTTGGCAAACCAACCAAAGTCTTTCAGTTACTGTGTGGACCCGCTAGATGCTGAAGATTGGATGACATACATCAAGAAGCACTTTGAATGCAGTAACATCAGACCTGAGGATTATGTCAAGTTTGCCACTTTCCAACTCAAAGATCAAGCTGCAGATTGGTGGCAACAGTACAAAGACTCCAGAGGTGGTCGTGAGATCTCGTGGATTGACTTCTGCAGAGATTTCCGTCCTCATCACATTCGAACTAGTGTCATTGAAGGCATGCGTGAGCAATTCCGCAACCTGAAGCAAGGCACCATGTCCGTGTATCAATACAATGTCAAGTTTCAGAATCTTGCCCGTTATGCAAAGCAAGACATCCCCGATGCCAAGAGCAAGATATACCAGTTCCGAGGTGGTCTGAAAGATGAACTCCAACTTGCTCTCTCCTTGTTCGAGCCGGATGAATTTGACCAATTCTACAATATGGCTCTCAAGCAAGAGGCAGCTCAGCTTAAGTGTGAAGCTTCCAAAAAGAGGATAAGAGATGTTGTTCACTCCTCCTCTTCCTCTCAAGTGGTTGCCAAGCAGCAGAAGTTCTGGCTACCGCCTCCTCCAATGCTCCGTCCTCCAAGCAACAACAAGCACTCAGGTGGTAGTGGATTCTCCCACCCACCCAACCCAAGCAACCAGTCCAGGCCTCCGTTCCAAGCTCCAAGACCAAGCGGTCCTTATTATCGGCCACTTTCAGAAGTTACTTGCAACAAGTGTGGTCAGAAGGGTCACTATGCAAACAAGTGTCCAAACCCAAGGCGCCTTCCGCCTCCTCCACCTGTCAGTAATGCTATTGTCAAGCACAATCCCAAGTCAACAAGAGTGAACCTGATGAATGCAGCTCAAGCAGAGAATTCTTCCGATGTGGTAATTGGTAATCTTCCAGTTAACTCAATTCCTGCTAAAGCCTTGTTTGATTCGGGTGCAACACTTTCTTTTATTTCAAGACCATTTGTTGCCAAGCATGAATTCGTCACTCAAGTGTTGCCAAAACCATTGAATATTATTTCTCCCGGATTGCAAATGTCCTCTCGAGTGCATGTTCCGGATATATCCATTCACATGGGCGACAACAGTTTTCTGGTTTCTCCGGTTGTTCTCGGTAACTCCGACATTGATCTAATTCTTGGAATGGATTGGCTTTCCAAGCATGATGCAAATATTGATTGTGCAAACAAGGAGGCCAAGCTAACTCATCCTGACGAAGACGTGATTATCTTCGCAGCTCGAGATAACACAATCGGGCTATTCTCCCTCAATGATAAGGGCGAGATTAATGCCATATCTCAGATTCCGGTGGTTTGCAAATATGAGGATGTATTCCTTGAAGAGCTTCCAGGCATGCCTCCCAACCATCTAGTTGAATTCATCATTGAACTTGAACCTGGTACCGAGCCAGCCTGTCGGCATCCGTACAAGCTTTCTTCTGATGAGTTGAAGGAGCTGAAGAAACAACTTGATGAGCAAGAACGAATGGGTCTATTTAGACCAAGTACTTCTCCTTTGGGCTGTGGTGTTTTATTTGTCAAGAAGAAGGATGGCACGGAGCGCCTTTGCATTGATTACCGGCCATTGAACAAGAAGACAATAAAGAATAATTACCTGCTCCCCAATATCAATGAATTGTTCAAGCAGCTCAAAGGAGCCAAGGTTTTCTCGAAACTTGATCTCCGGATGGGCTACCATCAGATTCGTATCCGTGAAGAGGATATTCCCAAGACCGCATTCAGAACAAGCTATGGCTCCTATGAATACACGGTCATGTCTTTCGACCTTGCAAATGCTCCACCCACCTTCTCTCGGATGATGCACTTCATATTCAACCCCTACACCAATGAATTCGTGCTCGTCTACCTCGATGATATCTTGGTATTCTCCAAGAATGAAGAAGACCATGCCAAGCACCTCCGTTTGGTCCTTGACAGGCTCCGTGAGCACCGGTTCTATGCGAATTTCTCCAAGTGTGAATTCTGGCTTGATAAAGTCCTCTATCTTGGTCATAATATCTCTGTCGAGGGCATTTCAGTTAACCACGAGAAGGTTGAAGCTATTGTCAACTGGGAACCTCCTCAGAATGTCAAACAACTCCGAAGCTTCCTTGGTCTCGCAAGCTATTGCAGAAGGTTCGTTGAAAACTTCTCCAAGATTGCCAAGCCTCTTTCCAACCTATTGCAGAAGAATGTCAAGTACTCGTGGACTCCTGATTGTGATGTGGCATTCAAGACACTCAAAGAGAAGCTCATTTCTGCTCCGGTTCTTACTCATCCGGATGAGTCCAAGCCTTATGAAGTCGTTTGTGATGCTTCATTGCAAGGTCTTGGTGGTGTTCTCATGCAAGACAAGAAGATCGTTGCAAACACTTCACATCAGCTTAAACCAAATGAGAAGAATTACCCCACACATGATCTTGAGCTAGCAACAGTTGTTCATGCCTTGATCACGTGGAGACACCTTCTGTTGGGCAGAAAAGTGGACATCTTCACCGATCACAAGAGCTTGAAGTACATCTCCACCCAGCCAAACCTTAACCTTCGCTAGACTTGTTGGGTTGAAATGATTCAAGCGTACGATTCAAGCATTGAGTATACTCCTGGCAAGGCCAATGTCATTGCAGATGCCTTGAGCAGAAAGGCTTACTGCAACAGTCTCCTCATCAAACCGTTCCAACCCGAGAATTTTTGAATCATTCAGGAAGCTCAACCTCGAAGTTGTTCCGCAAGGATTTCTTGCCAGCCTTCAAGTCGCTCCTACCTTGGAAGATCAAATCCGTGAGGCCCAACTCAGTGACGCTATGGTGCAGAAAGTGAAACATGGTATTGCTAAGGGTACTCCAAAGTACAAGTGATATCGCATTGATGACAGAGACACTTTGTTCTTTGAGAACAGAATTATGGTTCCCAAAGGTGATCTCAGAAAGCTCATAATGAACAAAGCACATGACTCACTCCTCTCGATACATCCAGGAAGCTCCAAGATGTACCATGACCTCAAGCAATCATATTGGTGGACTCACATGAAAAGGGAGATTGCCCAACTCATGAATGAGTGTGATGTCTGCAGAAGAGTGAAGGCAGAGCATCAACGTCCAGCCGGACTCCTTCAACCTCTACCTATTCCCGAGTGGAAATTCGGTCACATTGAGATGGATTTCGTCATCGGTTTTCCCAAGTCTAAGTGAGGGAATGATGCTATCTTTGTTGTGATTGAAAAGCTAACCAAAGTGGCCCATTTTCTTCCAGTCAAAGAATCCATCAATACAGCTTAGCTGGCAGAGCTGCACACCTCCATAATTGTCTCTTTGCATGGCATTCCTCAAGTGATCTCCTCACACCGTGGAAGCTTGTTCACTTCCAAGTTCTGGGATTCTTTTCAGTCAGCCATGGGCACAAAGATTCGCTTCAGCACTGCGTTTCACCCTCACACTAGTGGTCAAGTCGAAAGAGTGAACTAAATCCTTGAAAATATGCTCAGAGCTTGTGTCATCTCCTTCGATATGAAAAGGGAAGATTGCCTTCCATTTGCCGAATTCTCCTACAACAACAGCTTCCAAGCAAGTGCATGCAAAGCTCCGTTTGAAATCCTTTATGGCAAAAAGTGTCGTACCCCTCTCAACTGGTCCAAGACTGGTGAACGTTAACTCCTTGGAAATGATTTGATCTCAGAAGCCGAAGAAATGTGCAAAGTCATATGTGAGAATCTCAAGGCCACGCAATCTCGTCAAAAGAGCTACTATTACGGCAAGCATCGTGACTTGGCTTTCGACATTGGCGATCATGTCTATCTCTGTGTTTCTCCCATGAAGGGCACTCAGAGGTTCGGTATCAAGGGCAAGCTTGCTCCAAGATACGTGGGTCCTTTCAAGATTCTTGGCAAGAGAGGCAATCTAGCCTACCAACTCGAGCTTCCCTCCAACTTTGCAAATGTGCACGATGTGTTTCACGTGTCTCAACTCCGCAAGTGCTTCAAGACGCCCGAACACACCATTCCTTTTGAAGAGATTGATCTTCAGCAAGACTTGTCTTACCGTGAGCACCCCGTTGCTATCCTTGAAGAAACTGAGCGCAAGACCCGCAACAAGTCCATCAAATTCTTGAAAGTGAAGTGGTCACACCATACCAACCGAGAAGCTACATGGTAACGAGAAGATCTTCTCCGTTCCGAGTATCTTGCCTTCTTTGAGTCCTAGATCTCGGGAAGAGATCTTTTTGTAGTGGAGGAGAGTTTGTAACGCCCCGGATGTAACAATTCCATTTATGGCAATATAATCTTCGTTGACTTAATCAATTCCATTCTGGGCTCTTCCTTCATTTCGGGTTTCTTCGTTTTGCCGTGTGCATGTGTGCATATCATCCATGTCATCTCATCATGTGCATTGCATTGCATTCGTGTTGTCTCTTGCACCCGGTCATGCTCGTCTTTTCCCGTTGCCCGTTTTGAGTTCCGACACTCACACACGTGCCCGTGTCACCTCCGAGTCCTTCTTTCGTATGTGGCCGTAAAACGTTCTCGGAATGAGGTGAGACTTGTCGTACGTTGTTGTTTTAGTATGTGGAGACCGCCTGTCAAGTTTCGTCGCGTGATACGTCCATTTTGCATCATGCTTATATGTTGATATTTATTGCATTATGGGCTGTTCATACATGTTTTGTCACAATACTTATGCCTTTTCTCTCTTATTTTACAAGGTTTACATGAAGAGGGGGAATGCCGACAGCTGGAATTCTGGGCTGGAAAAGGAGCAAACTCTGGAAACCTATTCTGCACAACTCCAAAAGCCCTGAAACTCCACAGAACGTCGTTTTGGAAAATATAATAAATATCCGGCGAAAGAAACCCATGAGAGGGGCTACCGGCTGGCCTCGAGGGTGGGGGTGCGCCCCCCTTCCCAGGGCGCGCCCCCTGCCTCGAGGGCCAGCCGGCAGGCCCCCGGTGCCCATCTTCTCTTATATGAAGCGTTTTGACCTGGAAAAAATTAGCAGGAGGCTTTTGGGACCAGACGCCGCCGTCTCGAGGCGGAAACCAATCTAGGGCTCCGACAGAGTTGTTCTGCCGGGGATACTTCCCTCCGGGAGGGGGAAATCATCACCACCGTCATCACCAACAACTCTCCCATCTTGGGGAGGGCTATCTTCATCAACATCTTCACCAGCACCATCTCCTCTCAAACCCTAGTTCATCTCTTGTATCCAATCTTTGTACCCAAACCTCAGATTGGTACCTGTGGGTTGCCAGTAGTGTTGATTACTCCTTGTAGTTGATGCTAGCTGGTTTATTTGGTGGAAGATCATATGTTCAGATCCATTATGCATATTAATACCCCTCTGATCAAGAACAATATTATGTCTTGTGAGTAGTTACTTTTGTTCCTGAGGACATGGGAGAAGTCTTGCTATTAGTAGTCATGTGAATTTGGTCTTCGTTCCATATTTTGATGAGATGTATGTTGTCTCTCCTCTAGTGGTGTCGTGTGAACGTCTGATGGGGAACGTAGTATTTTAAAATTTGCCTACGATCATGCAAGATCTATCTACTAGATGCATAGCAACGAGAGGGAAACGTGTGTCTACGTACCCTCGTAGACCGGAAGCGGAAGCGTCAAGTGACGCGGTTGATGTAGTCGAACTTCTTCGCGATCCAACCGATCAAGCACCGAACGTATGACACCTCCGCGTTCAGCACACGTTCAGCTTGATGACGTCCCACGAGCTCTTGATCCAGTTGAGCTTCACGGGAGAGTTTCGTCAGCACGACGGCGTGGTGACGGATATGATGTATCTACCGGCGCAGGGCTTCGCCTAAGCACTGCGACGGTATGACCGAGGTGTGTTTCTGTGGAGGGGGCACCGCACACGGCTAGAACAATTCAACTTGTGTGTCATTAGGTGCCCCTGCCCCCGTATATAAAGGAGCAAGGGGGGAGGCCGGCCGGCCCTCCTATGGTGCGGCTAGGGAGCAATCCTACTAGGAATAGGATTGCAATCCTATTCCTAGTAGGAGTCCACCAATGAAGGAAGGGGGGGGGGAGGAAAGAGAGGGAGAGGGAGAGGGAAAGTGGGGCCGCGCCCCCTTCCCCTAGTCCTATTCGGACTCCTCCTAGGGAGGGGGCGCGCCACCTCCTGGATGCTGCCCTCTCTCTCCCCTATGGCCCACCAGGGCCCATCATTCCCCCGGGGGGTTCCGGTAACCCCCCCGGCACTCCGGTAAATTCCGAAACTTTCCAGAACACTTCCGGTGTCCGAATATAGTCGTCCAATATATCATTCTTTATGTCTCGGACATTCCGAGACTCCTCGTCATGTCCGTGATATCATCCGGGACTCCGAACTACCTTCGGTACATCAAAACTCATAAACTCATAATACCGATCGTCATCAAACGTTAAGCGTGCGGACCCTACGGGTTCGAGAACTATGTAGACATGACCGAGACTCATCTCCGGTCAATAACCAATAGCGGAACCTGGATGCTCATATTGGCTCCTACATATTCTATGAAGATCTTTATCGGTCAAACCGCATAACAACATACGTTGTTCCTTTTGTCATCGGTATGTTACTTGCCCGAGATTCGATCGTCGGTATCTCTATACCTAGTTCAATCTCGTTACCGGCAAGTCTCTTTACTCGTTCCGTAATACATCATCTCGTGACTAACTCATTAGTCATTTGCTTGCAAGGCTTATTATGATGTGCATTACCGAGAGGGCCCAGAGATACCTCTCCGACACTCGGAGTGACAAATCCTAATCTTGATCTATGCCAACACCACGAATACTTTCGGAGACACCTGTAGAGCATCTTTATGATCACCCAGTTACGTTGTGACGTTTGATAGCACACAAGGTGTTCCTACGGTATTCGGGAGTTGCATAATCTCATAGTCATAGGAACATGTATAAGTCATGGAGAAAGCAATAGCAGTAAAACTAAACGATCATAGTGCTTTGCTAACGGATGGGTCTAGTCCATCACATCATTCTCCTAATGATGTGATCCCGTTGATCAAATGACAACTCATGTCTATGGCTAGGAAACATAGCCATCTTTGATCAATGAGCTAGTCTAGTAGAGGCATACTAGGGACATACTATTTTGTCTATGTATTCACACATGTATCAAGTTTCCGGTTAATACAATTCTAGCATGAATAAAAGACATTTATCATGATGTAAGGAAATACAAATAACATCTTTATTATTGCCTCTAGGGCATATTTCCTTCAGTCTCCCACTTGAACTAGAGTCAATAATCTAGATTACAAAGTGATGATCCTCACAACCATGGAGTCCTGGTGGTGATCATGTTTTGCCCGTGGAAGAGGCTTAGTCAACGGGTCTGCAACATTCAGATCCGTATGTATTTTGCAAATTTCTATCTCTCCCTCCTTGACTAGATCGCGGATGGAATTGAAGCGTCTTTTGATGTGCTTTGTTCTCTTGTGAAACCTGGATTCCTTCGCCAAGGCTATTGCTCCAGTGTTGTCACAAAAGATTTTCATTGGACCCGATGCACTAGGTATTACACCTAGATCGGATATGAACTCCTTCATCCAGACTCCTTCATTTGCTGCTTCCGAAGCAGCTATGTATTCCGCTTCACACGTAGATCCTGCCACGACGCTCTGCTTGGAACTGCACCAACTGACAGCTCCACCGTTCAATAAAAATACATATCCGGTTTGTGACTTAGAGTCATCCGGATCAGTGTCAAAGCTAGAATCGACGTAACCGTTTACGACGAGCACTTTGTCACTGATACGTCCAAAACGTATGTAATGCAATGATAACCCATGGAAATCCGAGCTAATTAGGACAAGGTGCGAGCGCTATTGGTATTCGATGCATGATGCTTGCAACTTATAGGATGTCTTATGCATGACACATATGAAGTACTACTACCGTTGACAAAATTGCTTCCATGTTTTCAAAATAAAAAATTCTAGCACATAACCATTCTTTTACTTTTATGTTGAGTCTCCACCTTCTTTTAAAAGCACCAACTACTGAGAGTATGATTGTCATTCTGAGTGTAACGTGCATTGTCCCGAAGTAGCATTGTCTTTTGCATGATTGTGATATCGTTTATTTTGAAATCATTGTATCTAGTCATCACTTAAACCTTGAAGGTGCCCCTGCATTTATGTTTTGCTTCACTAAAGGGGGCAAGCTAGATATCACTTTATCATATTTGCACATCATGTTCATTGCAAATCTTTTTGATGCTTCAATGTCATATTGTAAAACTTTCAGTCATTTGTGATTTTCTCATGAGGCAAGTTAATTACTATAGAATCATTGTCTCAGTAAGCTTTTGTCATATGACTATGAATAAGTCCTATATGGTTAATAGCATGTCACCACAGAAATTATTCTTGTTATCATTTACCTACTCGAGGACGAGCAGGAATTAAGCTTGGGGATGTTGATACGTCCAAAACGTATCTATAATTTCTGCTTGCTCCATGCCACTTTTGGGTGATATTGCTATGATATTCATACACTTCCATAAACTTTTGATCATATTTGGACTAACTTACTAATCCAGTGCACCCCAGTGCCAGTTTCTGTTTTCGGCTGTTTTTGTATTTCAGGTTTTCACGTTACGAGAACTGGCAGGAAAATCCAGAAAAATTATATAAAAAATCAGCGTTCCGGAAACTACCGTGCGTCCGAAGGGCAGCCGGGAGGGGGGGGGGGCCCCAGGGCTCCAGGCGCCCTGGCGGCGCCCCCCCCCTGGGCCGCGCCGGGGGGGGCGCCTGGGCCCCCCGAAGCTTCCCCGATGCCCCCCTTTGGCATATATTTAAAGCGTCCTCCGAAACCCTCAGAACAGAAACTCTTTTCGCGATCCCATCTCTGTTCCGCCGCAGCCGCCACTTCCAAGATCGGGAGCACCAGGAGAACTCTTCCCGGCACCCTGCCGGAGGGGAGGATCACCACCGGGAGCTTCTCCACCACCATGGACACCTCCCGGATGAGTCGTGAGTAGTCTCCCTTGGACCATGAGTCCATGACCAGTAGCTATGTGATGTTCTCCTCCCGTTCTTGTGCTTCACTAATTAGTCCTCGTGAGCTGCCCTACATGATCGAGGCACATATGTAATCCTTATGCTGTTGCTATGTTGAGTTTGCTGGGATCCGATGGATTATGGGATTATGTTCAGATTGATCTTGAGTAATATATTTGATCTACCTCTTTTATATTTATGTTCATAAGTAATTCTTGCATGTTCTCCGTTGTTATTTATTGCTTTGGCCAAGTAATACATAGTGACTCCAAGAGGGAACGTTATGCCCGATTGTGGGTTCACGCCCCTCGATGACTAGCTTGAGTGACAGAAACATGAGTCTAGGGGATGTGATGTTGCCACAAGGGGGAAAACAATGGTGCTTGTGCCCGCGGGTGCAAGGATTGTTTACTTTACGCAAAGTTCTTTTAATGCAGTTGTCTGTTGCATTGAGTTTACACTATGGGTGGGACTCGCAACTTAATACCAGTGAGATGTTCTGGATAGATATCTCAAGGTGGATGATTAGTAGTAGATATTGATGGATTTCGGTCTACTTACTTTGGCGTACCGCCCATGCTTTGAACCTCAACCTTTCTTGCAATGTAATCAGCATTGGTTTGCGTTCGTGGTCCTGTCAATTGCCCAACTATAATTTGTTTACCTCACATAGCTGTTTTATCGTCTTTTGGGAGAGAGACATCACTAGTGAACATCATGAGACTCCGGTCCATATTACCATCATTGATCACATCCGCTATTTACTTTTCGCTATTATTTACTATTGCAAAACATTATCTATCACTACTATCATTTGCTTTTAACCCTTTGTGAACTACAAGGCCGGAGGGATTGACAACCTCTCTGTACTCGTTGGGAGCAAAGTTATTTGTATCTGTGTGCAGGTCCACGTTGATTGCTAATCCGCGCCGTTAGCAGTTGACACCTACTTGTTGAACCTAGGAGTCTCTGGGGATTCGATCCTTGGCATCTTTGCTAAGGGAAAACACTTCTACATACTGCATCTTACACCTTCCACTTGGGGTAACCAATGAGGGGTTCGAGGCCCATCAAGGAGTATTTTCTGGCGCCGTTGCCGGGGACTCCACTCTTCAGGATAGGGGAGTGGCACGCTATCTTTTACCTTTGCTTTTAGTCTTGTTAGTTTACCTTTCAGTTTTTTGCTTTAGTACCTTTTATCGAAAATCACAAAAATAGTTATCTTGCTTGCTTGCTACTATGGGTTCCACCGAGAACACCAACTTGTGTGACTTCACTAGTCAAAACAACGATGACTTTATCAGCACACCTATCACTACACCTGCCACTTCAGCACCTTTATATGAAATTAAACCTGCTTTACTGAACTTAGTCATGAAAGATCAATTCTCCGGTGCTGGAGATGATGCTGCTTTACACTTGAACAACTTTGTTGAACTTTGTGATATGCAAAAGTACCAAGAAATAGAGGGTAATATAAAATTTTAGTTTCCTCTCAAGAAAGGGATGGAACACTTCCCTCGAAAGAAGATCAAGTTACCTTTTGAGACCGTTGTACGGGCTAGCTATTCTTTTACTCTTGATAAAACTTGATCTCTATGCATTATGCCTAGCTTAAAGGCATAAAAGAAAGCGCTTTTGGGAGGCAGCCCACATGAATAAATTTTTTGCTTTTGTTGTGTCTTGATGTTGTTTACTTCTGTAGCATCATCATTGTATCTTTGCTTTTCATATTTGTGCCAAGTATAGCCTCTGATTGCTAGAAAGTTCAAAAGTTGTGAGGTGCTGTCCAGGAAACAGATTCTGTCCTTGGATAGAAAAATTCGTATAAAATCACCATATCATCTTTTTGGTCTGAATTTTTTCGACAGCGTTCTCTATATAATTGTCTTTCGTGCGTCTGTTCTGAGTTTTTTGATTTGAGTTGCAGAAGTGCCCCGAACAAATCAATTACTACCTGATGTTCTGTTTTTCACAGATTCTGTCCTGTTTTGCCTTTCCTTCATTTCGCAAACCAAGACCTTGCTTTTTCTTTGCAAAAACCTTTTGGCAATCTTGAGAAACAGTAGAACTTCAAGAATATCTTTATTTCCAGCAAGGTATAATTATTTTTATTAAGGTTACTAACCTCGCTAATCAGATTATGATGAGTTATGTATGAAGGGAGTTTTCAAGTGTGTGAGGGAAGATGATAAAAAGATTCAGGAGTGTCAAGCGCTCAATCTTGGGGATGCCCCCGTGCACCCCCAAGAAATATTCAAGGAGACTCAAGCGTCTAAGCTTGGGGATGCCCCCGTGCATCCCCTTCTCCATCAACATTATCAGTTCGTCTTTCGTTTCGCTATATTTTTATCACTTCATGTGTTATGTGCTATGCTTGGAGCGTCTTGCTTTTAGTTTTCTTTTTAGTTTTTCATAACGAGTCGGAACTCAGCATTCTTTATGTGGGAGAGAAACACGCTCCACTTCTACCTAGAACATAACATAGAATTTTCATGTCTATCTTTGCTGTGTGTGTTCTTTATCTTTTAATAGCTACTATCATGCTCTGCTCTTAGTATTCATGCTTATCTTTTCAAAGAGCTTTTGTTTAGTTGGTTGCTTGAACTGTTTTTAATTATCATGCTCACCTTATTAAGAGAGTTTGCTTCCGTTGCATTGGTTAATATGTCTATGATAAATATGCTACGTGCATAATGGTGCTTAGTAGTTCAGGTTTTCTTATGGTTACTCTCAAATAGCTGGGGGATTTCCAATGTGTCATTGGAGTACCAACTTGATTTGTTTGCCGATGATGTGGTATGGTTTAGTAATATCTTCCTTCGAGAATTTATTTTGATTGACTTGGCGTATGCTCACGCATATTTAAGACTGTAAAGAAAGTCTGTCAAGCCTTGATGATCTTTTATTTCTGAGTAGCGATATAACTACCATGCCTGATTCAATATTGCTTTGTTGCTCTGCATGATTATGACCGTCATTGATCTCTTAGTTGGTCGCTCCCAGTCTTTTGCTAACCTCCACCTGTACTAAGCAGACTAACCTTGCAATACATAGCTCATGGGAAAGTAGCTTAAAAACTATTGTGGTAAAGAATATGTTGCCTATGTATCTTATTTCTTATAAGTTGCTTGCTGAGCGGTAACCATGTTTCTGGGGACGCCATCAACTGTCACACTTTTGTTGAATATCATGTGAGTTGCTATGCATGTTCGTCTTGTCTGAAGTAAGGGTGATTTGCCGTGGGTTGAATGAGTATGCATATTGTTAGAGAAGAACATTGGGCCGCCAACCAAAGCCATGCATCATGGTGGAAGTTTTAGCTTGGACATAATCCTCAATCTCTTATGAGAATATGCTTATGCATTAAAGAGGAGTCCATCATCTATTTTCTATGTTGTCCTGGTATGGATGTCCTCAAGTTGAGATCTATCAAAAACGAGAAATCAAATGCGATTTATCTCCTTGGACCTTTGTACAGGTGGCATAGAGGTACCCCTTTGTGACACTTGGTTAAAACATATGTAATGCAATGATAACCCATGGAAATCCGAGCTAATTAGGACAAGGTGCGAGCACTATTGGTATTCGAAGCATGAGGCTTGCAACTTATAGGATGTCTTATGCATGACACATATGAAGTACTACTACCGTTGACAAAATTGCTTCCATGTTTTCAAAATAAAAATTTCTAGCACATAACTATTCTTTTTACTTTTATGTTGAGTCTCCACCTTCTTTTAAAAGCACCAACTACTGAGAGCATGATTGTCATTCTGAGTGTAACGTGCATTGTCCCAAAGTAGCATTGTCTTTTGCATGATTGTGATATCGTTTATTTTGAAATCATTGTATCTAGTCATCACTTAAACCTTGAAGGTGCCCCTGCATTTATGTTTTGCTTCACTAAAGGGGGCAAGATAGATATCACTTTATCATATTTGCACATCATGTTCATTGCAAATCTTTTTGATGCTTCAATGTCATATTGTAAAACTTTCAGTCATTTGTGATTTTCTCATGAGGCAACTTAATTACTATAGAATCATTGTCTCAGTAAGCTTTTGTCATATGACTATGAATAAGTCCTATATGGTTAATAGCATGTCATCACAGAAATTATTCTTGTTATCATTTACCTACTCGAGGACGAGCATGAATTAAGCTTGGGGATGTTGATACGTCCAAAACGTATCTATAATTTATGCTTGCTCCATGCCACTTTTGGGTGATATTGCTATGATATTCATACACTTCCATACACTTTTGATCATATTTGGACTAACTTACTAATCCAGTGCATCCCAGTGCCAGTTTCTGTTTTCGGCTGTTTTTGTATTTCAGGTTTTCACGTTACGAGAACTGGCAGGAAAAATCCAGAAAAGTTATATAAAAAATCAGCGTTCCGGAAACTACCGTGCGTCCGAAGGGCAGCCGGGGGGGGGGGCACCAGGGCTCCAGGCGCCCTGGCG
>LR738710.1:673304216-673348743 GCA_902687465.1 Secale cereale | reverse complement strand
CCCCCCCCCCCCCCCCCCCGAAGCTTCCCCGATGCCCCCCTTTGGCATATATTTAAAAAGTCCTCCGAAACCCTCAAAACAGAAACTCTTTTCGCGATCCCATCTCTGTTTCGCCGCCGCCGCCGCTTCCAAGATCGGGAGCACCAGGAGAACTCTTCCCGGCACCCTGCCGGAGGGGAGGATCACCACCGGGAGCTTTTCCACCACCATGGACGCCTCCCGGATGAGTCGTGAGTAGTCTCCCTTGGACCATGAGTCCATGACCAGTAGCTATGTGATGTTCTCCTCCCGTTCTTGTGCTTCACTAATTAGTCCTCGTGAGCTGCCCTACATGATCGAGGCACATATGTAATCCTTACGCTGTTGCTATGTTGAGTTTGCTGGGATCCGATGGATTATGGGATTATGTTCAGATTGATCTTGAGTAATATATTTGATCTACCTCTTTTATATTTATGTTCATAAGTAATTCTTGCATGTTCTCCGTTGTTATTTATTGCTTTGGCCAAGTAATACGTAGTGACTCCAAGAGGGAACGTTATGCTCGATTGTGGGTTCATGCCCCTCGATGACTAGCTTGAGTGATAGAAACATGAGTCTAGGGGATGTGCTGTTGCCACAAGGGGGAAAACAACGGTGCTTGTGCCCGCGGGTGCAAGGATTGTTTACTTTACGTAAAGTTCTTTTAATGCAGTTGTCTGTTGCATTGAGTTTACACTATGGGTGGGACTCGCAACTTAATACCAGCGAGATGTTCTGGATAGATATCTCAAGGTGGATGATTAGTAGTAGATATTGATGGATTTCGGTCTACTTACTTTGGCGTACCGCCCATGCTTTGAACCTCAACCTTTCTTGCAATGTAATCATCATTGGTTTGCGTTCGTGGTCCTGTCAATTGCCCAGCTGTAATTTGTTTACCTCACATAGCTGTTTTATCGTCTTTTGGGAGAGAGACATCACTAGTGAACATCATGAGACTCCGGTCCATATTACCATCATTGATCACATCCGCTATTTACTTTTCGCTATTATTTACTATTGCAAAACATTATCTACCACTACTATCATTTGCTTTTAACCCTTTGTGAACTACAAGGCCGGAGGGATTGACAACCTCTCTGTACTCGTTGGGAGCAAAGTTATTTGTATCTGTGTGCAGGTCCACGTTGATTGCTAATCCGCGCCGTTAGCAGTTGACACCTACTTGTTGAACCTAGGAGTCTCTGGGGATTCGATCCTTGGCATCTTTGCTAAGGGAAAACACTTCTACATACTGCATCTTACACCTTCCACTTGGGGTAACCAACGAGGGGTTCGAGGCCCATCAGTCACCTCCATAAACGAGAAACATATCCTTTGTCCTTTTCAGGTATTTTAGGATGTTCTTGACCGCTGTCCAGTGATCCACTCCTGGGTTACTATGGTACCTCCCTGCTAGACTTATAGCAAGGCACACATCAGGTCTGGTACACAACATTGCATACATGATAGATCCTATGGCTGACGCATATGGAATGACTTTCATTTTTTCTCTATCTTCTGCAGTGGTCGGGCATTGAGTCTTACTCAACTTCATACCTTGTAACACAAGCAAGAACCCTTTCTTTGACTGATCCATTTTGAACTTCTTCAAAACTTTATCAAGGTATGTGCTTTGTGAAAGTCCAATTAAGCGTCTTGATCTATCTCTATAGATCTTGATGCCTAATATATTAGCAGCTTCACCGAGGTCTTTCATTGAAAAACTCTTATTCAAGTATCCTTTTATGCTATCCAAAAATTCTATATCATTTCCAATTAACAATATGTCATCCACATATAATATTAGAAATGCTACAGAGCTCCCACTCACTTTCTTGTAAATACATGCTTCTCCAAAAGTCTGTATAAAACCATATGCTTTGATCACCTCATCAAAGCGTATATTCCAACTCCGAGATGCTTGCACCAGTCCATAGATGGATCGCTAGAGCTTGCATACTTTGTTAGCACCTTTTGGATCGACAAAACCTTCTGGTTGCATCATATACAACTCTTCTTTGAGATATCCATTTAGGAATGCAGTTTTGACATCCATTTGCCAGATTTCATAATCATAAAATGCGGCAATTGCTAACATGATTCGGACAGACTTAAGCATCGCTACAGGTGAGAAAGTCTCATCGTAGTCAACTCCTTGAACTTGTCGAAACCCTTTCGCAACAAGTCGAGCTTTGTAAACAGTAACATTACCGTCTGCGTCGGTCTTCCTCTTGAAGATCCATTTATTTTCGATGGCTTGCCGATCATCGGGCAAGTCAACCAAAGTCCATACTTTGTTCTCATACATGGATCCCATCTCAGATTTCATGGCCTCAAGCCATTTTGCGAAATCTGGGCTCATCATCGCTTCCTCATAGTTTGTAGGTTCATCATGGTCTAGCAACATGACTTCCAGAACTGGGTTGCCGTACCACTCTGGTGTGGAACGTACTCTGGTTGATCTACGACGTTCAGCAGAAACTTGATCCGAAGTTTCATGATCATCATCATTAGCTTCCTCACTAATTGGTGTAGGAATCACTGGAACAATTTTCTGTGATGTACTACTTTCCAATTCAGGAGAAGGTACAATTACCTCATCAAGTTCTACTTTCCTCCCACTCACTTCTTTCGAGAGAAACTCCTTCTCTAGAAAGGATCCATTCTTAGCAACGAATATCTTGCCTTCGGATCTGTGATAGAAGGTGTACCCAACAGTCTCTTTTGGGTATCCTATGAAGACACATTTCTCCGACTTGGGTTCGAGCTTATCAGGTTGAAGCTTTTTCACATAAGCATCGCAGCCCCAAACTTTAAGAAACGACAACTTTGGTTTCTTGCCAAACCACAGTTCATAAGGTGTCGTATCAACGGATTTAGATAGTGCCCTATTTAACGTGAATGCAGCTGTCTCTAAAGCATAACCCCAAAACGATAGTGGTAAGTCAGTAAGAGACATCATAGATCGCACCATATCCAATAAAGTACAGTTACGACGTTCGGACACACCATTACGATGTGGTGTTCCGGGTGGCGTGAGTTGTGAAACTATTCCACATTGTTTCAAATGAAGACCAAACTCGTAACTCAAATATTCTCCTCCACGATCAGATCGTAGAAACTTTATTTTCTTGTTACGATGATTCTCTACTTCACTCTGAAATTCTTTGAACTTTTCAAATGTTTCAGACTTGTGCTTCATTAAGTAGATATACCCATATCTGCTTAAATCATCAGTGAAGGTCAGAAAATAACGATACCCGCCGCGAGCCTCAACACTCATTGGCCCACATACATCAGTATGTATGATTTCCAACAAATCTGTTGCTCGCTCCATGGTTCCGGAGAACGGAGTTTTAGTCATCTTGCCCATGAGGCATGGTTCGCAAGCACCAAGTGATTCATAATCAAGTGATTCCAAAAGTCCATCACTATGGAGTTTCTTCATGCGCTTTACACCAATATGACCTAAACGGTAATGCCACAAATAAGTTGCACTATCATTATTAACCTTGCATCTTTTGGTTTCAATATTATGAATATGTGTATCACTACAATCGAGATCTAGTAAGAATAGACCACTCTTCAAGGGTGCATGACCATAAAAGATATTATTCATAAAAATAAAACAACCATTATTCTCTGATTTAAATGAATAACTGTCTCGCAGCAAACAAGATCCAGATATAATGTTCATGCTCAACGCTGGCACCAAATAACAATTATTTAGGTCTAAAACTAATCCCGAAGGTAGATGTAGAGATAGCGTGCCGACAGCGATCACATCGACTTTGAACCATTTCCCACGCGCATCGTCACCTCGTCCTTAGCCAATCTTCGTTTAATCCGTAGTCCCTGTTTCGAGTTACAAATATTAGCAACCGAACCGGTATCAAATACCCAGGTACTACTACGAGCATTAGTAAGGTACACATCAATAACATGTATATCTCATATACCTTTGTTCACCTTGCCATCCTTCTTATCCGCCAAATACTTGGGGCAGTTCTGCTTCCAGTGTCCAGTCCTCTTGCAGTAGAAGCACTCAGTTTCAGGCTTGGCTCCAGACTTGGGTTTCTTCGTGGGACTAGCAACTGTCTTGCTATTCTTCCTGAAGTTCCCCTTCTTTCCCTTGCCCTTTTTCTTGAAACTAGTGGTTTTGTTAACCATCAACACTTGATGCTCCTTTTTGATTTCTACCTCCGCAGCCTTGAGCATAGCGAAGAGCTCGGGAATTGTCTTTTGCATCCCTTGCATATTATAGTTCATCACGAAGCCTTTATAGCTTGGTGGCAGTGATTGAAGAACTCTATCAATAACACTATCCTCGTCAACTTTGCAACCAAGTTGAGTCATATGATTGTAGTACCCAGACATTCTGAGCAAGTGTTCACTGATAGAACTATTCTCCTCCATCTTGCAGCTGTAGAACTTATTGGAAATCTCATATTTCTCAATCCGGGCATTTGCTTGAAATATTAACTTCAACTCCTGGAACATCTCATATGGTCCATGACGTTCAAAACGTCGTTGAAGTCCCGGTTCTAAGCCGTAAAGCATGGCACACTGAACTATCGTGTAGTCCTCAGACCGCGACTGCCAGACGTTCAAAGCGTCTACATTAGCGGGAGGGGGCTTGTCACCTAGCGGTGCTTCAAGGACATAATTCTTCTGTGCAGCAATGAGGATAATCCTCAAGTTACGGACCCAGTCCGTGTAATTGCTACCATCATCTTTCAACTAAGCTTTCTCTAGGAATGCATTAAAATTCAAAGGAACGGTAGCACGGGCCATTGATCTACAACAACATAGATATGCAAAAACTATCAGGACTAAGTTCATGATAAATTAAAGTTCAATTTAATCATATTATTTAGAGAACTCCCACTTAGATAGACATCCCTCTGGTCATCTAAATGATCACGTGATCCAAATCAACTAAACCATGTCCGATCATCACGTGAGATGGAGTAGTTTCAATGGTGAACATCTTATGTTGATCATATCTACTATATGATTCACGCTCGACCTTTTGGTCTCCAGTGTTCCGAGGCCATATCTGCATATGCTAGGCTCGTCAAGTTTAACCCGAGTATTCTGTGTGTGCAAAACTGGCTTACACCCGTTGTATTTGAACGTAGAGCTTATCACACCCGATCATCACGTGGTGTCTCGGCACGACGAACTTTCACGACGGTGCATACTCAGGGAGAACACTTTGTACCTTGAAATTTAGTAAGGGATCATCTTATAATGCTACCGTCGTTCTAAGCAAAATAAGAAGCATAATAAGATAAACATCACATGCAATCAAAATATGTGACATGATATGGCCATCATCATCTTGTGCTTTTGATCTCCATCTCCAAAGCACCGTCATGATCACCTTCGTCACCGGCGCGACACCTTGATCTCCATCGTAGCATCGTTGTCGTCTTGCCAACTATTGCTTCTACGACTATCGCTACCGCTTAGTGATAAAGTAAAGCAATTACATAGCGATTGCATTTCATACAATAAAGCAACAACCATATGGCTCCTGCCAGTTGCCGATAACATTACAAAACATGATAATCTCATACAAAACCGTATAACTCATCATGTCTTGACCATATCACATCACAACATGCCCTGCAAAAACAAGTTAGACGTCCTCTACTTTGTTATTGCAAGTTTTACGTGGCTGCTACGGGCTTAGAAAGAACCGTTCTTACCTACGCATACAAAACCACAACAATGTTTCGTCAAGTATGTGCTGTTTTAACCTTCACAAGGACCGGGCGTAGCCACACTTGATTCAGCTAAAGCACCCGCCAGTCACCTTTAAGCAACAAGTGCTCGTAACGGTGAAACAAGTCCCGCGTAAGCGTACGCGTAATGTCGGTCCGGGCCGCTTCATCTCACAATACCGCCGAAGCAAAGTATGACATGCTGGTAAGCAGTATGACTAGTATCGCCCACAACTCATTGTGTTCTACTTGTGCATATCATCTACGCATAGACCTGGCTCATGATGCCACTGATGGGGAACGTAGTATTTTAAAATTTTCCTACGATCACGCAAGATCTATCTACTAGATGCATAGCAACGAGAGGGAAGAGTGTGTCTACGTACCCTCGTAGACCGGAAGCGGAAGCGTCAAGTGACGCGGTTGATGTAGTCGAACTTCTTCGTGATCCAACCGATCAAGCACCGAACGTACGACACCTCCGCGTTCATCACACGTTCAGCTTGATGACGTCCCACGAGCTCTTGATCCAGTTGAGCTTCACGGGAGAGTTTCGTCAGCACGACGGCGTGGTGACGGATATGATGTATCTACCGGCGCAGGGCTTCGCCTAAGCACTGCGACGGTATGACCGAGGTGTGTTTCTGTGGAGGGGGGCACCGCACACGGCTAGAATAATTCAACTTGTGTGTCTTTGGGTGCCCCCCTGCCCCCGTATATAAAGGAGCAAGGGGGAGGCCGGCCGGCCCTCCTATGGTGCGGCTAGGGAGCAATCCTACTAGGAATAGGATTGCAATCCTATTCCTAGTAGGAGTCCACCAATGAAGGAAGGGGGGGGGGAAGGAAAGAGAGGGAGAGGGAGAGGGAAAGAGGGGCCGCGCCCCCTTCCCGTAGTCCTACTCGGACTCCTCCTAGGGAGGGGGCGCGCCACCTCCTGGCTGCTGCCCTCTCTCTCCCCTATGGCCCACCAGGGCCCATCATTCCCCCGGGGGGGTTCCGGTAACCCCTCCGGCACTACGGTAAATTCCGAAACTTTCCAGAACACTTCCGGTGTCCGAATATAGTCGTCAAATATATCAATCTTTATGTCTCGGACATTCCGAGACTCCTCGTCATGTCCCTGATCTCATCCGGGACTCCGAAGTACCTTCGGTACATCAAAACTCATAAACTCATAATATCGATCGTCATCAAACGTTAAGCATGCGGACCCTACGGGTTCGAGAACTATGTAGACATGACCGAGACTCATCTCCGGTCAATAACCAATAGCGGAACCTGGATGCTCATATTGGCTCCTACATATTCTATGAAGATCTTTATCGGTCAAACCGCATAACAACATACGTTGTTCCTTTTGTCATCGGTATGTTACTTGCCCGAGATTCGATCGTCGGTATCTCTATACCTAGTTCAATCTCGTTACCGGCAAGTCTCTTTACTCGTTCCGTAATACATCATCTCGTGACTAATTCATTAGTCATTTGCTTGCAAGGCTTATTATGATGTGCATTACCGAGAGGGCCCAGAGATACCTCTCCGACACTCGGAGTGACAAATCCTAATCTTGATCTATGCCAACACCACGAATACTTTTGGAGACACCTGTAGAGCATCGTTATGATCACCCAGTTACGTTGTGACGTTTGATAGCACACAAGGTGTTCCTACGGTATTCGGGAGTTGCATAATCTCATAGTCATAGGAACATGTATAAGTCATGGAGAAAGCAATAACAGTAAAACTAAACGATCATAGTGCTATGCTAACGGATGGGTCTAGTCCATCACATCATTCTCCTAATGATGTGATCCCGTTGATCAAATGACAACTCATGTCTATGGCTAGGAAACATAGCCATCTTTGATCAATGAGCTAGTCTAGTAGAGGCATACTAGGGACATACTATTTTGTCTATGTATTCACACATGTATCAAGTTTCCGGTTAATACAATTCTAGCATGAATAAAATACATTTATCATGATATAAGGAAATACAAATAACATCTTTATTATTGCCTCTAGGGCATATTTCCTTCAACATCGACTACATGACACTTCACCATTATTGGGGCCTAGAGGAAGGCATTGAGAAGTAATAAGTAGATGATGGGTTGCTAGAGTGATAGAAGCTTAAACCCTACTTTATGCATTGCTTTGTAAGGGGCTGATTTGGATCCATATGTTTCTGGCTATGGTTAGGTTTACCTTTATACTTCTTTTGTAGTTGCGGATGCTTGCATTAGAGGTTAATCATAAGTGGGAGGCTTGTCCAAGTAAGGGAAGCACCCAAGCACCGGTCCACCCACATACCAAATTATCAAAGTACCGAACGCGAATCAGACGATCATGATGAAAACTAGCTTGACGATAATTCCCATGTGTCCTGGGGAGCGTTTTCCGTTATATAAGAGTTTGTCCAGGCTTGTCCTTTGCTACAAAAAGGATTGGGCCACCTTGCTGCACCTTATTTACTTTTACCGTTTGTCACTTGCTGCCAATTATCTTATTACAAAACTATCTGTTACCTATAATTTCAGTGCTTGCAGAAAATACCTTACTGAAAACTGCCTATCATTTCCTTCTGCTCCTCGTTGGGTTCGACAGTCTTACTTATCAAAAGGACTAGATAGATCCCCTACACTTGTGGGTCATCAAGACTCTTTTCTGGCGCCGTTGCCGGGGAGTGAAGCGCCTTTGGTAAGGAAAATTTATATAGTGTGCTGAAATTTATTGTCACTTGTTACTATGGCTCAAAATCCTTTGAAGGGCTTGTTCGGGGTATCTTCACCCTGAGCAGAAGAGCAAAGAGTTTCTCCTCAACCTACTGCACCTATTGAAAATGTTTGCTTTGAAATTCCTTCGGGTATGATAGAGAACCTGCTTGAAAATCCCTATACAGGAGACGGAACACTTCACCCCAATTTACATCTAATCTATGTGGATGAAGTTTGTGGATTGTTTAAGCTTGCAGGTATGCCCGAGGATGTTATTAATAAGAAGGTCTTCCCTTTATCTTTAAAGGGAGATGCATTGAAATGGTTTAGGCTATGCGATGATATGGAGTCATGGAACTATAATCGTCTGAAGTTGGAATTTTATCAGAAGTTTTACCCTATGCACCAGGTTCATTGTGATCGTAATTATATTTATAATTTCTGGCCTCGCGAAGGAGAAAGCATCGCTCAAGCTTGGGGGAGGCTTAAGTCAATGTTATTTTCATGCCCCAATCATGAGCTTTCAAGAAAGATGATCATCCAAAAAAATTATGCTCGGCTTTCTCCCAATAATTTCACCATGCTCGATAATTCTTGTTCTGGCTCTTTTATGATGAAGACTATTGAATTCAAATGGGATTTATTGGAAATAATTAAACACAACTCCGAATATTGGGATCTCGACGAAGGTAAGGAGTCAGCTATGACCCCTAAGTTTGATTGTGTTAAAGCTTTTATGGATACCGATGTTTTCCGTGAGTTTAGCACTAAATATGGACTTGACTTTGAGATAGTAGTTTCTTTCTGTGAATCCTTTGCTGCTCATGTTGATCTCCCCAAGGAGAAGTGGTTTAAATACCATCCCCCTATTGAAGTAAAAGTAGTTGAACCTATTAAAGTTGAAGAAAAGACTATTCACTTATAATGTTGATCCTGTTATTCCTACCGCTTATATTGAGAAACCACCTTTCCCTGTTAGGATAAAGGATCATGCTCAAGCTTCAACTGTAGTTCGTAAGAGTAATACTAGAACACCTACACCCTCTGAGCAAATTAAAGTTGAACCTAGTGTTGCTATGGTTAAAGATCTCTTGGTAGAAGATTTAGATGGACATGTTATTTATCTCCAAGAAGAGTCTGCTAGAATAGCCAAACCCAATGCTAGGAATAGACATAAACATGTTGTAGGCTTGCCTGTTATCTCTATCAAGATAGGAGATCATTGCTATCATGGTTTATGCGACGTAGGTGCTAGTGCGAGTATTATCCCTCTTGATTTGTATAACGAAATTATGCATATTACACCTATTGAGTTAGAAGGGATTGATGTTACTATTAAGCTTGCTAATAGAGATACTATTTCACCAGTTGGTATTGTTAGAGATATTGAAGTCTTGTGTGGGAAGGTTAAATACCCTGCTGATTTTCTTGTTCTTAGTTCCCCACAAGATGCATTCTGTCCCATTATATTTGGCAGACCCTTCTTGAATACTATTAATGCCAAGATAGACTGCGTGAAAGATATTGTCACTATCGGATTAGGGGATATGTCTCATGATTTTAACTTTGCTAAATTCCGTAGACAACCCCTTGAAAAGGCACCACCTAGTAAAGATGAAATTATCGGTCTTGCTTCTATTGCCGTGCCACCTAATGACCCTTTAGAACAATACTTGCTAGACCATGAAAATGATATGCATATGAATGAGAGAAGGGAGATAGATGAAATATTCCTTACACAAGGACCCGTATTGAAAAAAAAACTTGCCTGTTGAAATCCTAGGGGATCCTCCTCCACCCAAGGGTGATTCCGTGTTTGAACTTAAACCTTTACCTGATAATCTTAAGTATGTTTATCTTGATGAAAAGAAGATATATCCTATTATTATTAGTGCTAACCTTTCAGAGCAGGAAGAAGAAAGGTTATTGAAAACTCTGAAGAAGCACCGAGCTGCTATTGGATATACTCTGGATGATCTTAAGGGCATTAGTCCCACTATATGCCAACACAAGATAAAATTGGAAGAAAATGCTAAACCAGTTATCGATCATCAGCGACGGTTAAATCCTAAGATGAAAGAAGTGGTGAGGAAGGAAATACTAAAGCTCATAGAAGCAGGTATTATCTATCCATTTGCTGATAGTCAGTGGGTAAGTCGTGTCCATTGCGTTCCTAAGAAAGGAGGTATGACTGTTGTCCCTAATGATAAGGACGAATTGATCCCGCAAAGAATAGTTACAGGTTATAGGATGGTAATTGATTTCAGTAAGTTAAATAAAGCTACTAAGAAAGATCATTACCCCTTGACATTTATTGATCAAATGCTAGAAAGGTTATCCAAACATACTCATTTTTGCTTTCTAGATGGTTATTCTGGTTTCTCTCAAATACCTGTATCAAAAGGGGATCAAGAAAAGACCACCTTTACTTGTCCTTTCGGTACCTTTGCTTATAGACGTATGCCTTTTGGTTTATGTAATGCACCTGCTACCTTTCAAAGATGTATGATGGCTATATTCTCTGACTTTTGTGAAAAGATTGTTGAGGTATTCATGGACGATTTCTCCATTTACGGAACTTCTTTTGATGATTGCTTAAGCAACCTTGATCGAGTTTTGCAGAGATGCGAAGACACTAACCTTGTATTGAATTGGGAGAAGTGCCACTTTATGGTTAATTAAGGCATTGTCTTGGGACATAAAATTTCTGAAAGAGGTATTGAAGTTGACAAAGCTAATGTTGATGCAATTTAAAAGATGCCATGCCCTAAGGATATCAAAGGTATACGAAGTTTCCTTGGTCATGTCGTGTTTTATAGGAGGTTCATTAAGGACTTCTCCAAAATCTCCAAGCCTCTGACTAATCTCTTACAAAAAGATATTCCTTTTGTCTTTGATGATGATTGTCTAGAAGTATTTGAAATACTTAAGAAATCATTGATCTCTGCACCTATTGTCCAGCCTCCTGACTGGAATTTACCCTTTGAGATTATGTGCGATGCTAGTGATTATGCTGTAGGAGCTATTCTAGGGCAAAGAGTTGATAAGAAATTGAATGTTAACCAGTATGCTAGTAAAACTCTAGATAGTGCCCAAAGAAATTACGCTACCACTGAGAAAGAATTTTTAGCAGTCGTGTTTGCTTGTGATTCTAAAGTAACTATTCACACTGATCATGCTGCTATCAAATACCTTATGGAAAAGAAAGATGCTAAACCTAGACTTATTAGATGGGTTCTCTTGCTGCAAGAATTTGACTTGCATATTATTGATAGAAAGGGAGCTGAGAACCCCATAGCAGATAACTTGTCTAGGTTAGAGAATATACTTGATGACCCACAACCTATTGATGATAGCTTTCCTGATGAACAAACTAGCTGTCATAAGTACTTCTCGTACTGCTCCATGGTATGCTGATTATGCTAATTATATTGTTGCTAAGTTTATACCTCCTAGCTTCACATACCAGCAAAAGAAAAAGTTCTTCTATGATTTGAGACATTACTTCTGGGATGACCCACATCTTTATAAAGAAGGAGTGGATGGTATTATTAGATGTTGTGTGCCTGAGCATGAACAGGAACAGATCCTACGCAAGTGACACTCCGAAGCCTATGGAGGACACCATGCGGGAGACAGAACTGCACACAAGGTATTGCAATCCGGTTTTTATTGGCCTACTGTCTTCAAGGATGCCCGTAACTTTGTCTTATCTTGTGATGAATGACAAAGAATTGGTAATATTAGTAGACGTCAAGAAATGCATATGAATTATTCACTCGTTATTGAACCATTTGATGTCTGGGGCTTTGACTACATGGGACCTTTTCCTGCCTCTAATAGGTACACACATATTTTAGTGGCTGTTGATTATGTTACTAAGTGGGTAGAAGCTATTCCAACCAGTAGTGTTGATCATAACACCTCTATTAAGATGCTTAAAGAAGTTATATTACCGAGGTTTGGAGTCCCTAGGTATCTAATGACTGGTGGTGGTTCACACTTTATTCACGGTGCTTTCCGTAAGATGCTTGCTAAGTATGATGTCAACCATATAATTGCATCACCTTATCACCCACAGACTAGTGGTCAAGTAGAACTAAGTAATAGGGAGTTTTTTTTTTGAAATATCAATGACAGTAGGAGAGTATCCTACTGACTTCCCATATACAAATAGAGGCTACATATTGTCAGGGTGTCTCAGGGCAGGATGTGGGCCCCCAGTTCAGGGGCCTTCCATCAAGCCAATCACCCCCCAGACCCAACTGTTTAGAGAAAGTTTCCTAGCTTTAGTCTAGTGTTCTTAAAAAGTCTCCTACAAACTGTCCTAGGGCGGGTTTAACCCGGTGTACAAGCCGGCCAAGATCTTTCTTAAACCTCTCCTGCCAGGAGGCAACCGAGGGGGGTGGGTCGCCCTAAACACTTTGCCGTTACGTTCCTTCCATATGCTCCAGGCCGCCGTGAGAAAAATCTCCATAAACATGGGTTTGGTCCATCGCCGTCGCCCAGAGTGTACGATCTGCATGCGGTCTCCCGTGTGTGTCCAAACTATCCCCAGCCTCCCCCAACAGGTTCTGCTGAAGTTGCAGTTGAAGAAGAGATGCTCCACGGTTTCTTCTGCCCGACTCGCACAAAGCTCGCACGCCACCCCCTCCGAAACATTATAGTGTCGTCGTTTGAGCATGTTTTTAGTGTTCACCCGATCCATCATCAGCAGCCACGCAAATACCTTAATCTTCATTGTGCATCTGCTCCTCCATATCCATTTGAAAGCCCCATCCACCATCACTTCCTTGAAGCAGTTCGCATAGTATTTGCGCGAGGAATATCGGTCCCCCCATAGGCAGGTCCAGGAATCACTTAGGTCATCTACGGGGGTGGTGTCTCTCGAGAGGTTTTGCATTTCAAGCACTTCGTCCCTAGCCTGTTGGGAGAGGGGCAAATAGAATCCTTGCTGCATGTCTGTGATTGCCAGGAAATCCTTGACCGACGCATCTTCCATCGTAGTGTAGGAAAAGGCTCGTGGATGCGAGAGCTCAAGGGTTTCAGCTAGCCACAGGTCCTTCCAGAACAGCACTGACGAGCCATCACCCACCACAACCCTAGTAATACCTCTGTACTTATCATTCAGCTTCATTACGTCCCGCCACCAGAACGAGCCACAAGCATCCGTCGCATGCGGGACTTGGTGTTCATAGTACGCGTCCCAGATCAGCGAGCACCAGGGGGTATCTTTTTTGTTATAAAAGCAGTGAAGGAACTTAAGAAGCAGCCCTTCGTTCTGGATTCTGATGTCAAGAACACCCAGACCCCCATGCTTCTTAGGCCTACACACGAGAGCCCAAGAGGCCAGGGAGTTACAAGTTTCCCCTTGTTCCGTTTTTTTGCGCCACAGGCATCGGCGACGAATCTTGTCCAGATGCTCAATCAATTTGAGCGGGAACTTGAGAGTGCACATGGGGTAAATCATGAGGGAGGTAATCATGGAGTTCAGCAGCGTCAACTTACTCCCATAGTTCATCAAACATAGGGAAGAAGAGAGCCTACGTTCTGCTCTTTCCACCATTGGCATAAGCTCATTCACCGTAGGTTTGGTCGTTCCCATGGGTAATCCCAAGTAGGTGAATGGCATACCCCCAACCGAGCACTGCCAGATTTCTGCTAGGTCCGCAACAAGGCGATCATCCACGTTAAGCGGCACGAGAAGGGATTTGCTAAAGTTTATTTTGAGACCGATCGAGTCTGCGTAGTCCATCAGGATTTGCTTCATGGTCTGTGCTTGCGCTAGATCGGCCGGCATGACCAGGATTGTGTCATCTGCATATTGTATCACCGGGTAATCCATTCCAGTACGAGAGGGTATCGGTAGTTCGATAAGTCCGTTCTGGTACGCGTCATTGATGGCAGCCTGTAGCAGATCACCCGCGAGGACGAATATGAGGGGAGAGAGCGGATCCCCCTGCCGTACTCCGCAGTTACAGTCAAATTGTCGTCCGAGAACTCCGTTAAGAAGGACCGAGGATTTGTCGGATCCAAATATGTTCTTGATCCACCCCATCCACCGATCATCGAATCCCATGTGATGCATGATCTTCATCATAGCAGAATGGTTGATAGTGTCAAAAGCTTTTGCAAAGTCCAGTTTAAGCAGCACAATGGGTTTTTTCGATCGCTGGCATTGATAGATATATTCAAAAGCCCACGCCAGGCAATCTTGAATGGATCGGTTCTTCAAAAAACCGTATTGGTTTTTATGTATGATCTTGAGGATAACGGCCTGCAGCCTGTTTGCAAGTAGCTTTGTAATGATTTTCAAGCAGCAGTTTAAAAGAGTGATTGGCCGGAAGTCATTAGCCGACTCAGGCGAGTTGGTTTTGGGGATGAGCGTGATGAACCCTGTGTTGATGCTGGTGAGGTCAAGATTGCCGTTGTAAAAGTCCTCGCACAGTTTATAGAAGTCCTGTTTGACAATGTGCCAACAGGATTTGATAAAGTGTCCATTGAAACCGTCAGGGCCAGGGGCACGGTCAGCGGGCATGTTCTTAACCACTTCATCAATCTCAGAGTGTGTAAAAGGAGTTGACAATACTTCAAGACCCTCTATTTTTTTGATGATTGAGGCTAAGTCAAACTTCATAGCCGGGGTGGAAGAAGATCCAAGTCTCCCCTTGTATGTATCAAACAGTACCTGCTCCTTCGATTTATGGTCTGTAACCACAGATCCATCTTGAAGTTTGAGTGAGGAAATGAAGTTTTTTCTGTAGCGTTCAGTTGCCAAAGCATGGAAGAGTTTTGTGTTTTCTTCACCAAATTTGATGTAGCGAATCGTGCAACGCTCTCTCCAATATCGGTTCTGGTATTGTAGTAGTTTTAGCAGGTGGGCTTTGATAATTTTCCTGAAGTTTTTCTCAGGCACCGTGAGGGGCCGCCGGTCTTCCAGCCCATCCAGCTCCGCGAGGGCCCAATTGCAGTTTTGAATGAGGATGGAGAGGCGGGAGATTCCTTTACTCCATTTTTTAATATCATACCTTAGGCGCTTCATCTTTTTGCATATAAGGGCAGAGGTATAGGGAGTTGAAATTAATCTTGCAAAAGACAGTTAATAGGTCTAGAAAGAATTGGTCCAAGAAACTAGATGATGCATTATGGGCCTATAGAACTGCATACAAAAATCCTATGGGTATGTCTCCATATAAGATGGTATATGGAAAAGCTTGTCACTTACCTCTTGAGTTAGAACATAAGGCATATTGGGCTATTAAAGAGCTCAACTACGATTTCAAACTTGCCGGTGAAAAGAGGTTATTTGACATTAGCTGTCTCGATGAATGGAGAACCCAGGCTTATGAGAATGCCACGCTATTTAAAGAAAAAGCTAAGAGATGGCATGACAAAAGGATACAAAAGCGTGAGTTTAACGTAGGTGATTATGTCTTGCTATTCAACTCTTGTTTAAGATTTTTTGCAGGAAAACTTCTCTCCAAGTGGGAAGGACCTTACATTATCGAGGAGGTCTATCATTCCGGTGCCATAAAAATCAACAACTTCGAAGGCACAAATCCGAAGGTGGTGAATGGTCAAAGGATCAAACATTATATCTCAGGTAATCCTATAAATGTTGAAACTAATGTTATTGAAACCATAACCCCGGAGGAATACATAAGGGACACTTTCCAGAACGGTTAAACCTCCGATAAGGAAGAGGTATGTGATACGGTAAGTAAACCGACTCCAAAACAGTTCTAAAGGTAATTTTTCTCTGTTTTGGAATATTTAGGAAAATAGAAAATTAAACCGCAGTCCGGAGGAGACACGGGGCCTCCTCGAGGGTGGGGGCGCGCCCCCCTTCCCAGGGCGCGCCCCCCTGCCTCGAGGACACCTCGTGTGTCCCCTGGACTCCATTTTCTTGATGGTTACTCCTTGTGTTCGGGAAAAAATTCATTATATATACTCCCGAAGGTTTTGACCTCTGTATCACGCAGAATTCCTCTATTTTCGTTTCGAGCTGCTGTTTTTCACAAATCTAGATCATCATGGCGTCCTCCAACACCCCCAAGGACAAGTTCTTCGAGAAGGTCATCAACCCCTACCTTGCGGAGGTGCTGCACCACCCCAAAACCATGGAGTTGCACGAGAGGGTGCTGCACATCCATGATGTTGAGGGGCCGAGAAGGACCGAAAGCGTGGAGACAAGACTCGAAGCAATGGAGCAACAAGTTTTCAAGTGCCAAGGTATGGTGGAACGAGGACTTGACGCCAACCACATGATGATCTCGGAGCTTGCCAAAAACCTCAAGATGGACTCAAGGATCTTCGGGGAAGCCATCTCCAATCTTCAAGAGAAGATCGATCACCTCCAAGCCTAGATCTATGGCGTGCAGAACCAAAACTATGAGTATGAATATATATTCAAGAACATGAGTTTGGCTGCAGATTTGAGTATCCCGGAGACTCGATCATCCTTCTACGATGGTGAGCCCATGCTTTGGAAGACGAGCAACAAGCCTACATCAGCAACAACTCCATCATCACCAACCCCGAAGAAGGAGACATGATCATATGGGTATGGGCACTCCCCTTGGCAACTGCCAAGCTTGGGGGAGTGACCCCGGTATCGTATCACCATCACTCATATATTTACCGTTTTACTTAGTTCGATCCTTTTGGTAGTATCTTGATCTATTAGAATAAAGTTAGCATGATCTAGTTGTGAGCTTTTGCTTTGTGAGCTTTATCCTTTGTAATCGAGTCCGTGAGCTATATAATAAAGATTAGTGTTGAGTCAAGGGCTTGATTTCCTCACTTGGGTCATGATAAAAAGAAAGAAAACATAAAGAGTATCAAAGAGATCATATTGATCTTATGGGAAGTAATGACTTCACATGCAAGAGTATGATAAATAAAAGTTGTTGGGAGGTGACAAACATAGTGTTGGTCATCGTTGCAATTAATAGGAAGTAATAAAAGAAGAGAGGCTTCACATACAAATATATTATCGTGGACATCTTTTATGATTGTGAGCACTCAGTAAAGTACGATATGCTAAAGAGTTGATGTTGGACAAGGAATACAACATAATGGGTTATGTCTTCTTAGATCTGAAATAAAGTATACTGTCATGGATCATCCAACATGTTGAGCTTGCCTTTCTCCCTCATGCTAGCCAAAACTCCTCGCACTAAGTAGAGATACTACTTGTGCTTCCATATATCCTTAAACCCAGTTTTGCCATGAGAGTCCACTATACCTACCTATGGATTGAGAAAGATCCTTCCAAGTAAGTTGTCATGTTGCAAACCCGCTAAAATATGTATGATTTATTAGTGTGGGAGAAATTAGCTTTATACGATCTTGTGATATGGAAGTAATAAAAGCGACGGACTGCATAATAAAGGTCCTTATCACAGGTGGCAATATAAAGTGAAGTTCTTCTATGCTAAGACTTTGTGCATCCAACCACAAAAACACATGACAACCTCTGCTTCCCTCTGCGAAGGGCCTATCTATTATTCCTGTCTTATAAGTGTCAAGGTGAAACCTACCTTTCCCTTTTACATTTTATCCTTTGGCAAGCACATTGTGTTGGAAAGATCCAGACATATATACCCACTTGGATGTAGGTCTTCATGATCTGTTACTGTTGACATTACCCTTGAGGTAAAAGGTTGGGAGGCAACACCATAAGCCCCTATCTTTCTTGGTGTCTGATTAAAACTCCATAAACACAAGTATTGCGTGAGTGTGAACAATTGTGAAAGACTATATGATAGTTGAGTATGTAGGCTTGCTGAAAAGCTCTTATATTGACTCTTTCCGATATTACGATAAATTGCAATTGCTTCAATGACCGAGACCAAAGTTTGTTAGTTTCCAATGAAGTTTATGGTTCATACTTGATATTGTGGATGAATTGTTACTTTAGCATAAGAATCATATGAATATATTAATATAAGTTGATGTTATAAGAATGATCATGATGCCCTCATGTCCGTATTCTGTTTTTATCGACACATCCATCTCTAAACATGTGGACATATTTTTCGATATCGGCTTTCGCTTGAGGACAAGCGAGGTCTAAGCTTGGGGGAGTTGACATGTCCATTTTGCATCATGCTTATATGTTGATATTTATTGCATTATGGGCTGTTCACACATGTTTTGTCACAATACTTATGCCTTTTCTCTCTTATTTTACAAGGTTTACATGAAGAGGGGGAATGCCGACAGCTGGAATTCTGGGCTGGAAAAGGAGCAAACTCTGAAAATCTATTCTGCACAACTCCAAAATCCCTGAAACTCCACAAAATGTCATTTCAGAAAATATAAAAAATATATGGCGAAAGAAACCCACGACAGGGGCCACCGGCTGGCCTCGAGGGTGGGGGCGCGCCCACCCTTCCCAGGGCGCGCCCCCCTGCCTCGAGGGCCAGCCGGCAGGCCCCTGGTGCCCATCTTCTCCTATATGAAGCGTTTTGACCTGGAAAAAATTAGAAGGAGGCTTTCGGGACCACACGCCGCCGTCTCGAGGCGGAACCGAGGCGGAAACCAATCTAGGGCTCCGACAGAGCTGTTCTGCCGGGGATACTTCCCTCTGGGAGGGGGATATCGTCACCGCCGTCATCACCAACAACTCTCCCATCTTGGGGATGGCTATCTTCATCAACATCTTCACCAGCACCATCTCCTCTCAAACCCTAGTTCATCCCTTGTATCCAATCTTTGTACTCAAACCTCAGATTGGTACCTGTGGGTTGCTAGTAGTGTTGATTACTCCTTGTAGTTGATGCTAGTTGGTTTATTTGGTGGAAGATTATATATTCAGATCCATTATGCATATTAATACCCCTGTGATCATGAACAATATTATGTCTTGTGAGTAGTTACTTTTGTTCCTCAGGACATGGGAGAAGTCTTGCTATTAGTAGTCATGTGAATTTGGTCTTCGTTCGATATTTTGATGAGATGTATGTTGTCTCTCCTCTAGTGGTGTCATGTGAACATCGACTACATGACACTTCACCATTATTTGGGCCTAGAGGAAGGCATTGGGAAGTAATAAGTAGATCATGGGTTGCTAGAGTGACAGAAGCTTAACCCTAGTTTATGCATTGCTTCGTAAGGGGCTGATTTGGATCCATATGTTTCAGGCTATGGTTAGGTTTACCTTAATACTTCTTTTGTAATTGCAGATGCTTGCATTAGAGGTTAATCATAAGTGGGAGGCTTGTCCAAGTAAGGGCAGCACCCAAGCACCGGTCCACCCACATACCAAATTATCAAAGTACCGAACGTGAATCAGACGATCGTGATGAAAACTAGCTTGACAATAATTCCCATATGTCCTCGGGAGCGCTTTCCTCTATATAAGAGTTTGTCCAGGCTTGTCCTTTGCTACAAAAAGGATTGGGCCACCTTGCTGCACCTTATTTACTTTTACCGTTTGTCACTTGCTACCAATTATCTTATCACAAAACTATCTGTTACCTATAATTTCAGTGCTTGCAGAAAATACCTTACTGAAAACTGCATATCATTTCCTTCTGCTCCTCGTCGGGTTCGACACTCTTACTTATCGAAATGACTACGATAGATACCCTACACTTGTGGGTCGTCATCGCGTTTGGAGGTCGTTTGATACTCCAATGGTTAACCTCGTGGGCTAAAAGCTCATCTTTCTTTTGGCCGAACACCCCTCCACAACAGCCCACTAGCCCAGCACAACCACTCCCATCCTCTCGGTCATCGGATCGTGATCGTGTGGGAGAAAATCGCACCCCATTTGGACACTCCTAACTCCCACTACCTATAAAACAGCCCCATCCCCTTCATTTTCGGGTAAAAAAACCCTAGGTCGCTCCTCCCACCGCGCCGGACGTGTCCGCCGGCGCCGGACACGTCCGCCCGGCCTCCCTCAGCCAATCGGCGCATGACACATCGCGAACCCGCCGCCTCTCTCTCCTCCCGCCTCCCACGGCCCGCCGGGCCCGCGCGGGGCCCGTCTCGGCCCGTAGCGCGCCGCCGCCCGCGACTGCCTCCTCCCGGCCTCCGGCCGACCCCGCCGCCGGACGCCGTCCCGCTCCTCCCGCCGGTCTGCTCCACTCCGGTCGCCGCCCCGGTACCCCCTCGCCGCCGCGCCGCCTCCGGTCGCCTCGTCGGCCCGCCGCATCTCCACCGCTGCCGGCGTCGGCCACCTTGCCGGCCGGCCCCGCCTCGTCCCCGCGCCGGCCACCGCGTCGCCATCCCGCGCCGGCCACCGCCTTGCCGCTCCGGTGAGCCGCCGGGCCGGTTCCGATTTGGATCCGGTGCTGGATGAGATCCACCACCTCATCCATCCAAACACGCCCTCGAGCCGGATCTCCTCGTCCCGGGATATCCCCATCCCGTTGACTTTCGGAGGGGTAAATTTCTTCCAAGTCCCCGGATCTGTTAAATTTCTTGCGTCCTTCATCATGTGGTAACTTTGTGCTCGGTGCTCCGTTTGGCGCATATGATATGTCGAAATGTTCGTCTCATCGTGCTCTACATGTTAGAATCAGTTTCATGCATGATAGGGATCATCTAGTTGGCTTAATCTTCGTGGCAATAGTGTTTCGTGATGAAACTGTTTTAGCACTTGTGGTCGGTGTAAATTTGTTGGCATGTTCGTGAGCTAGTAACTTTGTGCATGTTGGTCCAAATGGAGTGTATGATATGTCCAGATGTTCGTCTTGTGATGCTCTTCAAGATGGATGCATTTGCAAGAATGATAGGATGCATTTTGCCATGTTTATCTCTGTTGCAAAAGTGCATGTGGCTGATATGTTTCTAAACTTGTTATGAGATGATGTTTTGTCTTGCTTGTGCATATTAATTCATGTGTCATATTGATGGCTTCTCGCCCCTCGTTGGTTACCCCAAGTGGAAGGTTTGAGATGCAGTGTAGCGGAAGTTTTCCCTTGGCAAAGATACCAAGGATTGATTTCCCCTGAGACTCCAAGGTTCAACAAGAAGGTGTCAACTGCTAACGGCGCCAGATACTTAGCAATCAACTTGGACCTGCACACAGATACAAATAACTTTGCTCCCAACGAGTACAGAGAGGTTGTCAACCCCTCCGGCCTTGTCGTTTACAAAGGATCAAACGCAAGAGATAATAGTGATAGATATTGCTGCAACTAGTAAGTAAAAGTGGAAAGTAAATAGCGGATGTGATCAGTGATGGTAATATGGACCGGGGTCCCATGATGTTCACTAGTGATGTCTCTCTCCCAAAAGACGATAAAACAGCTATGTGAGGTAAACGAATTACAGCTGGGCAATTGACAGAATTATGTGCGCAAACCAATGCTAACTATGTTGCAAGATAGGTAGAGGTTCAAAGCATGGGCGGTACGCCAAGGCAAGTAGACCGAAATCCATCTGCATCTACTACTAATCATCCACCTTGAGATATCTATCTAGAACATCTCGCTGGTATTAAGTTGCGAGTCCCACCCATAGTGTAAACTCAAAGCAACAGACAACTGCATTAAAAGAACTTTGCGTAAAGTAAACAATCCTTGCACCCGCGAGTACAAGCACCGTTGTTTTCCCCCTTGTGGCAACAGCACATCCCCTAGACTCATGTTTCTGTCACTCAAGCTAGTCATCGAGGGGCATGAACCCACAATCGAGCATAACGTTCCCTCTTGGAGTCACTACCTACTACTTGGCCAAAGCAATAAATAGCAACGGAGAACATGCAAGAATTACTTAAGAACATAAATATAAAAGAGGTAAATCAAATATATTACTCAAATACAATCTGAACATAATCTCACAATCCATCGGATCCCAGCAAACTCATCATAGCAACAGCATAAGGATTACATATGTGCCTCGATCATGTAGGGCAGCTCACGAGGTCTAATTAGTCAAGCACAAGAAGGGGAGGAGAACATCACATAGCTACTGGTCATGGACCCATGGTCCAAGGGAGACTACTCACAACTCATCCGGGAGGCGTCCATGGTGGTGGAGAGGCTCCAGGTGGTGATCCTCCCCTCCGGCAGGGTGCTGGGAAGAGTTCTCCTGGTGCTCCCGATCTTGGAAGCGCGGCGGCGGCGGAACAGAGATGAGATCGCGAAAAAGGGTTCCGTCCTCGAGGGTTTCGGGACGCGTGTTAAATATATGCCAAAGGGGGGCATCAGTGGAGGCCTGGGGGGCCCAGGCGCCCCCCGGCGTGGCCAGGAGGGGGGGCGCGCCACCAGGGCGCCTGGAGCCCTGGTGGCCCCCCTCCGGCCCTACTTCGGCCGTGTGGAAGCTTCCGGAACGCTGATTTTTTATATAATTTTTCCGGGATTTTTCTGGCAGTTTTCGTGACGGGAAAACCTGAAATACAAAAACAGCAGAAAACAGAAACTGGCACTGGGGTGCACTGAGTTAATAGGTTAGTCCAAATATGATCAAAAGTGTATGTAAGTGTATAAATAACATAGCAATATCACCCAAAAGAGGCATGGAGCAAGCAGAAATTATAGATACGTTTTAGACGTATCACATATGAGCTAGGTGTCAACATGAGTTTTGCTCTTTGGAATGTGCTCTACATGATTGATTCGTTTTCACGCCATGATATGTCTTGAGATGAGTGCACAAGCTTGTTAACATGTCATCGTGATGTTAAATTTCTTCTAAGTGTGAATCTGTTAATTTTTATGCCATGTTTCCATGATGCCACCGTCATTGTTGTGCATGGTTATGGTTGTCCAGTGGGTGATCCTTGATGTATATGTTATGCTCTAGCTATCCATGCTCTTGTTTGCCATGATGCCATGCTGTCGCTTGTTCTTTTGAGGCCCTCAATGTGCTATAAAATGTTCTCTGTCAGCATGCCCAGTTTTTGCTAAGTCTGGATAATTTTTTGCACTTTTGCCATGATGTTTGGGACATGTTCTAGTATGTTGTAGAAGTAGCCATGTGGTTATTCTTGAAGAGCATGTTATGTATGTTATTTCCACGCCTTTTGCTTGCATGTTGGCTTGCCATAGCTTGTTGTTTTCATGCTCTTAAGTTGCTATAAAATGTTTCAGTCAGCATGTTATCAACAAGTTCAGTTTTGTCATGTGAATAGCTAGTGTTCTATGCATCCTATGACCATGTTCTTTCCATGAGTAGCTTCAAAAACATGTCTTTTTGCTGTTGGTTATATTCACATGCCATGATATGCTTTGAGTTGAGTTGCACAAGCTTGCAAACATGCCTACTTGTTGTAATTTCTGCTATGCCTTGTAATTTTCACCAAGTCTGAGAAATCTGTAAACTTATTGAATATTGCCATGCTTGTTTAATTGTGTTCCAGCAAGTTTCAGGGTGTGCTCTAAGTTCATGCTTGTTAAGAATCATGTCTATTTCACATCCATACCTTTTGTGTTCATGTTTGGGTGCTGTAGCCTATTTATTTCTTGCTCCAATGATGCCATGTTGTTGATAACTGCAGTTTTGCATTGCATATTGTTTTTCTTGTCATTTGTAAACCGTGCATTCGTTTCTGGTGATCTTTATATCATTTTCGACCGAAATCTTCCCCTTTATCCAGTGGTGTGCTTGGTTACCCAAGATGAGGCCATTTCCATCGCCTTCTCCTTGGGCTCGAGAGTATCCTCATGCATACGCACATCATACTCGCATCCCATGTTATGTGTTGCATCATGTTGATTGTGCATTGCACCATGTTTGATATTGTGCCGTTGTTGTGCTCTTGTGTTGGGTAGAGCCGGGAGCCGATACCGAGTTCGAGGATCTTGTCGAGACTGAGTTCGAGGAGCCATCTTACCATCCCTCCGACGACTTACCGGGCAAGATGACCGTTTCCCGATATCACATCTATCTTTGCCTATGCTAGTTGTCTCGCTCTTTAGCTATGCCTCGATGCCTATTCCTGTTTGTCAGCCTCCTATTGTTGCCATGAAACACTCTAACCGCCTTCCTAACAAATCATTGATTGGCTAAGTACGCTTTTGCTCAGCCCCTCTTATAGCGTTGTTAGTTGCAGGTGAAGTTTGAAGATTGCTCCACGTTCGGACTTGTTTATTGGGATAACACAATATATACCTGTTATAAACTAATGCACCTATATATTGGTAATGGGTGGAAGGCTTGGCCTTCTGCTTGGTGTTTTGTTCCACTCATGCCACCTTAGGACCCGATAAACCGGTGTTATGTTCCTTGATTTTGCGTTCCTAACACGGTTGGGGTTTATGGGCCCCCCTTGATAATTCGCACTGCTTAAAGCTTTTCCAGCAAGGCCCAACATTGGTACTCCATTTGCCTAACAACTTAAATTTGCATCGGGACTAGCTACCCCGAGGACTTAATTAACAACCCCCGGGCCAGTGCTCCTCATGAGTGTTGGTCCAAACTAGAGCCACTTGTGGTGCCACCCAGATTCTGGGGTCTTTGGTTGCCGTACGTACTTCTCATCCGGTCGTGGCCTGAGACGAGATGCGCGCGGATACTATCAGGGTGTCGGCACGCCGGGAGGTCTTGCTGGATTAGTTTTACCTTTGTCGAAATATTTTGAGCACGGGATTCCGAGAATACTCGGGTCTTCCCACTTTGGAGTTGCGACTCCGCATATCGTGAGCTTGTGATGGGCTAAGTTGGGACACCCCTGCAGGGTTTTGATCTATTGAAAGCCGTGCCCGCGGTTATGTGGCAAATGAGAGTTTGTTAATATCCGGTTGTAGATAATTTGACACCATATCCATAAGAATACACTACATGTGTGAGTAACCGTGATGGTCTCTTTCCGAAGGGCTTCGGGAAGTGAACACTGTGGGGTTATGTATGAAAGTGAGTAGCTAGGATCACTTCTTGATCAAATTGGCGACCGTTGGAACTTACTCTCTTCTCGCTCTAGACTCGTAAGTTAGTTGCTTAGTGCTTGCTGCACACACTTTAATAGCCCTTCCACACCTAAGGCTTTGGTAGTTTTTGATACCCGGGAACGGGATTGCTGAGTCCTTTGTGGCTCACAGTTTACAACACACACCAGATGCAGGTACCGCTAAGGAGATGGTTCAGAACTTCAGTGGGAGTTCGATGAAGAGCGTGGACGTTACTATGTTTCGTATCCCAACGATCAGTAGTGGTTCCTACTAGGGGTGATCAGGCCTTGTGTTTATGGTATATTTCTTGTTTGGTTTTCGTCTGTAGTCGGACCCTGAGTTATTTGTATGAATGTATGTGATTGTATTCATTGTGTGACGTGGCGAGTGTAAGCTAATTATCTTTTACAATTTCATCCCTAAACTTCTACATGAGATGTGCAAAGATACCATACTTGAGATCATTCCAGAATGCGCTTATGTCTTTAAGTCGTGCCCCGACACGTAGGAGACATAGTCGCATCCTGGGCATTACAGAGGGGGCGTGGAGAGGGGCGGCGGTGTCAGGCCCAAGATGCGATTCTATCCCGATCACGTGACACTTACGTGATTGGGGCACAACCGCATTTCGGGCGCTTAGCAAGATGTATATCATTACATTGTACCATTACATACATACATGGGGGATACAACAATACATACAAGTCACATGATTACAACAATATCAATACAAGGCATCCGACTACGGATGCAAACAAGAAAAGCACAAAGACATCCATCTGCTATCCCAGGCTGCCGACCTGGAACCTAACCCAAGATTGAAGAAGAAGAATAATAAAGAACTCCAACGCAAAGAACATCGCTCTCGTGTCAAGACATCAGAAACCTGCACCTACAACTGTTGTTGTAGTATCTGTGAGCCACGAGGACTCAGAAATACCATAACCATGGGTAACAAGACTATCAAAGCTTAGTGGGTAGGAAGAGGTAAAGTGGTGAGGTTGCAGCAGCGGCTAAGCAAAAATATGGTGGCTAACTTACGAGTACAAGAATAAGATGAGCATCTACGCAAACGGTCACAGGCTAGTAGTGATCGCTAAAGATCCTGAACTACCTACGAGTCAAACATAACCCCACCTTGTTCTCTTCTCAAAGTGAAAAGAGACAGTCACGGTTACTCACACGGTTGTGTGTTTTACTTCGGATCCTCTGTCAAGTTTTCTACAACTAGACATTAACAAATTCCAATCTGCCACATAACCGCGGGCACGGCTTTTGAAAGACCAAAACCCTGCAGGGGTGTCCCAACTTAGCCCATCACAAGCTCTCACGATCAGCAGAAGTAATAATAATATTATCACCCCTTATCTTAGGGACAATCCGATCAGGCTCGGAATCCCGGTGCAAAAGACATTTTAACAATGGTAAAACAAGTCCAGCAAGACCTCCCGGCGTGCCGACACCCTAATAGTAGCCGCGCGTATCTTGTCTCAGGCCACGGCCGGATGAGCACAGCGTACAACAACCAATCCCCCAAGTTTCCAAGCGGGGCGCCGCAAACGACTCTATTTGGGACCAACACCATCAGCACTGGCCCCCTTGCTATGTAGAAAGAATACTCGAGGGTGCGACCCCCTATGCAAATTTAATTAATTAATGAAGTTGTTATTATGAGGCAAATTAAAACCAATGTTGGGCCTTGCTGGAGGAGTTTTATTCAAAGACGAAGTGTCAAGGGGTCCCCATATACCCAACCGTGTAAGGAACACAAAATCAAGGAACATAGGGCACGTTTGGATTGTGCCCACGGTAGCCCTACCAAAATTGGCTAGCCAATTTTTTGGCGCAGGATTCTGCCGCCAAGGGTTTGCCAAAATTTTGGCTAGAATCTGTGAAGGGAACATCATGTGGTGCATAGGTAGCCAAAAAAATTGGCAACAAATCAAACAAGCATAAGAACGTGTGGCGTGACCAATTTTTTGGTAGGGTGAACTGAGGTCATAAACCGAACGGGCCCATAATGCCGGTTTATCGGCTCCTAAGGTGGCATGAGTGGAACAAAACACAGAGCAAAAGGCCAAGCCTTCCACCCATGCCCAGTATATAGGTGTGTTAAAAATAATAATAGATATAGTGATATTCCAACAACAAGTTCCAACATGGAACGATCTTCATCTTCACCTCCAACTAGCAACGCTATAAGAGGGGCTGAGCAAGCGGGTAACATAGCCAAACAACGGTTTGCTAGGAAGCTGTCAAAGGTTAGAGGTTTCATGGCAACAAGGAGAGGGGCTGACAATAATGATGGGTAGCGCGACATATAACGATAGTATCGAGTCAACTAAGCATGGCAATGATAGTAAAGGTATACAAGGTGATGGTCATCTTGCCTGAGATCCCGCAATGAAGAAGAATGAATACGTGAAGAAGACGAAGAAGAAGCCTTGAAGACGAACCACGAGTAGACGAACGAATCCTCACGATCGCAACAGAACAAGCACTAACGAGAAGAAGCAAGTAACATGGTAAACACACCACACAAGACATTACAAGATCCTCAACCTAGTATGATGCAAGACAAGTCTATATATGATTCAATACATGACAAGAGATGAAGCACACAAGAACAACACCAAACAACGAGTTTAAATGAGGCCGGAGTCTACATATAACAAATCCGGTAAGCCCTCATATGCATAATTTGAAATTAGTCCAGATCTGAACAAACCTGAAGTTAAAGTTGTTAAACAGCAAGTTAACATGCACCATGATGATCTACACGAAATTCTATTCAAGTTTCATATAAAGTTTGTTTAATTCGGAGCTATGGCCTAGAATATATGAGCAAAACAAGGCAAGCAAGGCAACGGTGCAAGATGCACCCAAACATCAAGCAAACATGCTCCAAACATGTAAACAACATGATATTATGATTCTACATGCAAAATCACACAAGTTTCATATAAGACACGCTCAAAACGGAGCAACGGGCTAAAAGATACGAGCAAAACAAGTTACAATGCAAAGCTGAAGTTAACAGCCACATAGCAACTTTGGAACAAGGTAAATTTAAGCTACCGCACCCAAACATGATAACAAGAAGTGTGGATGTGAAGTATACATGTTACTTAACAAGCATGAACTTAGAACACACCCAAAAGCTTGCTGGAACACATTTAAACAAGCATGGCAAGTTGCAATAAAATTATCCAGACTTAGTCAAAATCTGGGAAGGCAAAAACATCATCACGATGCTGCCTTCGGAGGCACAAAACAACAAGCATATCAACTCCACTAAGCATATAAAGATCATGGACATGTAATAGACAACTCATACAGCAAACAACTCCATTGGAGCATCTCCATAGGAGGCATGGATCAATAGCAACAAGCTCTACCAAATTGAGCATGCTGATAAAATCCTGACGGGTATAATTTATAGCAACTTGAGAGCAAGAAATAAATAAGCTACAATAGGGCATATGAGCAAGTAAGGGCATGAATGGATAGACAATAACATGTTCAACAAGACAAGATCATTGGCCACTCCAAAACAAGCATGGATTTGAGTGGGCATCAAGCAGACTTAGCAGTTTTTTCCTAAGTATAAAACAACAACAACAACATGGCATGTTTACAAGCTTGTTTAAGTCACCACAAGGCATATCATGGAAAGAGGTTTGCACCACAGCAAAGACCATATTATTGTGCTTCTAAAACATCTAGACATGTGGCATGAAGACAAACACATCAATAGCAATGACCAAGTGAAATCAGCATCTCATAACAAGTTTCAGCACTTAACAGCCAAATGCACTTTTGCAACAGAGATTAACATGGCAATATGGACTCAAACAAGCATGCTACAGCAACCATCATGTAGTACACTTCACAATGGACATTTTGACATATCATATGCTCCATTTGAATAAACATGCACCAAGTTATCATATCTCAAACATGGCATCAAATTAACAAGTAACAACAGTTTATAACAAGTAGCACTCTTGCAACGGAGATTAGAGCATCTAGATGAACTCAAAAAAGCATGGCACAATGGAACAAAGTGTAGAGCATATCACCACAATCATTTTGACATATCATATGCATCATTTGGACATACACACAGAAAGTTACAAGCTCACAAAGATGCAACAAATTTATTAACGGGGTCAGGTACTTAGAAGAAAAAGACCTCCGGAGGGGCGGACATGTCCGGTGTCAGGTCGGACATGTCCGTCAGTGCAGCTGGACGCGGGTCCCACCGGTCAGGGACACAGAGGGGATGAGGGTCGGACACGTTCGGGCTCCTCCCGGACATGTCCGGCAACGGCGGCTCAGAGCGCAGATTCCGATCGGTACGCGGCCGGCGGCGTGACTGTCGTGGCTCTGGCGGGGCAAGTGGAAGGCCAAGGAGGTCACGGGTTTGGTGGATCCGGGGACGGGGCAAGCGGATCTGGCGATGGGGGCGGCCGACGACGCTCGGGGAGGCCATAGGCGGCGCCGGCGAGCTCGAGCACCTCGGTGGTTGCGGCGGCGACAGATCCTGGGCGGCGGGGCAGGTCGCGCGGCGGCGGGGAGTGGCACAACTTGTGCGGAGGCGGCGGAGAGGCGAACTGGGGTCGCCGGCTGCTGCTCCGACGGGGCCGTGTCGCCGGAGGCGGGCGGCGCCATCGAGAGGCGGCGGTGATCCCCTGAGCGGTGAGGGCGAAGGCGCGGAGCTCTCGGGGCCCGGTTTCGGCCCGGCTGCGGGGCGTGGATGGGCCGGCAGGGCCCAGCGCGGTGGGAGGCTGAGGGCCAGGTGGCGAGCGGCGATAGGAGAGAGCGACTGCGCTGCTGACGTGGCGCGGCGCCATTGGCCGAAGGCGCCGGTGGCTGGGGGAGTTGGCGGCGACAAGTGGTGTCGTGCGGCTGGCCGGGCATGGAATATGGTGGGAGAGACGGCTGGAGGTAGGGGAGATTAGGGGAGGCCAAAAATGGCATGGGGATGAGTTTATATAGGGAAGGGGGGCTAGGATTAGGGTTAGGAGGGGGGTTTTAGGCCGTTTCGGAGCCACCGCATCACGATCCAACGGCACCGGAGCGGAGGGGGTCTAGGAAGGCCTAGGTGGGCTGTGTTAGAGGGGCTTCGGGCTGAGAGGAGAGAAGAGAGAGAGAGGCCCGCGGGGGATTTCGGAGACCGAAAACGTCCGACGTTTTGTCCGGCGACTAGTGCCGCTATATATATACGTTGGGCTATCAAACGGACTCCGAATGCGATGAAATTTGGCAGGCGTCCTGTCTACACTATAATAAGACCACACGCCAAGTTTCATCCCATTACGAGAACATTTTTCGGCCACTCATAAAATAAATATTCGAAGGCGCCGCGGGCGCGTGCAAGTGTGTCTGGGCTCAGAACAGACAACAGAGAGGACGAGGGGGTTCGGCCGGATGCAAGTTTTGAAAACATGTTGATGCAACACACATGATGACATGGCAAGATGCAACACGCTAGCAGATGACATGGCAACGAAGACGAATAACTTGCTGACACCTGGCGCACCGGTCTCGGGGTGTCACAACACTCCCTACTAACAAGAGATCTCGTCCCGAGATCTTAGGAACGAGACAGAAGAGAAAAGGAAGAACAAAGTTCTTCGAGGACAAAAGAGTGAAACCAAAGAACCTTAAGAGATTGAACAACGGGAAGGAAAGGATACCACGGAGATGAACGAGATTTGAGTAGCTTCGGTAAAAAGAGGAAACAAGGCATATGACGAGAACCAAGAGTTTAAATGACAAAAGAGACAATGAGACCACTCCGGTTAATAAGAGATAGAAAGGAATTCGAACGAAGGAATTCGGGCAGCACTCCTGCTGAAACTGAAAGGAATAGCACACTGGTTGAACATGAGTGGAATAGGATAAGAACTTGAGGGATGGAATAATAATTGCCGAGATAAACAACACAATGCCTCCGGAAAGAATTAAAGAATGGAATGAGAAGAAGGGAGAAGAACAACATCTTCTAACCAAAAGAATTTGAAAACATCCTTGCGAAGGCAAGACGAACAGAGTTGTTGAGAAAATCAACAACAAAAGAATAAGCTTGTCGTGGACTTATGAAAACATCTCAAAACTTGAGGTGAATTATGCCGCAACCAAAAGATGGATTAACTGAGAATGAAGAATTGCAAAAGTCCATTTCGAAAGAATACGGAGAATTATTTGCATCTCGGTATACACAAAGAATAAAGCTTGAGCTGCTCAACAAGAATTTGATGAACGGTTGAAGAACGAATTACTCATGATGAACCACCCTGAGAAACTCCGGTAACAAAAAGCATGATGATATAGAAATGAAGGATTCAAGAATAAGAATAAAGCGTTGCGATGATCAGACGGGGTTCCGACGAGATAGCCGAGAAAACTTTGAACTCCGGGGAAGAAAAGATAAAAACACTTGGAACTAGAATTTATTCATCAAGAATAAACTCCGAAGGAAGGAATAATTCAACTTGATAAAAGAATAAGAATTATGTTATGCTTATCCTCCACCAATTAAATTGATGTGAAGCAATGGATTCACATACTACTTATTCCTGTTGAAATGATTAAAGAGGGATATCTCGCGAACTTGCGACAATCTTCATGAAACACCGGTAGGATTGGGATAAAAGAATGGGTTGATATGATAGCACCGGAAAAGAACTCTTGAGCGAACCACCATAAGAATTTAAAGCCGAGTGAAGAAAAGAACAAACCACCGGAAATAAATAAAATCGAATGATGAAAAGAACAAACCACCGTAAAGAAATGAAATTGAGTGAATGCGATGAATCGCGGGAAGAATAAAGCACTTAGGGAATTAAGATACAAGAGAATGAAGAGGTCGCGAACTGATTAAGAATACTTGAACGAAGCACCGAAAGAATGTGGGACGAACGAAGAGGCATCGATGAAGAATATTTGGAGGATGAAGTTGAAAACTGAGAACAAAGAAATCTTCTGAAATGATGGCCTTCGGAGGAACACAAAGAAAAGAAGTCATGAAATACTCCGGAAGAATGAAAAGAAGAAAGGTTGAACCAACGATCAAAAGATTTGCAAACGAATTTCGGAAGGCACGTGACTGATGGAATCCAGACTTACGTCACACTTGAAAAGAATTTCGGAACTCCAGGAAATTAGAAGAGTCAGGTAAGATCCTGAGAAAGACCTGTGGGTTATAAGCCCACCGAGGAGAAAACACCGTTGTGAAGGATCGAAAAGGAGATAATGCACTGGAAAGATTAAAAGACTCGAATGAGTTGACAACCTTGAATTAATTGGAAGACAGACGAATCTCTTGAGAATGTCTTTGCAACACCGTAACAATTAAATGGCGAGAGGCGAACGAGCAAGAGGAAACAATTGAGCCGAGGGAAAATAATATGAACAACACCGAATACTTGAGTTGAATCCATCGGAAAAAGAAGAGGTGAAGAATATCCAACGAGAGGAGAATTTATCGGAGAAGAAAAGAGAAGAATGATGACGAGCTAGACGAGAATTCACCAGTTGAAACGATTGAGGAAAGAATGCAAAGGATTCACACGAGTAGGATGGATACTTGATTAAGGACTTCGGCTCCGAGAAGCAAAAAGGGTGGGTGGGTGGGAAAAAAGAAAGACAACTTCAAACGAGGAAAACACCGTCGGAAGGAAAAATAATTGAGGGTTGAACTTTCAAGAAGAAGAGGGTCGAATCCACTCGACGAGAGATGCGCCAGATGAAAGGAACTAACAACGCAACGACGAAAACTAACCACGATCCTAAAAAAATTGAAGGGAAGAGGAGTAATCCAAAACACCTACGTCAAGATTCCTCACCAGAGCGACGAAGGGGCAGGGGAGTAAAATAATTCCTACTCCCCGATATAACTAGACTCCGAAAAAGTTTTCTGCTAGACTCGACAACGACCAAGCTACGATCAATCAAGGGGGCTCCTATGGTCGGTCGAGGCTCTGATACCAACTTGTCAGGCCCAAGATGCGATTCTATCCCGATCACGTGACACTTACGTGATTGGGGCACAACCGCATTTCGGGCACTTAGCAAGATGGATATCATTACATCATACCATTACATACATACATGGGGGATACAACAATACATACAAGTCACATGATTACAACCACATCAATACAAGGCATCCGACTACGGATGCAAACAAGAAAACCACAAAGACATCCATCTGCTATCCCAGGCTGCCGACCCGGAACCTAACCCAAGACTGAAGAAGAAGAAGAAGAAGAAGAATAAAGAACTCCAACGCAAAGAACATCGCTCTCGCGTCAAGACATCGGAAACCTGCACCTGCAACTGTTGTTGTAGTATCTGTGAGCCACGAGGACTCAGCAATCCCATAACCATGGGTAACAAGACTATCAAAGCTTAGTGGGTAGGAAGAGGTAAAGTGGTGAGGTTGCAGCAGCAGCTAAGCAAAAGTATGGTGGCTAACTTACGAGTACAAGAATAAGATGAGCATCTACGCAAACGGTCGCAAGCTAGTAGTGATCGCTAAAGATCCTGAACTACCTACGAGTCAAACATAACCCCATCGTGTTCTCTTCTCAAAGTGAAAAGAGACAGTCATTGTTACTCACACGATTGTGTGTTTTACTTCGGATCCTCTGTCAAGTTTTCTACAACCGGACATTAATAAATTCCAATCTGCCACATAACCGCGGGCACGGCTTTCGAAAGATCAAAACCCTGCAGGGATGTCCCAACTTAGCCCATCACAAGCAATCACGATCAGCAGAAGTAATAATAATATTATCACCCCTTATCTTAGGGACAATCCGATCAGGCTCGGAATCCCGGTGCACAAGACATTTCGACAATGGTAAACCAAGTGCAGCAAGACCTCCCGACGTGCCGACACCCTGATAGTAGCCGCGCGTATCTCGTCTCAGGCCACGACCGGATGAGCATAGCGTACAGCAAACAAACCCCAAGTTTCCAAGGGGGGCGCCGCAAACGACTCTATTTGGGACCAACACCATCAGCACTGGCCCCCTGCTATGTAGAAAGAATACTCGAGGGTGAGCCCCCCTATGCAAATTTAATTAATTAATTAAGTTGTTATTCTGAGGCAAATTAAAACCAATGTTGGGCCTTGTTGGAGGAGTTTTATTCAAAGACGAAGTGTCAAGGGGTCCCCATATACCCAACCGTGTAAGGAACATAATGCCGGTTTATCGGCTCCTAAGGTGGCATGAGTGGAACAAAACACCGAGCAGAAGGCCAAGCCTTCCACCCATGCCCAGTATATAGGTGTGTTAAAAATAATAATAGATATAGTGATATTCCAACAACAAGTTCCAACATGGAACGATCTTCATCTTCACCTCCAACTAGCAACGCTATAAGAGGGGCTGAGCAAGCGGGTAACATAGCCAAACAACAGTTTGCTAGGAAGCTGTCAAAGGTTAGAGGTTTCATGGCAACAAGGAGAGGGGCTGACAATAATGATGGGTAGCGCGACATATAACGATAGCATCGAGTCAACTAAGCATGGCAATGATAGTAAAGGTATACAAGGTGATGGTCATCTTGCCTGAGATCCCGCAATGAAGAAGAATGAATACGTGAAGAAGACGAAGAAGAAGCCTTGAAGACGAACCACGAGTAGACGAACGAATCCTCACGATCGCAACAGAACAAGCACTAACGAGAAGAAGCAAGCAACACGGTAAACACACCACACAAGACATGACAAGATGCTCAACCTAGTATGATGCAAGACAAGTTTATATATGATGCAATACATGACAAGAGATGAAGCACACAAGAAAAACACCAAACAACAACTTCAAATGAGGCTGGAGTCAACATATAACAAATCTGGTAAGCCCTCATATGCATAATTTGAAATTAGTCCAGATCTGAACAAACCTTAAGTTAAATTTTTTAAACAGCAAGTTAACATGCACCATGATGATCTACATGAAATTCTAGTCAAGTTTCATATAAAGTTTGTTTAATTCGGAGCTACGGCCTAGAAGATATGAGCAAAACAAGGCAAGCAAGGCAACGGTGCAATATGCACACAAACATCAAGCAAACATACTCCAAACATGTAAACAACGTGATATTATGATTCTACATGCAAAATCACACAAGTTTTATATAAGACACGCTCAAAACGGAGCAACGGGCTAAAAGATACGAGCAAAACAAGTTACAATGCAAAGCTGAAGTTAACAGCCACATAGCAACTTTGGAGCAAGGTAAATTTAAGCTACCGTACCCAAACATGATAACAAGAAGCATGGATGTGAAGTAGACATGTTACTTGACAAGCATGAACTTAGAACACACCCAAAAGCTTGCTAGAACACATTTAAACAAGCATGGCAAGTTGCAATAAAATTATCCAGACTTAGTCAAAATCTGGGAAGGCAAAAACATCATCACGATGCTGCCTTCGGAGGCACAAAACAACAAGCATATCAACTCCACTAAGCATATAAAGATCATGGACATGTAATTGACAACTCATACAGCAAACAACTCCATTGGAGCATCTCCATAGGAGGCATGGATCAATAGCAACAAGCTCTACCAAATTGAACATGCTGATAAAATCCTGACAGGTATAATTTATAGCAACTTGAGAGCAAGAAATAAATAAGCTACAGCAGGGCATATGAGCAATTAAGGGCATGAATGGATAGACAATAACATGTTCAACAATACAAGATCATTGGCCACTCCAAAACAAGCATGGATTTGAGTGGGCATCAAGCAGACTTAGCAGTTTTTTCCTAAGTATAAAACAACAACAACAACAACATGGCATGTTTACAAGCTTGTTTAAGTCACCTCAAGGCATATCATGGAAAGAGGTTTGCACCACATCAAAGACCATATTATTGTGCTTCTAAAACATCTAGACATGTGGCATGAAGACAAACACATCAATAGCAATGACCAAGTGAAATCAGCATCTCATAACAAGTTTCAGCACTTAACAGCCAAATGCACTTTTGCAACAGAGATTAACATGGCAATATGGACTCAAACAAGCATGCTACAGCAACCATCATGTAGTACACTTCACAATGAACATTTTGACATATCATATGCTCCATTTGAATAAACATGCACCAAGTTATCATATCACAAACATGGCATCAAATTAACAAGTAACAACAGTTTATAACAAGTAGCACTCTTGCAACGGAGATTAGAGCATCTAGATGAACTCAAAAAAGCATGGCACAATGGAACAAAGTGTAGAGCATATCACCACGATCATTTTGACATATCATATGCATCATTTGGACATACACACAGAAAGTTACAAGCTCACAAAGATGCAACAAATTTATTAACGGGGTCAGGTACTTAGAAGAAAAAGACCTCCGGAGGGGCGGACATGTCCGTCAGTGCAGCTGGACGCGGGTCCCACCGGTCAGGGACACAGAGGGGATGAGGGTCGGACACGTTCGGGCTCCTCCCGGACATGTCCGGCAACGGCGACTCAGAGCGTAGATGCCGATCAGTACGCGGCCGGCGGCGTGACTGTCGTGGCTCCGGCGGGGCAAGCGGAAGGCCGAGGAGGTCACGGGTTTGGTGGATCCGGGGACGGGGCAAGCGGATCTAGCGATGGGGGCGGCCGACGGCGCTCGGGCAGGCCATAGGCGGCGCCGGCGAGCTCGAGCGCCTCGGTGGTTGCGGCGGCGACAGATCCTGGGCGGCGGGGCAGGTCGCGCGGCGGCGGGGAGTGGCACAACTTGTGCGGAGGCGGCGGAGAGGCGAACTGGGGTCACCGGCGGCTGCTCTGACGGGGCCGTGTCGCCGGAGGCGGGCGGCGCCATCGCGAGGCGGCGGTGATCCCCTGAGCGGTGAGGGCGAAGGCGCGGAGCTCTCGGGGCCTGGTTTCGGCCCGGCTGCGGGGCGTGGATGGGCCGGCAGGGCCCAGCACGGTGGGAGGCTGAGGGCCAGGTGGCGAGCGGCGATAAGAGGGAGCGACTGCGCTGCTGACGTGGCGCAGCGCCATTGGCCGAAGGCGCCGGTGGCTGGGGGGAGTTGGCGGCGACAAGTGGTGCCGTGCGGCTGGCCGGGCACGGAATTTGGTGGGAGAGACGGCTGGAGGTAGGGGGAGATTAGGGGAGGCCAAAAATGGCATGGGGATGAGTTTATATAGGGAAGGGGGCTAGGATTAGGGTTAGGAGGGGGGTTTTAGGCCGTTTCGGAGCCACCGCATCACGATCCAACGGCACCGGAGCGGAGGGGGTCTAGGAAGGCCTAGGTGGGCTGTGTTAGAGGGGCTTCGGGCTGAGAGGAGAGAAGAAAGAGAGGCCCGGGGGGCTTTCGGAGACCGAAAACGTCCGACGTTTTGTCCGGCGACTAGTGCCGCTATATATATACGTTGGGCTATCAAACGGACTCCGAATGCGATGAAATTTGGCAGGCGTCCTGTCTACACTATAATAAGACCACACGCCAAGTTTCATCCCATTACGAGAACATTTTTCGGCCACTCATAAAATAAATATTCAAAGGCGCCGCGGGCGCGTGCAAGTGTGTCTGGGCTCAGAACGGACAACGGAGAGGACGAGGGGGTTCGGCCGGATGCAAGTTTTGAAAACATGTTGATGCAACACACATGATGACATGACAAGATGCAACACGCTAGCAGATGACATGGCAACGAAGACGAATAACTTGCTGACACCTGGCGCATCGGTCTCGGGGTGTCACAACACTCCCTACTAACAAGTGATCTCGTCCCGAAATCTTAGGAACGAGACAGAAGAGAAAAGGAAGAACAAAGTTCTTCAAGGACAAAAGAGTGAAACCAAAGAACCTTAAGAGATTGAACAACGGGAAGGAAAGGATACCACGGAGATGAACGAGATTTGAGTAGCTTCGGTAAAAAGAGGAAACAAGGCATATGACGAGAACCAAGAGTTTAAATGACAAAAGAGACAATGAGACCACTCCGATTAATAAGAGATAGAAAGGAATTCGAACGAAGGAATTCGGGCAGCACTCCTGCTGAAACTGAAAGGAATAGCACACTGGTTGAATATGAGTGGAATAGGATAAGAACTTGAGGGATGGAATAATAATTGCCGAGATAAACAACACAATGCCTCCGGAAAGAATTAAAGAATGGAATGAGAAGAAGGGAGAAGAACAACATCTTCTAACCAAAAGAATTTGAAAACATCCTTGCGAAGGCAAGACGAACAGAGTTGTTGAGAAAATCAACAACAAAAGAATAAGCTTGTCGTGGACTTATGAAAACATCTCAAAACTTGAGGTGAATTATGCCGCAACCAAAAGATGGATTAACTGAGAATGAAGAATTGCAAAAGTCCATTTCGAAAGAATACGGAGAATTATTTGCATCTCGGTATACACAAAGAATAAAGCTTGAGCTGCTCAACAAGAATTTGATGAACGGTTGAAGAACGAATTACTCATGATGAACCACCCTGAGAAACCCCGGTAACAAAAAGCATGATGATATAGAAATGAAGGATTCAAGAATAAGAATAAAGCGTTGCGATGATCAGACGGGGTTCCGACGAGATAGCCGAGAAAACTTTGAACTCCGGGGAAGAAAAGATAAAAACACTTGGAACTAGAATTTATTCATCAAGAATAAACTCCGAAGGAAGGAATAATTCAACTTGATAAAAGAATAAGAATTATGTTATGCTTATCCTCCACCAATTAAATTGATGTGAAGCAATCGATTCGCATACTACTTATTCCTGTTGAAATGATTAAAGATGGATATCTCGCGAACTTGCGACAATCTTCATGAAACACCGGTAGGATTGGGATAAAAGAATGGGTTGATATGATAGCACCGGAAAAGAACTCTTGAGCGAACCACTTTAAGAATTTAAAGCCGAGTGAAGAAAAGAACAAACCACCGGAAATAAATAAAATCGAATGATGAAAAGAACAAACCACCGTAAAGAAATGAAATTGAGTGAATGCGATGAATCGCGGGAAGAATAAAGCACTTAGGGAATTAAGATACAAGAGAATGAAGAGGTCACGAACTGATTAAGAATACTTGAACGAAGCACCGAAAGAATGTGGGACGAACGAAGAGGCATCGATGAAGAATATTTGGAGGATGAAGTTGAAAACTGAGAACGAAGAAATCTTCTGAAATGATGGCCTTCGGAGGAACACAAAGAAAACAAGTCATGAAATACTCCGGAAGAATGAAAAGAAGAAAGGTTGAACCAACGATGAAAAGATTTGCAAACGAATTTCGGAAGGCACGTGACTGATGGAATCCATACTTACGTCACACTTGAAAAGAATTTCGGAACTCCGGGAAATTAAAAGATTCAGGTAAGATCCTGGGAAAGACCTGTGGGTTATAAGCCCACCGAGGAGAAAACACCGTTGTGAAGGATCAAAAAGGAGATAATGCACTGGAAAGATTAAAAGACTCGAATGAGTTGACAACCTTGAATTAATTGGAAGACAGACGAATCTCTTGAGAATGTCGTTGCAACACCGGAACAATTAAATGGCGAGAGGCGAACGAGCAAGAGGAAACAATTGAGCCGAGGGAAAATAATATGAACAACACCGAATACTTGAGTTGAATCCATCAGAAAAAGAAGAGGTGAAGAATATCCAACGAGAGAAAAATTTATCGGAGAAGAAAAGAGAAGAATGATGACGAGCTAGACGAGAATTCACCAGTTGAAACGATTGAGGAAAGAATGCAAAGGATTCACACGAGTAGGATGGATACTTGATTAAGGACTCCGGCTTCGAGAAGCAAAAAGGGTGGGTGGGTGGGAAAAAAGAAAGACAACTTCAAACGAGGAAAACACCGTCGGAAGGAAAAAGAATTGAGGGTTGAACTTTCAAGAAGAAGAGGGTCGAATCCACTCGACGAGAGATGCGCCAGATGAAAGGAACTAACAATGCAACGAACGAAAACTGACCACGATCCTAAAACAAATTGAAGGGAAGAGGAGTAATCCAAAACACCTACGTCAAGATTCCTCACCAGAGCGACGAAGGGGCAGGGGAGTAAAATAATTCCTACTCCCCGATATAACTAGACTCCGAAAAAGTTTTCTGCTAGACTCGACAACGACCAAGCTACGATCAATCAAGGGGGCTCCTATGGTCGGTCGAGGCTCTGATACCAACTTGTCAGGCCCAAGATGCGATTCTATCCCGATCACGTGACACTTACGTGATTGGGGCACAACCGCATTTCGGGCGCTTAGCAAGATGGATATCATTACATCGTACCATTACATACATACATGGGGGATACAACAATACATACAAGTCACATGATTACAACCACATCAATACAAGGCATCCGACTACGGATGCAAACAAGAAAACCACAAAGACATCCATCTGCTATCCCAGGCTGCCGACCCGGAACCTAACCCAAGACTGAAGAAGAAGAAGAAGAATAAAGAACTCCAACGCAAAGAACATCGCTCTCGCGTCAAGACATCGGAAACCTACACCTGCAACTGTTGTTGTAGTATCTGTGAGCCACGAGGACTCAGCAATCCCATAACCATGGGTAACAAGACTATCAAAGCTTAGTGGGTAGGAAGAGGTAAAGTGGTGAGGTTGCAGCAGCGGCTAAGCAAAAGTATGGTGGCTAACTTAGGAGTACAAGAATAAGATGAGCATCTACGCAAACGGTCGCAAGCTAGTAGTGATCGCTAAAGATCCTGAACTACCTACGAGTCAAACATAACCCCATCGTGTTCTCTTCTCAAAGTGAAAAGAGACAGTCACGGTTACTCACACGGTTGTGTGTTTTACTTCGGATCCTCTGTCAAGTTGCTCTTCGGGTCTTCAGGGTCTTCAGGTGCAGCAGACGATCATCGGTCATAAGGTGCTCTCCGGGTGAACGTGATAACGAGATCCTAATGTTAGATTTAGCAAAATTCATTTATCCCGAATAGAAGAGAGATAAGAGTCCCAGAGTATAGACGAGGAGTAAAAGATCCTAATACCATCCATTGGTGTTGTGGGCCCGTAAGCCACACAACAAGTTAGTAAATTTGTTGTTTCAAAAACTAGACTCAACCTCGGCCAAGGAGTTGGATAGGGGGATTCCTACAGGCAGTCGGCTCTGATACCAACTTGTGACGCCCCCGATTTGACCGTACACTAATCATGCACGCAAATGTGTACGACCAAGATCAAGGACTCACTGGAAGATATCACAACACAACTCTAGACACAAATTAAAATAATACAAGCTTTATATTACAAGCCAGGGGCCTCGAGGGCTCGAATACATAAGCTCAAAAACACAAGAGTCAGCGGAAGCAATAATATCTGAGTACAGACATAAGTTAAACAAGTATGCCTTAAGAAGGCTAGCACAAAAGTAACAACGATCGAAGAGGCAAGGCCTCCTGCCTGGGACCTCCTAACTACTCCTCGAAGCCGATCTTCATGTAGAAACATCCTCGGGATCCTCTGGGTTCTGGACTCCACCACCTGGTTGCATCATCCGAGAAGAAGGAACAAAAGGGGAAAAGGGGGAGAAAAGCAACCGTGAGTACTCATCCAAAGTACTCGCAAGCAACGATCTATACTACAAATGCAATGGTATCTGTGTAAAGGGGTAATATATGTGGACTGAACTGCAGAAAGCAGAATAAGAGGGGGATAGCTATTCCAAACGAAGACTACGCTTCTGGTAACCTCCATCTTGCAGCAGTAGAAGAGAGTAGATGGTAAGTAACAAGCTTCCTCGCTTCTCGCAGCCTCCATCTTGCAGCAGTGGAAGGGAGTAGATGGAATAGTAACAACTATCAAAGCTTCTGGCAGCCTCCGTCTTGAGTAGCAGAAGAGTTCACCAAGTAACATCGTAAAGCATAATCCTACCCGGCGATCCTCCCGCACATCACCCTGTGAGAGAGCAACCACCGAGTTATATCTGGAACTTGTCTGGGTGTGTTTTATTAAGTATCCAGTTCTAGTTGTCATGAGGTCCGAGTACAACTCCGGGTCGTCCTTTTACCGAGGGACACGGCTATTCGAATAGATTAACTTCCCTGCAGGGGTGCACCACATATCCCAGCACGCTTGATCCCATTTGGCCGGACACACTTTCCAGGGTCATGCCCGGCCTCGGAAGATCAACACGTCGCAGCCCTACCTAAGCACAGCAGAGAGGTCAGCACGCCGGTCTAAGTCCTAGGCGCGCAGGGGTCCGGGCCCATCGCCCAACGCACACCTGCACGTTGCGTACGCGGCCGGTAAGCAGACCTAGCCTCTCCTAATACCAGAGTAGGCTTTCCAGTCCAATCCGGCGCACGCCGCTAAGTCGCTGATGTCAAGAAGGCTTCGGCTGATACCACGACGTCGAGTACCCATAACTATTCCCACGTAGCTGGTTAGTGCGTATAGACCAAATGGCCAGACTCAGATCAAATACCAAGATCCCGTTAAACGTGTTATTATGAAATAACCGCGGACAACGACCAGGGCCAGGCCCACCTGTCTCCTAGGTGGTCGCAACCTGCCCTGTCGCTCCGCCACAAAGTAACCATCAGGGGGCTGTCGGGAACCCAGGCCCACCACTACCTGGGTGGAACCACCTGCCCCTTCAGCCCCCATATCCGAACCATCATCATGTGTCATGTAAAATGTATGTAGTATATACCCGTGATCACCCCCAAGTGATCACGGCCCGATAGAATAGCAGGGCAGACGGACAAGGGTGTAGGGCCACTGATGGAATACTAGCATCCTACACTAAGCATTAGGATGGCAGGTAAAGTATCAACAGTTGTAGCAACAATGACAGGCTATGCAGCAGAATAGGAGTAACCGAACAGTAACATGCTACACTACTCTAATGCAAGCAGTAGAGAGAAGAATAGGCGATATCTGGTGATCAAAAGGGGGGGCTTGCCTGGAAGCTCTGCAGACAAAAGGAATCTTCGGAAGCGTAGCCGTAGTCGAACACCGAAGCATCAATGGTCTCGGGGTCTATCACAGTATCGGAGTCTACCGAAAATAAGCAACGAAGGGGAAACAAATAAATAACAGAGCAAACAATAGCACACAAAGCATAACAGGGAAATACGCAGTGCTACGTGTGACCTAATGCGGTGCTCGGTGATACGGACGAAGAGGAATAACATCCGGGAAAGTATTCCCGGTGTTAGGCATTTTCGGGCAGATGAAACGGAGGGGAATGTCGCACGCTCGGTATGATAGAGATGTGTAGAGGACGAATGGACCGCGTATTCGGATTCATCTCGTCGTTCTGAGCAACTTTCATATATAAATTATTTTCATCCGAGTTACGGTTTAAAAGATATGATTTTCTAAAGTTTTTATTAATTTCAGGAATTTAATTAATTAATTTAATAGAACATTATCCAGAACAGTGATAGGTGATGTCAGCATGACATCACCATGACGTCAGCAGGTCAACAGGTTGACTAAGTCAAACCTGGCGCCTGGGGTCCACACGTCATTGACAGATTAGTTAATTAACAGTTAATTACGTTAATTAGTGATTAGGTTAATCTAACAGAATTAATTAAGTTAATTAAGTAATTAATTAATTAATTAATTAAACCTCTTATTATTTATTAATATTTATTAATTATTTTTATTATATATATATATATATATTTTTATCCCTTTTTTTAACGTTCAGGGGCTGGGCCCCATGTGTCATTGGCCCTGGGGGCCAAAGCGGGTCGGGGTTAACGGGTGCCAGGAGCGGGCACTGGGCACCCGCCCGGGCCGACAGGGAAGAAGGGGCGCTGGGTTCGGGCGACAGCCAACGGCGGGGAGCCGGCCCCAGGGGCGGGCCGGGGCGGCCACGGCGGGGCGCCGGCCGAGGCGCTGGTCGGGGCGTCCAGTGCGGCGCCGGTCCCAGGCGCGGGCGGCAGGGGCGTGCTTGGCGGCCGCGGCCGGTGGCAGGAGGGGGGGCATCGCGGCCCGATGCGTGGGCGTGCGGGCGGGGCGGCGCTACGCGCGGCGGCCGGCGGCGCTAGGTTCGGCGGCGGCGGGGCGCAGAGCGGCAGCAGGCAGAGGAAGTGGTGCGGCACGGCGCCGCGGCCGGCGGGGGTGGAGCTAGAGGCGGCGGGTCGTGAGGCGGGCGGCGGCGGCGGGCGGTCGCGTGGGCGGGCGCCGGAGCAGCGCGGGCAAGGTGCGGTGCGTCGGGGCCGGTAGGAGG